>OY735241.1:9152145-9172145 GCA_963457665.1 Thysanoteuthis rhombus | reverse complement strand
TATATATATATATATATATATATATATATATATATATATGTGCACGTGTGTGTGTGTGCGTGTGTGTGTATATCATTTAAATTTGTAATGTTGAAAATATTAGAAACTTTTTTAAAACTCAATTTCTATGTATAGTCCCAAAGTATCAAGGACTGTGTAACGTGAGCCACTTTTAATCTGATCAGTGTTTTTTCCAACATGTTATTGTATAACTATTTATTATATATTTTTAGCTTTTTGTTGCGTATAATTTAGTTTTATTTGTATCTGTAATCGTGATCTTTATGAGGATTTTATCAGAAGTTTTAACATAACCCCATTTATACATGAAAACACACACACACACACACACACGCACAAGCACATACACTCGCACACACACACACACTCACAAACACACACATTTATATGTAAATATATATATATATATATATATATATATATATATATATATATATCATTACTATCAGTCCTTATGAGTCCATTGCTTGACAAATACCATGTCCTCCGATAACCACTGTAATTGCACCAATATCTGCCACGTAAAAACTTTATCATACCTTCAGTTAGTATTTAGTTCAATTGCGTTTACTGTCTCATGGGTACCAATTGTTAAGACTGAAGCTCAGTCTGTTGTCATCTCTCCTTCATCTGTATAGCGCTTGTTTGCACGTAAACTTTGAGCTACAATATTAGTCACATAGCGACACTGTATTCGGACACATCACTATCTAAAAAGGAAATACCAAAGAAAAATAAAAGAAAAGAAAAAACAAAACTTAACAAGTCTGGTTAGCCACTAAATAGAAACCGTACTATGACAATCATCTTTTGGAAGCATGCTCCGTTTGGGTGATCAATTATAGAATTGTTTATAAGTGGTCATCAATCAGTAAGTTACTTTTCTGGCCTTTGGTTCGGGAGCAATCACTAAGAGAGTCTGAACGCTCCTGGGCATAAACTGAGGGATCAATATGGCATAATCTACGTTACAAATTGAATCCCTCACTAAAAACTTAATCATGGGTGGGATTTTAAAAAAGACGAATAATTTATTTTTATTAAAGTAATGAGGTGTGAATTTTGAATGTACAGCCTTTTATATCCATTGGTGTGATGTACATTCATGATACATAGTCAACCAGCCAAACGTACTTAAAAACTAAAGAAACCTATATTGACAGTTTCTGTTGACGGTTTCTATACAAATAAATAAACAGACGACGAAAAAACAATAATCAGGGGGAAAAACTATAATCAGCAAAGCGTAGCGAAAGCAAAATCTGCAAAGGCAAATCCAACGAACACAAAATCGAACGAACTAAATCTGCATTGTCGTTTCAGAGACATTTCCGCCATGTTGGTTTATGCAGGCATGGCCGATGTCGGAGAAGAGGGCGTAAAAAGAAAAGCGTAGTTGCCACAGCCTTGCTTGGTGAACAGCAGTGCATTTGGCTGTGAAAATCGAACTTTGAACACTTCAGACTGACAATCGGATTAAACATGCACTGTGTGCTTAGGTATTTGTCTTTTTGAAAGAAGAAGCACGACTTACTCCTCTACAGATTTGGAAATACTTATAATATTTATACAAGGACGACTGGACACACACATAAAGACACACACAGACACAAACTTAACCAAACATTGACCTGCATAGATTTGGAGGATCAAATATGGAATCCAGACCTCAAAATAGAGTCAAAGTTAAAAGCACAAATTTCAAAATTACACCGTAATCAGAATTTGATCTAAATCAATCAGAACGAGGATGAAATTCGAAATTTTGTTCTTAACTGCATAAAATAATGTGACGAAATGATATAACGAAATTCCATAATGTTATCAATTGGATTTTTGATGACAGTGTAAGCTGAAATTTTGTCTTTATGTATTGAATCAAATTTTCAGTCTGGGTTGCTTATTCGATTAGATTAAGATCTATACATCTGAGGCTGTGTTGCCAGTTTAGGTCTTTGAATTGAATTTTTTTAACTAAGTTTTCAACCCTAAGTACCGGAAAAAAACCCATTTAAATTGGCGATCATGGAACCCAAAGTGTATGAGGAAAAAAATCGTTGTTCATTTTTTTTGACAAATTGAATGAATTATGGTTAAATCAAAATTATGCAGATATATATTTTGAGCTAAAAAAAACTCCATTACTAAATCTGAGGTGTCACAAAAGGTAATTTCTGGAAGTTTGGTTAGTCATTCAATAGAAACCGTCACAGGACCAGCTTCTTCTGACTGCGCACCATGTTGGAGTGCTCAGAAATGGAAAGAAGGGGTGATCAACGAATAAGTTACTTCTCGCACCAATTGTTGGCCTGTTATCACTAAAACAAGCATGATTGCTTCCTGCCACTAGCTAAAGAACCAATTTAGAATAAAATTACATTGCAAATTGATACTTTTCCTCAACAAAACTTACCCAATGGGTGATTTTCAAAGTAAATGTTTATTTGCATACGCATAGTCGAATTTTAAAGCTGTGTAGTCCCAATGGTGCGACACGCTCACATATAGTCAGTTAAACCAACTTGGAAACTGATGAAAGCTATGTTGACAGTTTTGGTTCCAACTGATCAACGGCATGCTGTCAAAGGATTTTTGTCCGGTGACAGTTTCTGTTAAAAGATTAACCAATCCTGTTTTCCTTTTAAATTTTTACCTTTAAATTTAGAAGTCGATCATATATAGTAGTCATATTTGTAGAAGTAATATCATCCTCATTTTTTTTTAGATAAGGTAGGTGGAATGTAGAAACTGGCACCCCGAAATAGATTCAAGTGCCAACTTTCAAAAATCATTGTATACGACGTCACAGGTCTTGAAACAGTTCTTTTTTCATTCTTTTCTAAACACAACATGGATATGTACGCCGTCTTTCTTACTGGTCATCTGAATATGCAGTCTTTGTCTCCAAAATTCAAAAAGTTAAAGAAAGAAAAAAAAGAGAGCCAACTTCGCAATGCTGATTGGAGGTTTACTCCTTTGGTATTTTGGCTGACGAAGCTAATCCTATTGAATAACAAAGACAGTCGACCAAAATCTAAGGTTAACGAGCGTTCGGCTGTGGAAATCGAACTTTGAACTCTTCAGACTGACAATCGGATTAAATCTGCACTCTGCGCCCAGCTGTTTGTCGTTTTTGAGCGAAGAAGCATGACTCAAGCTTCAAGAGATTTGAAGATACTTATGATATTTATACAAGGTCGAGTGGACACAACACACTAGCACACATACACATTTATCGAATATTTACATCGCAGATCAAGAGCTGTACTTCAAGGCCCAGATGTAAAGTATACATTAGCACCGATATGACCCAGTGAAAATTAGTACCATTAAGGTCCCCAAGTAAAGATCTGTACATCTCAATATGCTTTAGAAGAGATTAGTACCATTAAGTCTCCCTGGTAAAGATCAGTATCACCAAATTTAACCAAGTGAAATTCAACACCACGAAGGTCTTTCGGAAAAGATCAGCTCCAGTTTGCTATTCTACAAGGGATAAGTACCACGAAGAGCCATTAGTAAAGATCTCTAACATTGAAGTTAACTTAGTAAGATGAGTACCTCTTAGTTCCCCCTCAGAAACAATCAATATCACTTAATGTAACTTAGTAAAGACTAATGACACCAAGTTAAGATCAGTACCACCAGAAATATAATAATTGTGAGGTTGGACGGGAAAAAAAGTTTCAGGACAATTTATCAAACATCTATATTCTTTTTTGAACCAAGCGAATATTGGTACCACCAAATTGATCTAAGTAAAGATCATTACCATTGAATCAGTGACAACAAGTGATTCTGATCTTTACTTGACCTAGGGCCGCTACACTTATAACCTTACGATTGCCTGAGCTGAGTTTATTAAATAACAAAGAGAGACTACCGGAATGTCAGGTTAAAAAGCACGTCTCGCAGACCAATTATTAGTGTAACTAAATCGATAGTTACTGGTTTGTTTCTTATGTTGGCTTTGTTCCAAGCTCAACAAATCATTGTAAATAATTAAAGGTGCCTAACCTAGCTAAATATTTAGCAAATTCGTCACACAGATGAATTCAAGACTATATTGAATTCGAGCCCTCGTAGGTTCTGTGGCTTTGTTCCAAGCTAATCTCAGTAAATAATTTACCTCACCGCTGCCAAATATATTTTGACAAACTCCAAAACTGGAGCTGACTTTATTTTCCTACTGTAACAATAACAAGAATCAAAAGCATCCTCACCAAAATTGAGATTGTAAACTGATTTGAATAAGTCACAACCCTTCAGGACTCACAACCGATTGATAGGTATCTAACTGACTGGGTTGAATCGACAAGTCATAGAAATTAAAGAGAATTCATCATATACACCCCAAGGACGTATTTCATTCTAATTGAATATACTTATACCAAATATACTTATATATTATTAATTTTATATCCTTTTTTTAGACAATAAAAACGTTTCTCTAACCATCTCGACTTAGATTAAATGTTAAGGTAGAGCTTGACCCTCTGGTTTTAAGGTTGTAACTCATATACCGGAACTTTCTCATAAAAAATATTTAAAATAAAAATCTTCATCGCATGTTAAAAACAGATATATCTTCATACAAATCAGCTAATATGTACAGCAGATTATCCGATAAAAGGTAATGTATATATACATTAATCTAATTTAGTTTAATTACATTCATATATTTCCTGTACTTCAGACTTTTGATTATTAGAAAGTTGATTTAGAGTGCATTTTATTTATCAGCAAAATAAATTTAAAGGCCTAAGGTTGATAAGTAAGCATTTTGATAAAAATTACCAGAATATTTAAGATCATATCTATATCGGGATATACAGAGACCTAGTTAGTCTCTCAACAGAAACCATCACCGACCGATGTCTTTTGGCATCATTCTGCGTTTGGGATGATCGATTAAAAATGAAAAAAAGTGGCTTTTCAATGGATACGTTACTTATCGCACCTTTTGTTGGGCACTGATCCCTGAAAATCAAGCGTGAACACTACTGAATACAAAGATCGATTCGGCGTAAACATACAATAGGAATTGAACCTCCACTAAATATCTTTTTAGGGTAGAAGAAATCCCAGAAAAAATCGTTCTGAACATTATAAGGAGTAACTATTTAAATTCCAATCCCTCAGCTTGCAATTCTTACTCACAATACATACGTATACTTATCAGCAGTTAGCAAGACCAACCTGAAAACTGTAGAAGCCTATGGTGATATTTTTGGTTGATTCGCATAGGAATGTTTGCGACATAACTATATTAGGAACAAGAACCCTGAGTTCAACGATGTGTCTACAATGTATGGTAGTAGTGGCAGGAGATGCAGATCGAGGATGAAGAAGCAGAAGAATGAATTAGTTCATTTATCTGCTCAGATAATATAATGGTTTGAACGTCTGCTTTGCACGCAGAAGATCCTAGGTTCGATTTTTTGTATGAGCAAGGGCTATGAATGTCTCTTCATTAGGACGAATTCCCCTGTGCACGCAGTAACTTATTGAATACACTCTAAGCTAAGTGATTATGCTGGTAGTATCCCCTCAGTCGACTTTTATCCTGAAAACATGCTGGTCATGTGGGTGTAAAGTCCTGGTCTCGACCAACCTAGAAACTTGCAATGATTACTAAGCTGACCCATGCAAAAGAAACTGGGACTTCGTCACCGGTCTCAATACCACATTGAGGTTGTTACTCAAGGGACGTAAAATGCTTTATCTCAGCTCTCTTTAGCCTACTCAAAAATTTTGAGCCAGGGAATACTCACGGGAATCGACCAGTTCAGCAATGCTATATCACTGCACCCAGAACACAGATACACTTATCTCTTACTTTTAAAAAGTGCCATTGCCCAAGGAATGTTTTCTTTTTATCGTTAATGCCAAATGAGTTGCTACTTTCGGGATATGCCTCTTACAAGCTAGATTCCTGAATACCTACCTTAGACGGACAGCCAAGTGCTTGATCAAGCAGAAGCAGTGTGATCAAGTACTGTTGCTTATGTAGAAATGGTAGCGTGGAGTGAAATACTATTGTATTTAACTCACCTTCCAAAACAAATTTCTAACCGTCGACGAAATTGAGGAGAAAGTGACGAAGCATCTGTTAACGATCCTGAAAGGGGGACCTTGCACCCTTTCATAAGGGAATAGAAGCATGGACAGTAAGTAACGAAATGTTGTCAGCAGGAGGGGACTAAGATGTTGTTTCCTTGGGTAGGCTGTTTTTTTTTTTTTATCATTAATGTCAGTTGACTGGATATTTTCCGGACACGCCTCTTACAAGCCAGATTCCCGACTATCCGTCTCCAACAGACGGCCAAGTGCTTGATCTAGCACAAGTAGTAGAATTAAGTGTTGTTGTTCTCGTATTAATGGTAGCGTTGAGTGAATTGACGTTGTCTTTTACTTAAAACAAGGAATTTTAAAAGGAATAAAGAAAAAAAAACACCACTAGATCTGAATTGTCAACGAAAAGACCATTTGCTAATTGATTCTGATTCTAAGGGTGAAAACTGTTAGGATGAATTAGTTTAATTGAATTAATTTGGAAAAAAAAACATAAAAAAGAATAACATAGCAAAACAGGTCTGGTTGGTCATTCAGTAGGAACCGCCACGTGGTCAAAGTCTTCTGGTAGCTGGCCGTGTTAGGGGTGATCAATAAAGAAATTGTGAAGAATTGTTATCGAAGAATCAATTACTTGTCTTGCATTTTGTCGGTCAGTGATCAGTAATGAATTTGAATGAAAAAGACAAGAGCTATTTGTGCAAGACAAAAGAAAAATAAAAGAACAATTTATCATAAACTTACATTGCTAATTACTATTCCCCCTTCAAACCTTCTGAAGTGTCAAAAATACGGGAAAAACAATATGTAATAAGGAGTGAATGTCTGATTTTTCACCCTTTTTGCTTCTGTAGTTCGACTTATACGCGAAGTATACACACACACACACTCACACACACACACACACACATATATGTATGTGTATATATATATATATATATATATATATTTATGTATATATAATATATATATATATATATATATATATATATATATATATATATATATATATATATCAAGCTAGCTAGTCAAACTTGAAAATTGAAGAAATTCATGTTGATGGTATTGGTGACAGTTTGCGTTGACGCTTTCTAAAAGAACGAAATAATGAAATAATTCTCTCAGCAGAATAACAAAAAAGAAAAAAAAAACATACTTCACTCAAAGACCGGAACAAAATTAATTATCTTTGGTTGGAATTCACTAAATATAAACATGAGTGGAACAAAGGAGGTTATGAGTGCTTCAGACAGTAGGAAAGGAAAGACGAGATAAAAAAAAAACGCAAGGAAAGAAAAGATAGAATGGTAATCTTAATGCCATCTGGCAAGAAATCTTGATTCCAAGAAACTCAAAAAAAAAAAATAAATAAATAAAATGAAACAAAAAAAATGTTTTCATCGGTTTTGATAAAAAGCAATGGAAAAATAGCTTGAGAGTACTCAGAGAGCACATTCCTCTCCCAACTCTATTCACTAACTGAAAGCAGGATGGAAATAAAATATAAAACGTACAAGAGAAGAAAAATTCTCGCAATGTTTGCAAATATTGAATAACTTCCCTTTAAAATCAAATTCAGCATTTTTATTTACTGATCATTATCTCAAACTCTTTTCACACTGAATAATGAAATTTTCTCTCGGGGAAAAAACAGAATGGTTCCGGTCCTAGGATTGAATGATTTCTTTTATTGCCCATGCCCCTCTGTTACACAAACTTTTATTGAAATTATTTGAGAACTTTCAGAGATATTGTGCCAATAGACATACATGCGGACAGACACAAATACGCATGAGCAGAGATAGATACGAATGTAACTCTGACAGGAAGGAAGAAAAAAAAATGAAATAAGACAGAGAGAGATGAACATAAAAAACTTGATATAAATGAAGAGATTGATACGTAAATAGATGAGATTTGGATAGATGTGAGAGGCCCGGGATTGACACGAATAGACAAAGACGAATATATAGAAAGTTTTGAGCATACATCTTATTAGATACATACGAGCAGACTGAGAAAGATAGAGATAGATAAAAAGATATAATGATATGAAAGGACTGAAAAATATAGATAAGATTTAAACTGACAAAGACGCCTATGAAGGTATATAGATGGATAGATAGATAGATAGATAGATTGATAGATGGATAGAGGCTGGCTACGATGGACAGCAGCAGACCGAGGGAAATAGATAAATAGATAGATAGCTATAAGCAGACAAAGATAGATATGTGCACACAGTAGATGAACAGACATAGACCGGGAGAAATAGATAGATATGAACAGATGGATAGGAAGAAACAGTCTATGAACGTAGATTGATCTCATTAGAGAGAAAGCCGTACGAGATTATGATTAAATTGAGATTAAACGAAGATTGATATGCGCTAAAACCGATTGTTATGGTCTGTCAGAAATCGACAACCACTTAACAAAGATGATGAATGAGAGGAAAATATCCGGACACTTTGAGACATACAATCTCAATGCGCTTGCCTTAGAGCAACATTTACATTATTGGTCTGATAAGAATGATTTTCTCTATGCCTATTATTCCCAATATGGAGCTTGAATCGGTTGGGAATATCTCCATGCTTTCTCCAAGGTCATTGAGGGAGAGTATGAATCCACTTCCAAAATGTCATTAGCACAGAGCGAACGTAAGCAATCTGAAACGAAATCTGAACTCGACCTGATGATTCTTTCATCCATGCTTGCAACTATCAGGCAACTCTGCACCCCCTTATCTCTAACGTATATATGTTCAGAGGCTATCAGTTACAGTAATATTGTGAAACTACTGAATGAATGTCTCTCGTTCTGTCTTAACAGACAATAGAACATTCACTCCAGGAGCACATGCCTGGGCAAAGCGGATGGAGTTTCTGGGATACTTAGCAGTCAGAATCCCATTCCTCTCAACCTTGCTGATGTAGTCCACAGAACAGAGCGATATGGTTTTCGTAAGCTTGGTCGCAGGAGCTGCCCAGCGGACGTCAAACCACCCTGAGAAAGCTTCACTCTTTTGTTTGGGAATAAGAGTTGTCCTTTCCCTATACTGGATGCCTTCCCAGGGCTAAAAAAATTTATCCTGCAATTTTACCCATTGGTGGGGGAGGGAGGGAGGGAGATGGATTCATGCTTTTCCCAAGGACATTAGTGCAAAGGAAATATAAGCAGCCCAACCTGGAGTTTGATATTGGCTGTTGATTTCAAGGCCTGCACCGAAACCAACTACGCCAAACGTATCTCCACCTGAAACCATACAATCGCTGGATATTCGGGAAATGACTGTACATTCCAATAATTTCATCTTCTCCCTAGTTTTATGATCAGAGTGGTGATGGTTAACAAGCATGTGATACTCACCATTACTTGATGTTCCACTGCTGTGACATTGTGTCAAACTAAGCTGTGTATACACAGCAAATATCAAAATGAAATATACTTGATATATAATATTTAACCTAGTCTGACTCAAGGCCACCTTAAGGAGGCATCAAGTAAGGATTGAATTCATTACAACAGTAATGGTAGTTTCGAAATCTTACTGCATTCTCATCATCACCATCATCAGTAGCAGCAGTAGCAGCCTCCGAACATCCGTTGTTGGACGTAGACCTTCCTCAAATTATGCCGAACTGCTCTAACATGGACATTGTTTAACAAATACTTATTTTTTAATTTGTTTAGTACGTCATACCATCTTATTTTTTGCTAGCCGTATCGCATATGATCTCTGGTAGTCCATTTGTGAGTCGTTACGTCAATCAGTTGACATCCATTCTTGAAACATGACCAGCCCATAGCCATCAAAGTTTTCTTATGGATTCCATGATATCTCGGACTCCTGTTTTCTCTCTATTGTACTATGTTGTTTTGTGATTTTTCAATGTTATGTCAATGATTCTCTCTTTGGCATTTTGCATGGTTCTTCAGGCTTAGTCTTAAGTTCGATGCTTCGGCTCCATGGGTGACTATGTGTAAGATGCATCGATTGCAGACACTTCTTTTTAGCGCTAGTGTGGTTTTGTTGTTTTTGAAGGTCGAGCTCACCCTGCTGTAAGCTTGTCAACCGAATGTGATTCTTCGCTTGATTTCTTCTTCCTTCGAAGATTCTACGGAGATTTGTTATCCTTGGAAGTTATGGTGGAGTATTTTCTCCGGTTCTGCATCGTTGATTTTGATTCTTATGCCTTTGTCTTCAACGTATTTATTGTGTATAAACCTTTTTTCTTTACTTCAAAGTTCATGTAAAAACGAACAGTTTTTGCAACTTACTTGAATAGCAGCACTAACACTGGCAATCTAGAATGGGAACGTGTCTGAGAAGGTTGAGAAAGACTTGGCTACAAATTAGCATAGCAAATTGAAAGGAAGAAATTTGATAGAAATATCACCATCATCATCATCATCATTTTCCTGATCATCATCATCATTATAACAAAGTGCTTCATTTGCTCATTCCATATCAACCACAACGTCGCTAATATTTGCTTTGTTGTACTTACAAAATTTTCTATTGCATCCGTCTGGTCTTCTAGAAGCCCGTTGCAATTTTAAATTTTCTTTGTTCAATAAATTCTATTTATGAAAAATAGTTGAAACACACCTGGTTGCTACAGGATCAAACTCCTATCTCCCTTTTATTTCGACTGAAGATGATCACGGGCGCTCTTTTGTTGTATGGAAGATAAATAAAAAATTGAAAGTTCAGAATAATGATAAAATTAGCCATTGCTTATTTGTAAGATAAATCATGTAAATATGCAAATCTTGTCCGTTTGGCTCAGCCAGTAAGCGAGCCAGCTACTATACACTCTGTCTTGATTTCAACCCACGATAAAGAAACCTTAATTCTATGAATATATTCATTTATTAGAATGAAAAAAAGTCACTGCATATTTGTAGCATAAAGTTGGGTTCGTATGTAAGACTTGTCAAGTCTTCTTCGTTGGGAGGTGACGTGATTGTTAATCTGTTGGTTGTGATTTCAGTCCACAGTCCTGAATTCGGTGGGGATTGTTTTCTTAAAGTATGAAAACAAAGTCAACTCCAGACTTGGATTGGAGTTTAACAAAAAAGAAATCGTTTATCAAAAATTAAAACTTCTCCGATCTAAGTTCTATATTTATTCAGATCACTGCAGATTTCAAAGTGCATCGCATAATCTTACGAATTGAAAAGATTAAGATAACATTTTATCAAAAGAGAACTTTTTCTTAGAAACCATCATGTAACAATGTCTTCTGACTACGCGGCATGTTGGGGGTATCAATTAAAAATGGAAAAAGTGATTTTCAATAGATAACATCCGTCGCCCTATGTTGGATAGTGATCGCTAAATTATCTGAATTTAAAAAAGAACACATGCTCAAACCAGGGACCGAATTCAGCATGAACTTACAATACGATCGGAGCCAGCATCTGAGAGTCTTTTTAGGGTAGAAAGGGAGTAAAAATATAACAAAGATGTTTTCTAGATATAATAACGAAATAAATGATTGAGTTTTCAACCCTCCGGCTCCATCGATGCAACTGTGTGTATATATATATAGATATACATACATCGCCAGCTAGTCAGGTTTATTCATATTTCAAATTGGTCTATGTTGACAGTTCAGATGACAATTTTGGTTAACGGTTTCTACAAAAAAAAAATATTCATTTAAATAAAAAAGAATCTGTCAAATGTTTTTCATTTGATATCTGCGTTTAACTTGCTCGAAACTTGCAGAGACTTATCAATTTCAGATCGATTTTTTCCTTACTTAACTTATCAATTGAACGTACTGGAGATACTATCTAACTTGTCAGAAATGTAAAAATTGTTTTTGTCTTACATTTCAATTCTACTTCTTTATATATCAATCTTAATCAGAAGCTGAAATAGTTATCCAGATTTTTTTTTGCGCTGTTTTGTAGTTAGCTGTTATAGTGGCAGCGCGTAATCAATGAGTATTTTCTATTTTCATAAAATGGAATGTCGGAATGAATTAATAATATTTTTGAAACATTCCACATTAACTCGGAACAGCTCTTTCTAAACTATTATACTCACTGCGCAGTATACCCAAACAAGTCCGTAATACAACGTATTCTTTGCAAACCAATACGGGGTCGTGGCTGTAAATTGCAAAAGCAGGAAAGAAAAGGACCAATAAGGCACTTTGCGGATGTTTGAGTGACCACTTTGTTGAATAAACATGGCCAAACGACCGCTGTATCAAAGAACATAACCTGCTTCATTTGTAACATTGAAAAGGATATTGGTAGAAAAGAATTACTATCTCTTATTGAACTAAAAGAAAGAAAAATCTTATGTCGAACAAAATCTGCCGTTGGTCATGGATACTTCTTCTACTGAAGTACCTTAATTGTATTTTAACACACTTCACAAATGTGGCATTGAAAAATCCAACTAATTAGTTGACAGAAACGGTTAGCCAAAGAGCTTATTTCTGATAATTATATAGGATGCTTACAAAAGAATGAGACAGTTTCAAAATTTCATTAAAGCAAATCTATCTACAATGTTGATACTCACGGTAAACAGTTTTCTTGGGGAACGCTTGATGCTCAATACTGCAAAGTTTTGTAGTAAATGGAGTTTCTTGTAGCAATCGCACAAGATTTTGTGAGCTTTAGAAAAGAGGTCCATCAGTAGAAAAGGCTGAAATTTAAAAAAAAAATAAAGAAAAACTGTTTAAAATGTTCAGAGGAGTGCCTCTGCGAATTGTAAAATTAATAAGACGGATTATTTGCTTTAGCGCTCTCACAATATTTTAGGAAGTGAAAAAGAAAATATATTTTTTCATTTTTTTCAATTTTCCCCTAATCTCGAAAATACTGTTTAAGATAAGCTTGGTGGAATACTCATGGGGTATTTGAAGAGTTATAGGTCAAATGGTGTCTGGTAGCGCTGACACAAGACTATAGAAGTGATGAGAAAATTGATAATGCTAACGTGAAATACAAACAGCATGCAAATGTTACATGATGCAATAAACTTTTAGTGTTTCTCTGAAGAACTATGAATCGTGTGTGTGTCATTGGAATAAATATTCAAAAGGTTTTTGGGTCGATTGAACTTCTTCAAATCGTTTGTGCTATTAACACAACGTACCAGCCGACCGATTCTATGGTAATCTCGAGGTGAGCTATTGGAATGTGATCTTGATAGAAAAAACATTTTGAATGTTGATGACCCTTCCCAAAACCTTAGACATTATCATTAGCTTCTGGACATAGATCTTCCCCATGACTCTCAATATATATATATATCTATCATGGGAGTTGCAGAGTCATTACTTTCTTAATTTGTTCAGGTCAACATGTGATCTTACTTTTGCCGGCTGCAATTTCGCGTATGACTTCTAGGGATCTGTGTTGAGAGTCACGTATAGTAAATTGATATGATTTCTATTACACCATTTTGTATCATTAATATTTTGTGCGCACATTAATTTTAATTGTGTGCTGGTTGCACAACATGTGAGCAACGGGAGCTATGCAAGAGTTGGTATTTTACAAAACCAATATTGAACAAATTTTGTACAAAACAAAACTATTTGATTCCGAGAATGAAGATCCGGCATTGAAAGAAAATTACGAAGGATAATGCACGAATGATACGTTATAACAAAAAATTACGTAACTAATAAAATATATATATTCTAATCATGTGAGCTCGGTCTAATGACATATTCTAAATTATTTGATTATTTCGACCATACAAATTCGGTCTTGAAAGACATCTGGCAAGTGTGGTGCCGACCCAAGTCCGTATATATAAGGGAGACCGTCTGATAAACAGCTGGGGATAACATAGAGAGACACCTGTGTCGATCCTGTTAATCTGCCTAAGGAGGTGACCGATCTCAACAATATACCCAATTATGCAAGCCATACAAAGTTGGTCCTATGCAGCAAAAGACATCTGGTAACTCTGAGGTGTGCTTAAAAGTGGTTAGTGCGACCTCATTCGACGTTCCTTCGTAGATTATTTGGATCAATAAGAATCTCGTTCTGTGGGAGATGTCAGCTTCGTTAGCACTAAAAACAGACGTATTCAAGACTACGCCCTGGCATTGTCGGCGTATTTTGAACAATTACGATTCGAAAATTGTAATCAGGAAAAACAATTGAATCACCAGTGCCCAACTAATGGCCCAACCGACCAACCAGCTAAGCTGCAGATTCTTATCTTATGAATGTTTGTATCTATTTTTGTGTGTGCGCATGTGTGTATCCAGGCTTTTGTTTTCATATTTTTGGGGATAGAACCTTGAAAGCTTGCATGATTATACCACAATGCATCATTTTTAAACGAGCCCCATTTTTTTGTAGATAATGCATTTTTGGATATCTATGGTTATTTTGGGACCAAAAATGTTATTATACTGGTATTTTTTTTTTCATCAAAAATACTTGCCTAAAAATAGTTTTAGGTAAAATATCTATTTTTAAATATAATTTCAGATAATTTTTAGATAATAAGTTTTTGTATACGTGCATACTAAGGTGTATCACTTATGCAAGGAAAGGCTATCACTGTATATTTTTTAGTCGACATTGTGTTGAAGATAAAATCCCAGAAAATCAACAGACTTGAACAAAGGAAGTGTCTGATGTTTTGCCAAAACACCTTCAAAATAGATATCCCTTTCGTTTTGTTACACCTCTTATGATATTTTGTCAGCTGTCATCGAAACATGGACTTCTTTCATCTTCACTGGATCGTCGTTTTTAGGTTGTAAAAGAGAACATTGCATAGGCGATGACCAATCTATCCGGGAAAACAATTTAAACTGGATATCAAACGATACATACCGTATACTGCTTACGCAGCCTTTCTTAGAAAACCCTGGAAATGGATTGAGTTATAACAACGGGCATTATCGTTCGCCGAAATGCACTACGTCTACCGACACTGTATTCATACGGGCAAAAGTATTGTCCGTTTTTGACTGACTTGATTGTGAATCGTACTGTAGCTTTGGGGTTGTCTCATTTTCTATTCAGCAATCTGAGTAAATTGTAATCTCCCATATTTACTCCCAAATGCGTTACAAATCTGGTTTCATTCATATCTGATAGGACTGATTTTATCCACTCAAAAGACTTCCGTATCAAAATACATAACCTAAATTAAAAGCATGTACAGACATCTCAAGAGAGCAAGAGAGAGAGAGAGAGAGAGAGAGAGAGAGAGAGAGATATAGAGAGAGAGAACTCAATATTTGCAAACAAATAAACTATCAGTTTACATAGACGTAAAAAAAATTGCATCATATTCATGGCTCGAATAAATGATTTAATGTAGTCCACGCAGGTATCTGAACTAATTATGTAAATAGAATTTCATAATTTATCTTTAAAGAAAATATATATATTATCTGAAATTTTCTTTAAAATAAAATAATAGCACTAAATTTGGGTATTGTTAGTCCAGACGACTATAAAGCCCTTTTTGGGGGGAAAAAAACCCTAAAATCAAGATGGTCCATTGAGAGCTACTCATGCAGATGTTTAAGGTTACAGCCCCTTAAATGTGAAAAGACCATTCAGACGAGCTCAGAGAGAAAGATGTAGCGGAGTTGGTCATGACAGCAATTGATGGGTTCGCAGTGATTTGATACATTTATTGTTCTTCCTCCTAAGGTAGATAATCTCCATTATACAAGCAAAGGTAAAAAATGCTCAATACGTTTGGAAATCAGTAGGACCGCAGGGACGTATCTCCTACTAGTTACCCATAGCACTGACCATACTCAACGTTGCTTAAAGTATTTGTGGAGCTCACCACTGATCAGTGTGACCTTATCTTGACTCCTTTTTGCAGATTAATCCGATCGATAAAATTCACTCTGTGTGAGAGATTACGGCTTCCTTAGTAGGAGAAGTCGATCAGCGAATGCTAACCGAGGACACCTTTATTTTATATCATGTATATAAATTTTAATTTACACTCTCATGATAACCATCTGAAAAGCGGTGGGTAATAATACCATTTGTTTGGCTGACCATTGGTCAGTTTAACCTCATTTTAACTTTACTCCGTAGATTAATTAGATTGATAAATTCGCACTGTGTGGAAGATTCTAGCTTCGTTAGCAGTAAAAGTCGATTTTCCTGAGACTATGCTCTGATAACATCTGTGTATTTCTCCAAATACCTCCAATCATGACAATCAGCAGTATGTGCATCCTTTACAAGTACTGAGCGTAAGAATTGAGATCTGTGTTTCTCACACTTATGTTGACTGAAGACACTGTCGTTTTATTTTACGAGTATACGTTTTAATTGGTAAATGTAATCTCGTTTAACTTTCTTTCGTAGATAAAAAACGTGGGCGTGTTCGCATACGCGCACAGCTCAGAGTAATGGTTCTGAAGTTTTTTCAACCAATCCACCCCACTGATCAAAATCTCAATCACCCTTTCCCTACCCGGGATAGAAGATCCATACTAACGACGTAGTAGGAAAAGGATTCCCAAAATCAGTAATCTGCAATCTGGAAATCTGTGAATGTTATAATGAAATGGAATTCTCTTCATTATCTTTCAAGATTTCGTTTTTTTTTCTTAATACCTAGAACGGCACTGGTTAAGTGAACTGAATCACCGCAGAAAGAGAAAAAAACGCGCACGACAAGAAATATTTGAAAAACATTCTCAATGTATTCTATTCAGCCGATTCCATTATGAGAAATAGGTCAGTGAGGGACGTGACAATTTAAACAAACACCCAAGACTCATTTACGCACTCTTTAACATGAAATAAAATCCCCCCCCAGGAATTTTTAAAATCCTCCCCACCAAGGACGTGAGCTCCCCCCACCTTTGCTAATACCTCTGGTTTAGAGGGAATTATACATGCCAGTGGTCAATACGACTTCGTTTTGATTTCCTTTCGATCGATAAAGGCTTGTGCTTCTGCGTAAGAGATTTCAGCTTCGTTAGCACTAAAAGCCGATGTATTTGAGACTACGCCCTGACAGCGTCTGAGTATTTTAACCAATTATGTTCGAATGTAAATCAGGGAGAGGAGCCATCGTTGTGATTTAGGAAACCATCAACCAAAACTGTCTAAATCGTCATAGGTTTCTTCAGTTTTCAATTCGGTCTGGCTGGCTACGCTTATACGTGTCGTGAAAACGGGTTGTGCCGACGTTGCTTAAAGGCTGATAATGTAAACATTCATAAGTAAAAAAAATAAAGAAGCTTTTTATTTCTCGTTTTTAATGATCCCTTAAATAGGATCTTAGTTGGAATTTAGATTTACAACGTAATTTTATGATAAAGTGGCCCTTGCTTTTTATCTGGCAGTATCCACACTTTTTTTTAAAACTTATAAATTTTGATTTTTTTTTCCAAATGGATTAGTCCCTTAAAATGGTTAGGGAAGAAACTTGACCATTAATTACCACGCTTTCCAGTTTTTTGATTGATCACCCCTAACAAAGCATGCTGGTCACGTGAAGGTTTCTATTCAGTGACTACTGGAGCTGTTTTCTTTATCGACTACTTTTAATTGCAGACTCTTAGAATTTTAAATCTTCGTGTTGGAATTACGTAGATTCTGCGACTCATTTTTTCTAAAGATCTTACCACCGTATCGGACGGCGTTCGTAATCTATAATTTGTACGAAACTGCTCAGTTAATTTGGCGAATTTTTTTAGTTTGGTGCGTTTCGCAAAATCAATTTCTGTCTTTAGTTTATTCTTCAAAATTGTACATTCTTTGTTTCTTGTAAAACACATTGTTCCCTCAGGTTTTCTCAGACCTCCTTTCTATCATTTATTTCATTCTTGGAAGAGTTTTGCTCTCTTGTCATTATCATTATTTTTCTTCAACCTCTTTTTGTGCTCTTTCTTATTATCTTTCCTTTTTCCGTCTTCCCTCTTTCGACATTCTATTTCCCCCCTTTTCGTCTTTTCTTTCTTCTTTTCTTTCCTCTCCTTTTTATTTTCTTTTCATTCTTGTTCTCATTTCTTGCTGAATCTTCTGCCATCCATTTCTTCTTCTTCTTCTTCTTCTTTTTATTTTCTTCTTCTTCTTCTTCTTCTTCTTCTTTTTCTTCTTCTTCTTCTTCTTCTTCATTCTGTTCCTTTTCTTTTTTCTTCTTTCTCTTCTTCTTCTTCTTCTTTTTTTCTCCGTTCTTGGTCTTCTGTTAACGAATATTTTGAGGCAGTAAACAAAGAAGAAACATGTATCAGATTGAGGATTCTGTAGTCCCAGCACACCAGAGGGTGAAGCTGAAAAAAGTAAAAAAAGAATTATTAGAATCTAGACCTTGCTAGGGAACTGGAAAACCTGTCGAAAATTAATATGATGGTAATGCTGAACTCAATTAAAATACTGATGTGAATCATCGATTATTGATGAAACTTGCTGTCACTTGATTTCCGGTTGAACCAAGCAGTCATTACTAGTGTGGAGAATCAATAGATGATTACAATTGACCATAAAAAATACTGAAAAATGGTACCAGTTGTTTGAAGAGACTTCCAAAACCATAAGACAGAACGATATATTCCAGAAAAGACAGTAGTCTGTAACCTCTAACAGAAACTATTGAAAACTGTTACAAAAAGTCATATGACAATGGGTTGGACATGTTGCAAGAATGGCAGATAACCGCCGGACATCACAACTCACAACATGGATCCCCAGAGATCAGGTGCGAAGCTCTTGCCGATAGAAAGTGAGATGGTGTGACGACCTAGATACATTTGGAAGTTCTGGCTCCTTGATGCCCATGGCAGAAAGGTTTTTTGAATCTCGTGGAAGGTCTATGTCCAACTACAGACCTATACAGACAGATAATGACTGTCATCCAATCTCTAACTGATATCTGGAGGGATAAACTAATTCACTGGATTTATAGAAGTCTATTCCTTTCAAGGTTCCCATATTTAAAAGCCCTTTCCCCCGGAAGCACTTTTATTCAACATACCCTTCCTTAAAGAGTCACTTTGAAACCCCATTTCGGCTGGTCAGTGTATTAGTGAATTAAGAGTACAAGATCTATCTCCAATAGAATTAATTCAGTGAATATTTGTCGGTATACCAGTCAGTGACCATAATCTATACTAGATATGCTTGTGTCTCAAAGAATGCAAATGAAATCAAATAATCATCAATGATAATCCATACATATACTTATTTCTAATGTGTTGATGAATTCTGCAAGATACTAATAAAATACAATTTCATTCCTGGAACAGAATCATTTTCTGACGAAGTAGAATAAAATCTTACACCCTGATGATGTGATAATACAATATAACAAGCTTCATTGTGATGGAGTGTGGCATTTGGTATGTCGATTTGTCAGATTGTTGGTCAGTGACTAAGACTGCCACGATAGATGCAAGAACATTCTGATAACTATTTCTTACTATTCATTTATGTTTTGCTTCTTTTTTGAATTTTTAACTTCTCTCTGTTTAATGTAGATGTCTACGTCATTCAATTCATTATCTTTCATTCTTTTTGTTCTTGTTCTCGTTCTTATTCTTCTTCAAAATTCATTTTTTTTTCATTCATCTTCTTTAGAAGTCAGCCAAAAGTGTCAGCAAAATATCAAAATAGGTTTACGAAGTTTTTACGTTGGTCCAGCTGGCTAGCTGGCTGACTGGCTTGTTATGGATGTTTCGAGCGTAAATACAACATGGATGAAGTTTAAAGGGCTGATATTTCAATATCCACTCCATGCTATTATATTTTGAAGTCAATTTTTCGTGGTATGACAGTTTGCAATGTAGACTCATGCTAAATTGATCTCTAGGTTTGTTCCAAAAATTCAGATATTTTGACGATCCAGATCAATCAAAATGTAAGAAAAGTAAAGATATTAATCGATCACCTTCTTTTTCCAATCGTTTCGTTGATCA
>OY735241.1:9134645-9147145 GCA_963457665.1 Thysanoteuthis rhombus | reverse complement strand
TATTCATGTTGAGCAATTTTAATACGCAGTCCCGAAGAAGACTTGTTAGCACACAGATCTTGAAAAATATAACTCGATAAATATTGTTTGAAAATCTCAGATGATATATGGTTATTCTAAGATGATGTATTGATAGAGTCCATGAATTATTCAAAGTAAAATCTTTGTTTTATCTTATTCAATGGATTCTTCGAAGTAGAACCTTCAGTAGCACATGTTATGTGAAAAAATCTCTGATAAATGAATAGGTAAATATGGACAGTTTGGCATAGGTAGATATATAGATAGATAAATATGATCTGTTCAATATATATATATATATATATATATATATATATATATATATATATATATACATATATATATAAAGAGTCCAGTATGAATAATTTGACGTAGTTAGAGAGATGGATAGATTGATACGAGCAGTCCAACGTTGATAGAGACAGAGAGGGAGGGACAGAAAGAGAGAGAGAGAGAGAGAGAGAGAGAGAGAGAGAGAGAGAGAGAGAGAGAGAGAGAGAGAGAGAGAGATAAAAATGATCAGTTTGACATAGATGGATAGAGAGAGATATGAACATTTCAACTCAGAAAGATAGATAGATATGAACTGTTCGATGTAGATAAAGAGCTGAATTGATAGATGTTCGCAAATGGACGTAGATAGAAATATATATATATACATATATGTGTGTGTGTGCGTGCGTGTGCGTGTCTGTGTGTGTTTGTGTGTGCACCAGCAAGTAAACAGGTATAGAGAGATATACATCGATATTTGATATATATATATATATATATATATATATATATATATATATATATATATATATATATATATATATATGTATATATATATATATGTATATATATATATGTGTGTTTGTGTGTGTGTGTGTGTGTTATAAATAAACTGTTTTGAGGGATTTGAACTTCGTATGTTTGTGTGTGCGTGTGTGTAGAGTTGCTAACACAATGTGATACTTTGGACGGTCTATTTGATGACCAATTAGCTCTTTTAATGAGTTCAATTCTCAAATGTGCACTACACATAGTGATAGGCAAAGCTAATCATTATATATATATATATATATATATATATATATATATATATATATATATATATATATATATATATATATATATACGTGTGTCTGTGAGGCGAGGAAAAAGAAAACCACGCATCATTAATTAGTCGAGCACTTTTGAGTTGAAAATAAAAGATGTCACTCAGCCAATTATTAATCAAGGAATATCTCAGAATTACAAAAAAAGAATGAATAATAAATGTGTTTTTCGTTTTTTTTATACACTGACATCAGCCGCGTAACATATTAACGCGCAGTGGGCTCTCATCCAGGCTCATAATGCATGACTTGACCTAACTAATTAGGATACTGCCTTATTCTTTGTAATTGGCAGAATATTCAGGCCTATTTTTCTGTTTTGACTCGCTGATGTCACTTCCCAATTTTAATTGCATTTTGCCAAGACAAACGTGAAGTGAAAAATCTTTAATTTAATTTAAACATCTCAATATGAGAAAGTAAAACGCATCCTTGTCATAAAACTCACTGGAAACGTCTTTCAGGTTCAAATAAATGAAATGGATTTGATAATGATCTTGAATAGGAAAGGTGTTGCTGAATTGAATGATACCTGGAAAGCCAAGGAAGTGTTGAGCCATTTTGAATTCATCAAATTCTATTTGTGTAGACACGATTCAACATATTAACTAACTGAAAGGAACCTTACAGCGTATTTATCAGAATACACTCACCTGTTGAGTTATTAACGCATCGTGAGCTATCATCCGGACACTGAATGCATGGTTCCACTTGATTGATTAGAAACTGCTCTATTTTGATGAGCTTGATTCTACTGTATTGACTTATTGATGTGTTTTTTTTTTCAATTTTAATTACGTTTTACCAATATAAAGCTATGGAGAAATAATTATTCGAAATGTCTTCACATGAGAAAATAAAGGTATATTTGTCATCACGAGCGCTTGAAGTGATTTTGAGTTTGGATGGATAAAGGGAATATGATGATAATCTTGGATGGTAAAGGTGTTGTTAAAATGAGCGCTACTAGTTGTGTGTATAAAGTATCAAGTCATTTTGATTATCCCAAAAACTGTTTGCGTGAACATGATTCAACATATCAATCTGGAGGGACCTCAATCAGTATGCACTGGCAAACACTTTTGCTCGTACTCAAGAATGTGCAATTGGCTCTCATCATAGCTTGACACAACTGATAGGAACTGCCTTGTTCCATGTGACAGGCAAATTTTTTTCTGTTTAGACTTGCTGATATTAATTTTCAAATTTAACTGCTTTTTGCCAAGACAAGCCCGAAGGAAACATCTTTAATTCAATTTCAGAATCCTTACATGAGGAAGTAAAACCGCGCCCTTGTCATAACACTTGCTTGAAGTGGCTTTTAGATTTGAATAAATAAAGAGAATTCGGGATAATTTGAACGGGAGAGGCATTTTTGAATTGATACGAGGTATGTCCAGGAATATCCAGCCATTCCCATTGGTAGCATACCGTATCAAGAACCATTTACATAGACATGATTTAACATAAATAGCAACAAGAAAGGACTTACTGCATATTAATTAACAATCTCCCATGGAGTTATAAAACGTGCAGTGAGCTATTATCCTGAAACAACGCATGAATCGTCCAAACTGGTTATGTGGTGTCTTATTCTACGTGATTGCTTGATTTTCTGTAATGACTTGCTGAAATGATTTTTAAATTTTAATTGCGTTTTACCAATCCAATGTATACATCTTTAAAGAAAGCAGAAGTAACCCGTGGCCACGCAGCTCCTTAAATTCGCTTATGGTGTCTTCTAGATTCAAATTGATAAAAGTATTTTGATGATAGCCTTGAATGAAATGCTTAATGTTAGAAATGCTAATGATGGAAGGTATGTCCCCAATATATCTAACCATTTGAAATGTTACGAGATTAAATTGACTTGATTCAAATTAACAACAAAATGACGGGACCCTCCGCTGCATGCATGGGCAGACACTCTCTTTTGATGTGGGCTATAACGCATGGCTTCCCGTAACTGATTAGGAACTATCTTACCCTTTTTTGATTGGCAGACCTCTTCTGTTTTGACTTGCTTGTGTCACTTTTCAATTTTAATTGACTGTTACCAACACAGACGGAAAAAGAGAAAAATAATTTGATTTAAAACATCTTCAAATAAGAAAGTAAAACACATCCTTGCCATTATAAGCTCTTGTAGCTGCTTCTGGAATTTAATGTTGAACAAGAAGAAAAAGAAAGAGAATCAAAACACACAGTAATTACCGGTGTGCATCTTAAATGTTCGTTTTCCGTCGAGCTGAAAGAAAACAATTTATGAAATTAATCACGATTTAAACCCTGATGCAAAGTGTAGATGAATTTTGGCCTCAGGTACATCAACGAAAAGGTGTTGAATTTTTTAGCATTGAGTATGTCATTCAGATTGAATTGATTAGAGAAAGGGGTACACTAGTTTGGTAATAATCTCGAATGAAAAACATAATCAGTCTAGTTAGTCACTGAATAGAAACTGTTAAGTGATCAACATCTATTTGCAGCATGCCATGTTGGGGATGACCAATTAAAATGAAAAAGAAGAGGGATCAATGGATAAGTTACTTTCTTCGTGTTATGTTGGATAGTGATCACAAAAGTCTAGATTGGGGGAAAAACAAACAAAAACGATAACAACAAATGTCAATGTGGTACACACAAAATAAGGGATCACTTTGCCCTAAACTCATACAGAAGAGTGCAACCCTACTTGAAATATGTCAGGGTGTGGTTAAAAGGAAAAAAAAACAAGAAAAAGTTTTTTGTCACCCTGATCAAGATGAAACGTTGATATTTTCAGCCTTTATCTCCATTAGTGAGTTCTGTAGGCGTGGTACTCTGCCAATCAACCAGCAAACCAGCTGTACCAACCTAAAACCTTAGAAAAACATATGTTGACAATCTGTAACCGCACTCAGTTGACTGATTACAAGTCTTTACCGAAAGGACCTTGATAGAGAACAATTCGTATGGACTTGATGCATCGACCAAATAGAGAGGCCCTTATTGCACATGCTGGAGCAAAACTCTACCAAAGGGTTACTAATGCGCAGTGGACCATCATTATACTCAACAACTCATTTGACACGGCTGTATACAAGCTTCTTTTTCTTTATTGGCTGTTCCGAAGTCAGTTTTCAATTTTAATAATGCATTTTGCCAAGAAATACCCGTAGAAAAAATCTTTAATTAAATCTAAAATATCATCGCATTCTTGTCATTATAAGTACTTGAAGAGGCTTTTAGGTTTGATACTAAAGATCAAAAATATATGGAAATAATTTATTAATAATCTTGTGTTGAAACGATCATGAGGGAATTATTTTGTTATTTATTTTTCATCATTTGAAATATTGTTAGTCACTATTATTTTCTGGCTACTATCTACCCTGATTCTATTTTTTCAGTTGTTCAGGCGTGTCAACACGTCTTTATAAAACATTTTTTTGTGTCGGTCAGTTTCCTTCATGTTGAACAAAAAAATTAAGAGGGGTAGGAATATGCAATGTCATTAAAAGGTGTGATCTCATAAGGTATGTTGTTATTAAAAGAACATATCTACCGTTCATTTTTCACAAGCTACCCATGATACCATGATGGAAAGTCCAATGTCTACATTTTATTTTTAAAGTAGCTAAAAAAGGTCAATTTATGATTTTTATTGAATACAATACTTGCAAAATATTTCCATACTGCAATATTTCACAAGTATTAGAATCAATTGAATTAAAGAAAGATTTTTTTGCTATCTTTTCTTTCTTCCCCCCTCTGGTACATCAACTAAAACAGTAGCGACTTTCAAGTTTGTATAAATAAAGCGAATTTGATAATAATCTTGACCAAAAAACGGTATTGTCCAATCGAGTAATAGATTCGTTTGTATAGAACGATTTTAATCATTTTGAATAATCTTGATGAGATTATTCATGATAATCTACAACGGGAAAAGAATCGCTGAACTGATGATATGAAGTATATGCAGAAAATATCTTGCCAAGAGGAACCTTACTGCGTACACAATGTTAGACACCACTCCCATGGGGTTATAATCGCACTGTAGGCTCTCATCCGGGCTAGTGATGCATGACTTTATCCCATTGATTAAAAACTGGTTCTTTCTTTATAATTGACTGAATCCAAAGGTTTATATTGCTATTTTTCTGCTGATATCATTTCCAGAATTCAACTGTGCCTTTTCCCAAGACAAACGCGAGTGGGGAGCATCTTCAATTTAATTCAATTCAAACATGAGAAAGAAAACGCATTTGTATGAAAACATCCGCTTCAAATGACATTCAGGTTCAAATAAATAAAGAGAATTTGAAAATAATCTTGAGCAAAAGTGTTATTGCCGAATCAAGTAATACATGACATGTATAGGAAGTTTCAAGTCGCTTTGAATATCTGAAGATCTATTTGAGTAGACATGATTTTACGTTGTGAGCTTCCTAACCCTGTTATGTTGGTGCGTCTGCATTGTCAAAAACTCTCCCGTTGGGTTATTAACACGCACTGGGCTCTCATCTGAATCCTATTGGGGTTGAGATTTTCAAAATACAAAAACAAAAAAAATTTGGTATACAGAATAAGGATTAATTGTTGAAAGTATCAACTATCAAGTCCGTTTGCTACGACCTGTACGCTTGAAAGATTGATACATACATATGTATATATATAAACATTATAATGAAATAGATATCAAAACCGAAAGAATTATTATAAGTACGTCCTGCTGCTGCTCATTCTTTTGATTGTTTATCTTTTTATGCTAAGGCGATCGACATGTCCACAGAGTAATAACAGGGTGTCGTTTCAAATACCATACCTGATAAAAAAAAACGTATTCATAAGTATGCATTATTTGAGAAAAGCCCAAGGAGATCCAGGGTTGCCCAAAGGACAGAACACCCATCTCGGCTTTCCTGACAAGAATGCAGCCGATGAAAGATACAAAAAAAAGAAGAAGGATTTTGAGCATTGTTGCCATCGTTTTTCAACCCCAGTCAATGAATTTAGTAGAGTTATCGGGGTTAACTTGCTTCCAACTGTTTGTTTAATATGAAACAGGTTAAAGAATAAACAATTGTTGGATGATAATGAAATAATCTAATCACAGAAAATCGTGCAGTCTTTGTAAGTCACTCCACTGTAGAATTCTGCTTCGGATATCTAAACATATAACAATGAGTTACTGTTGGTGGAAATATACCCAGAGTTTGGCCAGAATCTGTGTAGTTACGGTCATTCATAGTCGTTCGACAAGTAATAACTTGCTTTGTTTGAAGAGGGGTCAAGTTTTCAATCAGTAAAACATTCCTTCTACAACTGTTAAACACATCCATTTATGAAGCAAGAATCTCGCTGCTTCTCATAGCTTAACGGTCGGTCCACTATCGATAGTGGTAGGATACTGTGTGCTTGTTTCTGAAAAGACGTAAAACAGCCAATAAAAAACTCTAGCTTCACATCTTGAAGGAAATAACTAAATACGTGTACATCTAACTTTTTTCCTATTGGGATACATTTTTCATTATGTTCTTGCTTATGGTGTTGACAGTTATATGCGCTCTCTGAGTACCTCCTGGTTTTTCCTAAGTTTCAACATTAGATATAACTAATTATTAGTTCTTCAGGAAAGTAAAAATGTTCTACATGGTCTTAAGCAAGTCTATCTACCACATAATTTTAGCGTAACGATATGAAGTGTTCTTTTAGTAACCGTGACTCCAATTAGAGAAAATGAAAAGTTTTTGTCTTTTTATATACTCTAATGACTAATTAACCAAGTCTGGTCTCCTATTTGTAATGGCAATAAGAATGTAATACTTATTGATTTCAGTCGATTCGCGTTGGACACATTAGTTTTCCTAAGATCACCGTACCAAGCAACGTCAAGTCTGGTTAGTACGTAGATGAGTGATAGTCAGTAAATTATTGGTGGTGTGGGCTGATGATCGTGTAAAGATCTCTGCCCTCTCTGGGAATCCATATTCTAAGTTGTGATGTCCATCGGTTTTCTATCATTCTTGCAACATGACCTGCCAGTTACCATTTAAGTTTTCTAATAGATTCTATGATGTCTCTGAATCACGTAAGTCTGTAACGGAAGATTAGATAGGAAAACCTGAGTTCAAATGAATCCCATCAAAAGTATGATTGACCAGCGTGTTGGTACATCAGAGGTGCATAAAAGTTGTAGTGGTCAACGGTTCATTTAATTCACCAGACCTCTCTATCATGGTCGTCACGGTTCTTTTAATTCACTAGACCCCTCTATCATGGTCGTCACGGTGTTGGTACTTTCAAAACTCGGTCCGTCACGCCATCGTATTTACTACGAGCTACAGTTTCACATATCTTTTGGGATCAACGTTGTAAGTTGCTATCGTCTGACAGTCTCGCTACATGACCAGCCCATCGCAATTTCAGGTTCTTCTATCGATTCTATATCTCTGACTCTCTGTTACTTTGATGTAACGTTCTATCCTGTGATATCTCCATGTGATGTTGAGCATAATTGTGTCCTGTGAACGTTGTATAAGTTTTCAATTAGATGATTAATCTTCTGATTATGTTTTATGTTTCAGCTCCATAATTGACAAGGAAGGATTAGTTGTTGATCCAACTTTTTTTTAGGCCTAATGGGATTTTCTTGTTCTTCAAGGTTGTGTTTGCTTTACCGAAAGCTTGCTGACCCCGAGTGATTTGTCACTTGGTTTCTTCTCATGGTTAGGATTTCTTGGTCCTTGGTAGATGTAGTGGTCTACTTTTCTCAGTTCTGCGTCTTGGATTGTGTCTCTGCCCTCAACATGTCTGTTGTCCATGATATTTGCTCAACAGAAGTTCATGTCAAGACTTACTTTCTAGCTTTCTACATTCACTCCGTCAAGATTTATTGGAAACTCAAGAAGGTTCTCGGCAAATAGGACACAGTGTCCGTGAAATAGTATGCTTAGCAATTTTTTTCCTTGGATTGAAGTACGTGCGCACTTTTGAATTCAACACAGTGAATCGATTTTCCCCAATTGAAACTCAGTAAAGTGTAAATAGAATTTGCTGGAACGTGTACTGTTTGCAAAACGTGAGTGCATGCACGAACACACGCTGCTTAGGGGGGTCTATGAAGGTGACCAGCCAGCTTGGGAAGGATAAGGACCCTACCAAGTATCATCCAACAGTCAGTTTCACTATGTGGTTACTTCATCGTTGGTATTATCAAAAGTGACTTAACGCATTTAAATGGGAAAGTCCATTGTTTCTTGGGGCGTGGAATCTGGACGAGAGTAACTCTAATTGGAGCAAGCAATTGACTTTTGTCTACTTATACGAGTAATTACCTACTCTCATATATTTGACTAATTAACAATGCCAATAGAAATTTGATAATTATTGATTGCTTATTATTCTGATTAATTGACCCAGTCTGTGTGTGGGGGTGATCTGCCTGGGTGTATCCGGAAGATCCTTATGCTTTGAGTTCATTACTTCTGTTAATAGCGTAATTAGTTAAGTGTGACCAAAACGTGTTTTAGGAGGATATTCAATTGTTTCATAATATATATATATATATATATATATATATATATATATATATATATATATATATATATATACACGCACACACAGACACACACGCACGCACATACACATACACACACATACACACATATATATATATACACACACACACACACACACATATATATATATGTGTATATAAATATCAATCATTAATTATTGTTATGATTAACACTCCCTTCTTTACGGTTGAGCACTCTTAGGTGGGGCAAATCGTCCATTATAAGTTGCTTAAGCAATGCCCTTCCGACTCAGGAATAGAACGCTGTGGGGGATGGAGAATTGTGTGTAATTAAATAGATTCGGTCCTACTGACCCTCCGGTTCTGAATATGACAGAGGGTAAAATGTCAGCCTCAGGGTCTGAAATGAAAGTTTCGATTCCAACCCGCTATACTCTAAGAGATATTGGATAGTCTATAGCCACACTGAAGAGTTGGTACAGAACGAAACAGCAGTCTGTGGGTGACACAATTCTTATATATAGATAAAAACACCCCCCGACCCCCATATATATATATATATATATATATATATATATATATATATATATATATATATATATATATATATATATATATATATATATATATATGTACATACATGGATGTATCTTCAAAAATAGTCATCTATGTATAAATAGTCAAATATGAACAGGAAGCTGATTTATTTGGCATTTTTTTAATGAATCAAGTATTCTAATTCACATTTCCATTTCATGCGTCAACACAACTCAAGCCGTCTCGAACGAACTCATTTTAAGAGAAATGTCAAATTTTTTTTTACTGTAAAAAAATTCCGGGAGAAAATACTATCGGAAAGCTTTTCTCCATTATTTCTTTTGTTTCGCCATATTTAAATTCTGAGCCACTTTGACTATAAACAATCATTATTACGTTTTATTTTTATCTTTTGTTGCCAATTTGCTAGATTTGGGACCAGAAACATCTCGAAATATTTAGCTGTTTTGTCTCTCTCAAACTTGTCTGACCGTTTTGAATTTGGCCACAGTCACAAGAAAAAGAGATGAATTCACTCATTAAAAGATTTACATTTTTCTGCACTTACATCAACTGAGGCTGGTGCTCTGTTTTAGTTGCTCAAACAGAATTTCTCAGAACATTGACATATTCACGTAAATATTGTTATTATGACAAGAATCAATTAAATACCTTTACGACCCAATAATTGTGTTTTCATGCTCGGCTCATTCTATTTTAAATGGACCAATCATCACAACTTTTAGGTTATAACAGGAATTGGACAAAAAATACCATTCAATTGTAGGATCAATTTACTAATTTGCATGCATGGCTCATATATATATATATATATATATATATATATATATATATATATATATATATATATATATAGTGTGTGTGTGTGTGTGTGTGTGTGTACAGATTGCCAAAATGCATGTGATGAGAATAACTTCATAACTACGCGTTTTTCTTTACAGTTTCACTGCTTTCACGTCCTTTTAATTCAACACTTATGATTTCACAACTTTGAAGTATAGTGTGAATAAACGTTCAGATCTTATCGATTTTATTTGAAATCTCATTGAATTGACTGGATTCGTTTGAATCCTAGTGTCGATTTTTCAAAATGGTGGATAGCAGGGATTTCCTTTATCAGTAAAATATGTCAAATTACCGTAACCCCATGAACTGCCCTCCCTACCAATCAACAAACTGGGTTACTAATTTTTTTTCTCTCTTTGTAAACCTTGTGCCATTTTTGTCTGTAATTACAGGCAATCCCGATCACATTTAGGGGCTACAATCTCAAACTTTCGTACGCGTGCACAAAATCTCAAAACGGATCTCCAGTGTTTTTCAGAGATGCTTTATGGAGATTTTATGATCATTTTAGACAAAAAATGCCAAAGTCTCACGTTGGTATTTTAGAAAATAGTTTTAGATAAAAGATCTAGTTTTTAAAGTTAGTGTTTTTAACTAGTACGAGTACAGGGTATTGCAATCTATTTATGCGGTGCATTAATATTCTTATTCATTTACATGTAATATGGACGGACTAAGAGAGAAACAGACAGAGTGAGTCACACATATTACAAGTAGATTATTGAAAGGATTTTACGGAGCAGGTGTTTTGTTCTATTTATTCATATTCGAGATTTTTGAGATAGGGAGAATGACTCGATCGTTTTTTTTTTTTCTCGGCTCTCTGCCCAATAATCCAATTGATTGGTAAGTATCGTTTAATCAGTAGAAAACACAAAGGTCTGCAGGTGCATGTAATCAAGGAAACACTTCAGAATTGATCAAAGAGAAGGTTATTAAGGACGTGATATATATATATATACACACACACACACACACACACACACACATATATATATATATATATATATATATATATATATATATATATATATATATATATATATATATATATACATATTGGGTTCAGTTCTTAAAGGAAGTACATACCGTATATTATTTTGAGTACAAGGGATTTACAAATAAATCATTAAAAATCTTTTTCGAGTGAAACAGGATGGGAAGTCATAATTAATGATAGGGAAAAATCTTCACACTCACACACACACACACACACATATATATATATGTATGTATGTATGTATATATATACATATATATATTATAGAAAGATTTACAAATCAAACTCTAAACATTGACACACTTATTCAAAATTGTTTTTTATTCCACTTCAGTCACCTATTTCCCAATATCTGTCTATGTAAATGATGTAATTTTCTCTTATGTTTCCCCACATCGTTCACATATACTTCATTATTCTAGAACAAAGCATAAATTGTCTTTTGTTTGGCTCATCAGTTGTTCACCCTGTAACCGTTTCAGGGATTTTAAAAACAAATCTGTTGCATGACACCTTAGCATTGTTGATCAAACACCGTCTCCCTTTCTTGCTGTAAAGTTTGCGTCATATATGTACTTTCTTATTTTGAATAAGTTGTGTGTATTGTATATTGGCATTATTTTATGATACACACACACACACACACACACACACACACACACACATACACACACACATATATATATATAAATATATATATATATATATATATATATATATATATATGTATGTATGTATGTAAGTATATAATGTGTACTGTAGAGAGTGAGACAGACTCGGGAGTTAGGTGTTTGGAAGTAATTTTTATCAGTCCTAAGTAAATTGTCCATACATGTTTCGGGATTTTTCCCATCATCAGTGGTGTGTGCTGTGCATATTAAAATGTCCCATGTGGAACCAGAGTCCACTGCCAGGAGCTATGCATATATATATATATATATATATATATATATATATATATATATATATATGATCATAAATGATGTTACATAGTATTGAAACATTTATTTGAAATGATCTCCTGTCATTACACGGTAAATATATCACCTTGCCTACAGAACGTAAGTGGAATAAACAAATAAATAAAATTTGGCTGCGGCAGGAATGGAACCTGCGATAAATAGGGCGGTTTCTTCAATGTAAAATAGCTCTTACAATTTAGGTAAAATGTTGCTAGTAATGATAAGGCCCACTTTCTCGTTTAATTTATTCTTGGTCTGTATCTGCTCTATTCGTGGGCCTGACATATTAACCATGTAACGACGGGAGATAATTTCCAATGAGAGTTTCAATATGATATAACGCAAATCATAATCATTCTATCGAGTCATATATCCATTTCTATATATATATATATATATATATATATATATATATATACATATATATATGCTTTTTCAAAGAAATAAAATTGTATTTGCATCTTTCGGGGAAATGTCAGAGAGAGACA
>OY735241.1:9127145-9129645 GCA_963457665.1 Thysanoteuthis rhombus | reverse complement strand
TCGAAATGATATAAAGGAATAAAAGTCTTCAAGACTCTCCAGGAATCTATACTCTATTGCTATTGCCATCCTTCAAAGAGGCCAAAACAGGAAAGGAAATAGCTTTAGCAAATAAATCATTTCACTAATACGGATGCTCCCAAAGAAAAACAATCTTTTGTATACCCACTCGCATTCAATTGTCATTCATTCATTTCTTGTCGCTTATGGCCAGTCCAGCCAGTGGGTGCAGGGTAGCGATGTTCAACCATTATTGGTTTGCAAAGTATATGTAGGTATGCTGCGGGAGTTTCAGCAAAGGGTCGATCCCCACTCCAACGAGGGCCGTGGGTCTTTGTCTCAAGTGTACATACAAAAATAACGTTAGATTTTTGTTCTGACATTACTGGCACTTTTATTGGGCTCTTCAAAGTTTTCCTTCAATGATGAAATCGATAAATGGATAGATACATAAACAAATAAATAAGTAAATAGATGTGTTGTTCATTTTAGACCCAAATGGTAATTTTTAAATCTTCACTTGAATCCCAATGGTTAAAGCAGCCAATTTTATATCATTTTTAATGTATAGTATGATTTTCAAAGACATCTTTTTTCAATGTGTGGTAATAACAGATATGAACAAACCTCCAAAATGTTTTGAAAACCATGGTTAACAATATACAAGTTGACATAAAATTGACGAATTTTAGTTAGTTGGGACAGTATTATCGAATGTATACTTGAATGCTGATGGAGTGTCTCATCCATTTTTGTGCCTGGTTTACTGTGTCGTAAGTTGAAAAGATTTGAAAATCTCCTGTTTTGGGGGTAGGAGAGAGAGACTTCTGTCTTGATTTATTGAGCATGATGCATAAATCTGTTTCCTTCTTAGTACAATTAAATGGGTTTTCACGAGACACTTTCTTCATGATACTCAACTGCTATTGAGAATTGGTATTCCTATCAGGGTGCTCACCCATCAGGGTACTGACTGAGCTCGAAGTTACTTTGAAAACTGCTCTGTTAAATGCAATTCGCTCATAACTGGAAAACAACAGATAGTCTCTTTGGCAGCATGCTGTGTTGGGGGTGATTAATCAGAGAATTGGAAGAAATGATTGATTATTTACAGCTACTTTTTCCTGTTTTGTTGGGCGGTGATCATCAGATAAAAAAAAACGAAACACTCACTTTGCAAATTGAACCCCCTACAAAAAACCTATTTTAAGTTGGATTAAAAAGAAAGCATAAACATTTTTCCAAGCGTAATAAGGCATATGTGATTGAATCTTTGGCCCTCAAGCTGGGTTTGTGTGGCTTGTACGTATGACACATACACAGACAGCTAGTCAGAGCAATATCAAGACTGAAGAAACTTATTATGACAATTTTTTTCTCCGTTAAAGACTGTCAACCAAAACTGTCAACAAAGATTTCTTCAGTTTTTGAGCTGGTTTGCTTAGTTGGTTATGTGTGTATGTATCACACATACAAGCCACACCAATGGAGCTAAAGGGCTTAAAATGTTCTAAAAAATTACATCTCATTATGCATTGAAAAAAGAACCTGTTCGTTTTTAATTCTTCTCCAAAACAGGTTGAAAAGGAGGAAATTTACGAGTAAGTTCATGATAAATTGGTCCCTAGTTAGTTTGTGATGCGTTCACACTTTTTTCTTTTAAAAAAATTATTCAGGCTTTTTCAGTAATCCAGCAAAAGATGGAAGGAAAACTCCCTCATTGATCTCCCCTTTTTTTCAAGATCCAAATTGAACACTCCAGATATAGAATGCCTCATAGAAGACGTTGATGACGTGATGGTCTCTGATAAGTCACTAATCTAAACTGTTTCAAATAGTTCTAGCAAATAAACCATTTGACAAATACGAATGAGCCCGAAGAAAACGGAGTCCTTTGTCTCAAATCTACCGTTGAATGAGAAATGAACTGTAAAAGGAAAGATCAAATGGAAATACTCAGCTGGAGTTTCACTTTAATCTTATCGGATCGTAGAAAATTGTTGGCGTTTCAAGACTTGAATCTTGTTAATATCGACAGCATTACACACTACTGTGGTCTAATCAAGTTGTACGTACCGGTTCACGTTCATAGAAGTTAAACAATGTAACTAAGATTGATAAACGTCTTGGAACACCAAGTGCCGTAAGTCTAGTCTTACCTAAAACTTGAAATGGCACTCAGTGACTCTCTGAAAAAGAGTAGGGTTAAGTGGTTGTTGGACCAGGGATAGGAGTAGCACCTATTTACAAGGATAATAATATGAAAGACGTACCTAGATGTCGTCTCCCACTACGATTGGCAAATTATCTTATCCACATATTCTTGTTTATCCGTGTCGTCACAGATGAAATATGTAGATATCATTTGCATTTTATATACGCAGATAATAGAGATTTGCATAGAAGTGGGAATGAATAATAGTTTTTTTTGTACACATTGCGTCTAATAAACGTAGATAATAGAGATTTGCATTGCAGTGAGCTTGGAGAATAGCCTCCT
>OY735241.1:9064645-9122145 GCA_963457665.1 Thysanoteuthis rhombus | reverse complement strand
CTCTGAATTCGGAAATAACAATATTCAGTTGTTATAATGGTTATATCATGTGCTAACCTCATTCTAGCATCTTTTGTCTGGTTTCAGATATGCTGTTTTATAATATAGGGTAACGTTAATCTGATGGGAGCTACACAGCCTTAAACGTATCTTGAAAAGAAGATACTTGTAGCCCTAATTAAAGAGTTAAGATGTATGTGTAGTCTGTGATTTGTCCATAGGAATGGCTTTTAGATGAATATAGTCTATAGACAAGTTGTGGAGCAATAACTGTTCAGTGTACTTTAGAGAAAAAAAATTAACGTATACGCACTATTTGCTAAAATGATCCTTCAAGCAAACAATCAGAGAGCTCAAACGTAAAGAAAGAGGTCTTGTTAGTTTCTTATGACCATCGACTTTTGGCAGCATGCCTTGTTAGAGGTGATAAATCAAAATAATTAGGAGTAGAGGCCATCAATTAATAATTTAGTTCTCTCACCTTTCGTTGGATGGTGATCTTTGAAAAGTCAGAACTAAAAAAAAAGATAAATAAATAAAACAATGGCTTAGGCTTGAGGACTTAAAGTAAAGACCAATTCAGCATTGAACGCATTTTTATAAGAAAAGTCCTCTATACATAAAAAGGAGTGTCTGTTTAGAATTTCAGCCTTCAAGCTCCATCGTTTCGGCCTAAAAACGTGATATATATAAGCATATACTTACGTACAAAAGTAGCCAACTAAGCTACTAAATGAACCCACTTAAACTCTGAAGACATCTATATTGACCGTTTTGACGAGAGTGTAGGTTGGCAGTCTCTAATAATTGATAAGATAATAAGTAACGATGTACTAATATGAAGGAAAAAATTGATGAGTTGTCGGTGTGTATGTCTTTAACATGTTTGTTCTTCATGACCTTTGCTTTCCTGGAGTTCATTTGGAGGCAAACTTTCTTGCCTTCTTCATTCAGTCTATGTATCATTAGTTGGAAGTTGGGAAAGTTTTCTGTAAAAATGACGATATTGTCTGCAAATACAATCTAAATCTCAGAAGATCATATCGTGGCAGGTTGTGAAAAGTTTAGGTGAGCTGGTATCACCCTGTCTTACCCTTTTTCGGAGCTGAAACGGTTCTGAGTTTTTATGTAACTTTATAAGGGAGCTGACGTGACGTTGTATATGTTGCAATAATCTGACATTTACGGGCTGTACACTTTGTAGAGTGATAGCATCATTGATCTTGTAAATTTCCACCGAGTTGAAGGCCTTCTTGAAGTCTATATATGCTATAGCAAGTGACATTTTATACTCTGCTACATTCTGTATGGGTGGATTATCGAATAAATATGGTCAGTGGTGGAGTAGCTCCTTCTGAAGCCAGCTTATCTCCGTTTTGATGATTCGACTGATGATGAATTTAGTGAAAATTTTGTAGATAGTGTGGTAGTATTGGCTCTGTGAGGCCTTTTGTAGAGGTCTAGTGAAGCCAGGGATAGATGTTAAAAGACTGATGATAGTGATGATGATGATGGAAAACTTCGTCATCAAAGTCAATGATTAAACGGTGGTAGTGTCAAAATCAGGAAAAATATGAAACAAAATTCCACCAAGGAATACATATGGTCAGCATAGATCTCTTCACGACATCAGCGGTGTTTTCCCTGGGAGAAGATTTCAAATAGAGTAAGAAATTTAGAAATATGTATATTTTCAAGAATCTAGATGTTATTATTTAACCAGTAAGAATGAGCCCCTTACCATTTGAAAAAAAGGAGCTTTTTTCTTCTTAAAAATGAAAAGAAAAATGTGTTTTTAGAAGACCTCTGATGCTGAGTCTGTTGACCACAATGTGTGACCAGGAGCATTGGAACGCTTTCACACACCCATGCACGCACACATGCACACACAAAAATACATTAACACATATGATAAGGGTGGGAATGACTGCCACGCTTGGTGGGTACAGTTGTTCTACAAACAATAAGAAAAGACTTGATTGATCACTCCTCAATATGTCATGGTACCAAATGACGTCGGTCAAGTAATGGTTTCGACTGATTGACTAACCAGACCTGTTATCGGTAACTATCAGAATTCAGATTCGAATATAACACGGAGTACAAGATAGAACCATGATTTGCACGACAGGGCAAGAGCCCCACACATTAGTATATACGCTGTTTTTTTTTTATCATTCATGAAATCTATTTCATATCTTCATGAAGAAAAAGCCGTACAAACGATTTTTTCATCAATCCCATCATTGTCATCTCCCTGGAAGCGCCGTTCCAGTGAACGTTGCATGGTTTTCAGCGAGAGGGTCAAATTTTAGGTTTGAATCCTTACTTCAGCTCTATAGCTGATTATTGGGAAGATGCATTGGTGGTAGACCTTTTTTCAGGACCAGTGGGATTTTTTTTGTTTTTGAAGGTTGAGCTTGCCCGCTGGAAGTTTGCCAACTTTGAATGATGTTATCACCTGATGTCTTCATCTCTCAAAGATTCCATTTAGATTCATTCTCCACAGCTACGTGAAAACTTATCAATAAGTAATCGCCCTGTGCCTCTTCTGGTCTATTCTTGTCTTTGTTACACTTTCACCGGTTAATGCAACACAACTTTCAATCAACCTTTGATCTCCTCTGACAACTTATATCCATTACTTAAACAGCCCTTCAAACAATATTTGACAACTGTTCCTTAACGTTTGTGACTCAAACTAAGAACCCCCGATCACCTTATTGATTGTGAATTGCATAAGCAAGTCCCTATATACCTTGAAATCAATCTATTCTGTCAACCATGTAAATTCGTCCCCTGGACTTAGTTTTTTTGTACATGAAGTTTTCATTCTGTTTTTAGATCGATTTTTTTCATGCTTACTGACAATCATGGTCTTGTAAGCATTACCTTTAGTTTCTGTGGTCCCGTAAGCGTTAAATCTTGATAATCCAGCATTCTCTTCAATCTGGTAACTCCTTTAATCGAACAAACTACCTATATCCTGCAGCCACCTAATCAGGCAACCCCTTCAAAGCACAAAGGAAGAAAATTCACAGTTGTAGTGAACTGCTACCACGATTCTCTATTTTAGCCACATTCACTGATCATATCCACAACAGGAAAGATTTAAGCGTACGTGTAATAAGCATCTTTTTGAAATTTGTCTTTATGAACTAAACAACCATGGTCATCAGAGATGCTGAAGTGTCCCATCCTTTCATACATGAACTATAACTTTATGTATTTTACAGCACTCCTGCCCGAACTGTTTGGTCTAAAAGTCTGATAATTGATACCAGAACCGCCAAAGACCCCTTCTAAAAAACAATGTACATATTTTGGGGAAAAACAGTTTTGACCATTTGGGGGTCTTATCCTGGTGGGTTCATTAATAGAATATAGATTCTCTGGATGAGAGACATTTTTTTTATTTTTTGGAACTATTTTAGATGTTTCGAGAAGAAAATGCCAGATATGTCAAAAAAAAAAATTAATTGGACTATATTTATTCCTCGATGAAATTTCTTTTACATGATCTCAAAATTTGATGCTAGGGTTGTTCAATAGTTGACTGCGGCAACGATTAGAATTGTTCTAGTACAAAATGTTGACAAAAGATCCATAAAATGACTATATACTTTCTGAAACGCTCAGAATTGCAAAAAAAAAAAAAATTATATAGAGGGTAGGATAGAAAAATGGGTAATTTTGGATTTTAATCGACTGTGAGTAAAAATGGGTTTGAGCATAAAATTGCAGAAAATCAACTCGAATAAAATCTGAATCTGTCATTTCAACGCTGTCATTAGAGAAATATCCTTCTCATGAGTTTATTGTTTATGGCACTTCGGTCAGTTATGGCCAGAACATGAATTCTTTTTATTTTAAACATTAGTCGTTGTTTTCAGCTCATAAAACGAAAATTCTCATTAAAAAGAAAAAAAAAATGATTTACGATTCATTATACACAATACGCACCATGGATTACCAACATAACATTTGATACAAAAACATGGTAATTAATTGACTTAAAACAACTTGCGTTGTCACTCAGTACTATATGTTGTGTCTATAGATGCTTAATCTATATAAAAAAATGTATTGGTAATTTTTGACAGACATGAGTGTAAATCAACAGCTGGTTTGTGGCCTTTTCCAATAAATGAAAAAAAACTCACCTTATATTCCAAATTTTCAGTATTTGATATCCTCTCCCTGAAAGGAAAAGATTAAACATTCTGAACCTTTAACGATAGGGAACTCTACGATTGCACAAGATTTGTTCAACAGAAAAAGGGATTCGAATATTAGTCAAGTTTGTATAGTTTTTCTTTTCATTCTACGAAGTTGCCTATACTTTTTTAAAAATAAGTGCAACTTTTCTGCAGGCCTATTGCCAAGGTACAGAGAGTAATGGGTATCGGTCAAGTCCGAGGGCCACGTGTAGTCTTTGCCAGTTGCTAAAATGAGCTCTAAATTATAAAAAAAAACAAAACAACAACCCCTAAACGCTAAAAATTACGAATATCCCACTAAATATATAACATGGTTAAAATCATACCTAGCATAATCAAAATGTTCAAGCATAACATTCACTTAGCTAGCGATGGGGCCAATGTCAGGGAAGGAAGACCAGGCCCCTTTTACCCCTTCTTTAGAAACCGTACTACTTTTCTCCCGATTACTTTATAGACCACATTTTCAACCAGGGAAATAACTAAGGTGAGTTTTGACTGAATTTTCAGATTGATTTTATTTTTAATTGATCGTTCAATCTCCTTGATCCTGGTTCATGTAAATCTCTATTTTGACAAATGACACTACGGTACCGTAATGGCGTGACATTTGTGTGTGGCACAGTGTCAAATACAAAGATATGTTTGTTCCAAGATACCGATGACGGATTGATTTGAAAAAAAAAAGAAAGAAAAAAGATATATCTATGAGAATAATAGACACTGTTAGCAATAAATTTTATTAGACTCATCTCAGGCTATTTATAGTTTGAGTTGTTTCAAATATTGAGAAATAGCAGTCAAATTCTATTTGAAGGGCTGGTCAAGCAATGAACGTAAGTTGTTGGCAGAGTTCAAAGGTTGATAGTAAGTTATGTTGCATTAACGAGAAGAGTGTAGACAAGGCAAAAATAAACCATGTAAGACAAGGAATAACTTCTTATTGATAACTTCTTATGTTGTTGAGACAAACGTGTGTTGATCCTTCTTTCATCAAGACGTGAAATGAATTCGCCATCACCGTTTATAATTGGATACTTGTAGCTTTGAAATTTGAAGTTGTATAAAAGAGATCACTCCGAATAATGAATATGGTCAGATTTTCACGAGATACATGTAAACATCTAAAATAAAGAGAAAAAACATCTAGAAATATCTGGATTTTGGAGGATACAGATATTATCAATAAACTTGTCAGAAGGTGAAAAAAAATTTTTTTCAAAAAATGAAATAAAGCGTTTTTAGTCAAGATAGTGTAGACCATTCATAAGAAGAAACAGTTTCTTCTTGAAAGGTTTGAATGTAGATGGGTCAATGTGTGTATAAGTGAAGCGTCCGGTGGAGTACTGATGCAGACAAAACAGCCTGGCCAAGAGTGCTGGAACATAAAAAAAAACGAATGTGTCAAAATAAAGCCTGCAAAATGACAAAATTGCTTTTTACCAAAAAATTAAAAGAATGTATTTTTAGAAGGTTGAAGACTAATTCAAATTTTTACTTCAGTAGACAAAACAGTACGGACAAGAGCACCGGAACACTCACGCAAACAAGCGGACATACAAACAGACAAACAGACACACATGCCTATCAAATAGGATCGAACCCTTTGCTTTCTTTGATTGCTACAACCGTTCAGTTTCTGAAGACAAATTACCGGAAGATGCCAATTAAACATACGTTTTAATCTTATCTGTTGCGGACATAATCAATAAGATGATGGGGGTGGGGAAGGCTCTCAGTTTGAGTCACAAATATTGGGAAATAGTTGTCAAATATTGTTCGAAGGGCTGTTGAAGAAATGATTATATATTATTGGATGAGATCAAAGGTTGATTGAAAATTATGTTATTATAACAGGAAAAGTGTAGTCAAGACAAGAATAGACGATGCACAGAAAGAAACAATTACTTATTGATAGGTCTGTAGGTAGATGAGGCAGTGTGTGTTGGTGTATGAGTGTGTGTGTATGTGTATGTGTGTTTACGTAAGTCCGTTTAGATGGTGTAATGGTTGGCAAGTCTGCCTCCCACGCAGAAAGTCTTTGGGAACAGGTGGGGAAAACTCTTTATTAGGACAATTGTCCATTGCACTCAGCAACTAATTGAGTACACCTTCAGTGTGGGAGGTATACAAGCTGCTGCCTCTTGCCTGCGTAAAGTAGCATAGATAAATGTCAATAGGGTGGCCGAAAGAGTGATGCCCACGAATCCACTGAAGCTATTGACAAGATCATATGCCCACAACAGTGGACTTTGTCTCAGGTTCATCTGGTAAGTGTGTATGTAGGTAAGAAGTAAGTGGACGCTGTCTATATCCTTGGGTAAAAGAAAGCGCAACTTTGTAGTAAGAGCCAGTTCACGTAAACAGAGCCGGATTTAGACATTGTGGGCCCAGGGCACTTCAGGTTCGGTAGCCATAGACATTAAAATGACAGCAAATCAGAAAACTTTACGCATCAAAGTGCGTTTATCGCATGTTATTGAAACTGACAAGTTATACATATATAAAAAAGGTTAAATGAGTTATTTATTTGAAGTAAACACATGTAGACATGTACAAACATCCAAGCGAAACTCCAAGTAGACTTTAAGATAAGACGAATCTCAAGTAACATAGCTATGCTTCTATGTACTATCTCGCATTTGTAGATAACAATGGCTCACTGAATATTTTTTTAATTATCAAGTTTTCGAATACAGTAAGCCCAGGGCAGTTGTCTCCTCTCCCAATCTTATAAATCAGGCCCGGCTGTTAAGTGACAACTCATGGATGTTTTATGAAGGATGTTCCGTTAGTATGGAAGGATCGAATTTATTTGAACGTGATTTTAGTGCAACGATATCAGTCTTGTAGCTACACTGCACTGAACTCAAGGATAATAGTATTTAATAGCGGTAAATGATTGTAACATGATTTATGCTAATGCGAGCATCCATTAATTCGTGTCACTTGCCAATGTTATGAAATATCTGTGTAATTATCAACTATTTGTGATTTTCATGTAATTCGTCTCAAACAAAGTTTTTTTTTTTAAAATCAAAACTGTTCAGATATGAAATTTGTACCTCGCATGAATGAATCATCGTAGCCAGCTCGTGTATCAGAAACAAACATCTTTTTGAATCATCTAAAAGATAATCAAAAGACTATAGATCTTCTATCTAAAATATTCATACACAAAGATAGATTTTTTTTTAAAATCTAAAACTATCTCAAAAATTTACTGGCACACGATTTGAGCATTTTTGGTTCCTGGGAATTCCATTACGAGCATCAACAACGAGAGTCAGCTGTTTGAAATATATTCAAGGTGAAAATATTAAAACAGGTCTAATGAGTCAGTCAATGGAAACTTCTACATAACCAACCTCTTTTTGCTGCATTCTGTGCTGGGGGAGATCGATTAAAAGAATTATCAACTGTTAAATTACTTTCGACTTTTATTGGAAATGATCAGTAAAAAAAGAGTCTGGTTTTTAAATTAAAAAAAAGTTTTTCTTCCAGAGTTAATAACGAGTGAATGCTTGAATTTTCGGTCTTCTACTTACATTGGTGCAGCTTATACATATGATGCAAATATAGCTTGTCAGTCATCCAAACCAGCTTAAAAACTGATAGAAACTAATGTTGACAATTTTGGTTCACGGTTTCTTACAGGCTTGGTTAGTTACTCAATAGAAAACTGACGTGTAGCCAACGTCTTCTGACAACATGCTGTTTTGGATTGATCAATTAAAAAAAATGTGAAGGGGGGATCAATGTTATTTCTCACCCCTTTGTTGGGAGGTGATCACTAAAATAGACCAGAACTTTCTAAAAAGAGCATGTATGCAGGAATGAACTAAGAGCCAACTTATCATAAATTTACATTACAAATTGCCCCAATAATAAAAACAATTTTGCAGTGGAATTTTCGAAAACAAAAATGTTGTCTCTAGAAATAATGAGGAGGCATTGTTTAAATCTTCAGCACCCGATAGGCCTAGTTGGGTACACATCCTTTTTTTCTATTTGTTTGTCTCTGTGTGCCTTTTCCAACACTCTGCGCTGTATTTTTGGGGCTACCACTTTAAAATTTTACATAGCTATATAACTATGCACCATTTTATTTCTTTTTCTCAAACAATGCCCTTAGGGGCATCCATAGTCATTTTTGACCAACAATGCCAAAATTTTATGCTGGTGTGTCTTACTATTATTTTATATAAAACACCTACTTTTTTCAATATCATTATTTTAGATATTTAGTTCTGATACACACGCAGACTACAACAATCCTTTCATGTGAAACAATGATCAATTCTCTCTTGTCTTCCCATCGTCTAAGCTTTGACCTTTGTGCTCCCCTGCCCCTATTCAATTGTCTGTTGGTAACTGGGAATTCGAAATCAAACTCTCTGTTCAATTCAGGTCGATTATTCTCTCTCCGTGTTGATGCATCTTGTATAAGTTATTCATTCTAGCCAATTAGACTTTCCAGTGTCACATGTCAGCCTTTTCAATTGAACAAGTGTTTCATTTCACTCACCTCCTTTCAACCCAGTTGGCAGGGGTAGGTCAAATACAGAATAAGACAAAAAAAAGATTACGAGTGCTTTCCCTTACATCACATTATTTTTTTTTCGAAAATTGATTTAAAAGAAAGATTATAAAACATAGTGTGAAGTAAAAAGTAAAAGAAGTTGCCACTTTTCCGCACATTCTCTCGATTCGCTTTTTTCTATTAACCCATTGGAATTTGGTCCAAACGAAGAAGTTTCTGACACTCATAAAACTATCAATTTTTGTTGCAGTTAGAAAAACACGTCAGGTTCCTAATATAGTGTCATTTTGAGTGTGGACGTGAAACTGCCGATATGCTGATTGTCCGGTTACAGTGTATTTGGAAAAAAAAAACAAAAATAAGATTTAAGAAAGAGCTTAAACGATCTCATCACATAATGCCAGACGCTTCCAAATAACTAAAAAACACTCAGAGATGATATATCCATACCAATGCCATTGCCAGAGGTAGTTGTTCTGCATGGATCTGACAAATGATTTGATCGATTCTTCAATAGCCAAACGCCCCATATCAAAAAAAATATTGCAATTCATTGAAAACCTTTAGAGATATCATGTGGATAAGCAGTGCAATATAATATATGACTATATGTGCATGGATCGGCTCCAAATTCCAATCAATCTCCTGCAGTATTAACTAAATTCCATTGAAATACATTCATGACTTTTGGGTATGTCGTGTGGAAATACATATATATATATATATATATATATATATATATATATATATATATATATATATATATATATATATATATATATAACAATTTTTTTGTAAAATTAACGGGAGAAATATTTTTTAATCAGAGAGAAATTCCTGGATCCACCCCACAATATGACGATCTCTTCCATACCCCATTGCTAACGTCAAATTAAAATTTGATTGAAATCCATTCATTGTTTCAGGGGAGATTGTTTCGACTGTCCAACAAACAGACAAACAAATGGAAGAACAGACTACCAAATATGTTGACAGAAGTTAATTAAAAAAAGGTATACAGTGGCCCATATTTATAATTCAGGTGTTGGGGTCAAAAAAAGACAACTACGTTATTAAAATCAATTACAAGTTCACCAGTGAACAAAGGTTTTGTTTCAGAGCAAAATCAAAGAAATTATGTGTGAAACACCATGTAATTATATGTTAATTGGTTGTAAGTAGATGGAATTTTGTATTTCCATTCATACTAAATCTTTTAATGACACACTGTTTTTTATTCGTGGCTCTATGGAAAAGTAGGTGATAATATGTAGAGGTGAAAATGCTATATTATAGAATCATATATTGCACACCATGCCATATCGAACTGTACTATATCGGGGGACTCTTGTACACAATGGGATACAGACTAGAAAAAAAAGGTAGGTTCCTAATATCTTGTCATTTTAAGTGTAAATGTGGAAAGACTGAGCACCTAGTTATACGGAGAGTGTCCAGACGAACAGGGTGTACTTAAGAGAACAAAAAAAAAAAAACAACAAAAAAAAAACACAGTTCGACTCAAACCAAGTGCTTAAATTAGCAATACGAAGACATCGTCGTTCAAGATCGATACAGACGGGGAAAAAATGTGTCTGTGTTCGTTTGGAATTTATCGATTCGTGGCTCTGAAGCATTTCGACCCACTTGAATTGACCACATTCGTTGGTCGACACCAGCTTTCTCACGGAAGCAACGAAAAACGTCAAAATATAAACGCTCTGACATAACAGGTATGCGAAAGATTTTACAAGAATATAAAACCATTAGAGGCGACTCCAGTAATGTTAAGTAATCCTCCGGCTCGAAAGAGATCAGGAAAATTCAGTCTATTTCATACACTGACAGAAAATAAATTTGCAGCACCAGGAAATGTAATGTCGAGTTTGACCTGGGTACAGTATGTTAGTAAATATGATACAACATTTAGCCTTCCGCCATCTAGCGAAGTAGTAACACTCTTCTACGTGTACAGTCCGTGTCAGAGCTCTTGAGTACAGGCCTGTCTTAACACCCAAGCAGGATATAAAGTGTATGAACACAGGGTTTTAGTATTGTTAATAAACCTTTTTCCTTTGGAGCTTTGGTACGTATTGATCCGAGCATGCAATCATTCACTGTATTTAAGCTGCATCACCTCTACGTTTAATCTGCGGTGAGTTCATGGTGTTGCAATTTTATTTTCTGTCAGTGTACAACACGTAAGGCACCAGGAAATTTTCCACAATAACTTTACAGACAGCAAAGAATGAGCATAAAACATTTTGACCAAGGCAAGTGAAAACTAACATAGCATTTAGTATCATCATCAGTCATTGTAAGTAAATCGCTGAACAGAGGCCTGTCCTAGCTCCTTTCTTGACGACAGCAACTGGGCTAATCTTCACAATGTCGTACTGGAAAATCTTACTATCTTATCCCACCATTTTGTCTCTGGTTATTTCTCTCTGCGTTTACAGTCCTTTGTTCATCAATAGGTTATTCTTTTGCCCCAACTGTTGATAACTTTTCTGGCTTAGTGTCCAGCCCATCTAAATTTTGTTTGCCAAATTATTTATATAATATCCTTCACCATAGTCCTTTATCTCTCCCTCTCTCTGTCTCTGTCTTTACCTCTGTCCGTCTGTCTGTCCGTCTGTCTCTCCGATCAATGTTGATCTTTTTTCTCTCTGTTAGAATTTATCTTAATATTGCTCTTTCTATGGCTGTATGTGAAATTCAGAGCTAGTTCTCAGTTGTTTTGGTAATTTCCATGTTTCACATCATTCAGAATAATAGATACTCGGATAGATGGACTGATAAGAACGGGCTGAGATGGGAAAATAGATGATAAAAACTTGGAAATATATGTACGCAGATTCACAGATATATAATTAGATGACAAAAGACACGGACAGACAGATAGATAGATAAATAGATAGATAACGGACTTCAGAGAGATGAGAAAAAATAGATTGACTTAAAAGTACAAACAAATACTGAGAAAAGGTTCAATGAATATATATATATATATATATATATATATATATATATATATATATATATATATGTGCATATATATATATATGTATATATATATAGAGAGAGAGGGAGAGAAAGAATAAGAGAGAGAGGGAGAGAAACCAACATACATGTATAGAAACATAACTACAGATGACGATCGATATCAGACAGTAATAAATTGAAACAAACAGAAAAATTGACATTTATTAATAGGAAAATATAAATCTATACATCCAATAAAATAAACATTGACTCTTGCCAAAAAGTGATAGTTAGCAAGCTAATCTCGTGGGACGTTGATAGTAAACCTGATTTTCACTCTGTCTCATTCCATTTTTTCTAATATATATATATATATATATATAGATATATATATATATAATTGACGAAAAAAGTATTGTGCATAATTATTTAAACAAGCTCAACATCTACTTTATTTCCTGAGATTTCAGGGGTCATAATTGATTTTCAGCAGAGTGGGTCAAGATTACCTCATTACCTAGACAGCTCATTAATATAGGAATGTGTGTACACTTTTTAAAAACTAGATCGATTCTGAGCACGATTTCAGGAAATGAAAAGAACACATTTTTTCATTTCATAATTCGATTTCATTGAAAAAAAAAATACTTCCCAAAAATGCATGACTTGTTTTGTTGATTGGAAAAAAATTATTTTTATGTTCCCATTTCAAACTCTCGAAATCTAGCAATTAGATGAAAAATGACTGTTCACTCACTCACAAGCACACACACGGACACACACACACATTTTATATATAAATATATATATATATATATATATATATATATATATATACACTTGCGTGCATGTTTCGTTTGACAGAAGTTTAAACAGTGGACATTAATAGTGGCAACTGCTTTAATCGTACCTGACCGTTTATGGTTTGATAAATTATTGAATTGAGTCTGGTGCAATATTTTTTTCATATATATTTTTGGGTGTTGGTTTTAAAAGTAACGAAAAGACAAATACACACACACAGACACACATACACACACACACACACACACACAACACATCCATACACTCACACATCGATACACATGCGTTCGTTAAAATAAAAAATATAATGAGAAGAGAAATAAATGATGAGACTGGTTGCTTCAGGGTCAAAGTCAGCTCTGACCAAAGTTTAATTACCTTGCTTATAAGTTTAGAGGCCAAATATTTCTACTATTGAGAAGTCAGTTATGTTTCTATTGGAAGATATTTAGATTAGGCCAGGTAATGAGTGTATGGGCAAAATTTCGATCTTATTTTTCCATAAACTTTTAGGGCTGTTCGGTTAGAAATTTCCAGATAGGATAACACAACTATCTCACAACTTGTGTGGATCCCTCCTTCCAAAGAACATGAAAAGCATAACCAGTTCCCGTTTGACTAAAAAAAGATCTTCAAGTTGAATCATTGAAAGAAAAAGAGTATGTATACTCCTATGTAAATACAGTGCAAAGGAATCTAGATAATCCAGGACTTTTCAACTATCAAAAAAATAATAAAATAATGTGGTATCAGAGGGGGGGGGGTGAGCCTAATTCTCTTTCAAGATGTTGTTGCGAGGTTATGATCAGGTTGGTTGCCCAATTACAACTCCTTCAATAGCCTTCAAGGGTTTTAACTTTTTGAAACTATAGTCATTGTCATGGTTGCTATCCTGGCTAAATAAGCCCAACCAAAAAGAAAGATTTGGTCAACAAAAGAAAGGAAAACAATAGAAAAAACGGGGGAGGAGTAAAGAACACCCATAAATGGATTCTGTATCTTGTCCGAACTCATTATATCTGTTCTACTCAGATGTCCTATTGTGAACATTTGAAAAAAACCCCCCAAAAAACCAGAAAAAAACTCGTTACAACTAATAACAACAAGTATTGTCTGAATATCCTACGGTATCGGACAACTTTTGGCGCCGCTATTTGGGCACCAGATGATTTTGCGCTAAACGTTTGAGCTCCTCACATCAGGTGGGGGTGGGTTGGGCTTCAAAAATATGAAATGATTCTTCGTTATCTAGAGGAGAAACCTTAAAACAGTTCTCTAACTTTAAAGAATATAAAAACAGTAAATCTCTTTTTAATTGAAAAACAATCATAATATCGTGTTATGTGGCTCACTTAGCAATTTTAAGTTATAACTATAAGATGTTAGGATCAGGTTATAACAAATATACATGATACAATATATATATATATATATATACATGTATGTATGTAAGTAAGTATGTATGTATATAATTACAAATAAGAAATGTTCTTAGCACCAAAATGTCTGTGGCCAAATGGGCTGGCGCCAAAATAGGTCTTGCACCCAAACAGTCGTGCCAAAACGTACCAAACTGATAATCTATGTGATCTCAAATTCTACGGTCTCACACAAAGTAGGATGATTATTTTTCTTAAAAAAAGATGAGAGAAGAAAAATGTGGTTAATGTTCACCATCATGACAGTTTGTCTTTATCATTTGTGATCTTTTTGGCCTCTTGTCTAATGTTTATCTCCGTGAAGGCTGGCTGTTTGATTTTTGATGACATTTTGTGTCATTTGAACGTGGGTGACATAGGAAGAGAATGAAAAGAAAAAAAAAAGGAGGGGGTGGAAAGAGGGAAGGTGGAGAGAATGGAAGAAGAAAGAAAAAGGAGAAATACGAGATGAGGACAACGGACAAGACAGATGATGATGATAATGATGATGATGATGATTGAAAAGAGATGATGATGATTAGAATAGAAGATGATGATTAGAATAGATGATGATGATTAGAATAGAAGATGATGATGATGACTAAAAAGGATGATGATGATTAGAATAGAAGAAGAAGAAGATGATGATGATGATGATGATGATGATGATGTTAAAAAAGGGATGTTGATAATGTTTAGAAAAGAAAAAGAAGAAGATGATGATGATGATCAAGAGGACGACGAGCAGGAGAAGAGGAAGAAAAAGGAGAAGGAATAAAAATTGATTATGTTGAATGAGAAGAGGCGGCAGAGATGGGAGAAGAAGATGAAGGAAAACTACAAAGGAATAACAATGAACACCAAATATAGAGGCAAAAGGAGAAAAAAGAAGATGGAGAAGCAATACGAATCAATGATAGTGATGCTCACGAGGAGGGGAAGATGAGAAAAATGATGATGATGATGATGATGATGATGATGGTGAGGAACTGAAAAAGGAATAAAAGAAGAAGGAATTAAAAAGATGATGATGATGACGATTAAAAGAAGGGTGGAAGAATGAAGAGCAAACAAAATTTTTGAATCCATCATATATTAGAAACTGTCAACAAAAGCTGTCAACATCATTTTCTTTGGTTTTTAAGTGAGGCTGGCTTCGCATAATATCATGCACGTATGCAGGCCACTCCAGTAGAGGTATATTAAACATATACACCTATTTTTTCTAAAAAAAAACAGTATTTTCTGTTTTTTTAAAATTTCCCCTAAATTGTTGATGCTTCAATTTACAATGTGAGTTTATGACAAACTGTTTTGTCCAATAGTGTTCACCCGTATTTTTCAATGATTACGAACCAACAAAAGACGAAAATTGATTCATTCATTGATCGCCCCTTTTCCCGAATTTTTCAATTGATCTCTCTTAAGACGACATGCTGCCAAGAGACGGTGATTGCAAGATGCTTTTTTATTGAGTGATTAACCAGATCTCTTTGTTTTCGTTTTCTTGGTTAAAAGTACTTATCGATATTTCTCTTAATTCGACACCGTTTCCAGACAGACCACTTTACACCATTTCTCATCTTCCCTTGTGTTTAACGATTTCTCAAATGCAGTGCAGATGGCACTCTCTGCCAAAGGCTGCCACAGAGTTTTCAGCAAATATGCCAACAGCTCAGGCCAAAACGTTCCAAAACACCCATTAAAGCACCAAACAAAGGTAGGAAATCAAAGCCAGATAATCATAGCTCAGTGAAATGTAAATAGCATAAAATGAATCACCGTCTCATTTGTGCACAGGAAATGATTATCTGGAGAATATCTACATGTATTTTAAAATGATTTTTTAGAACTAAATTATGTAAAATTAATTTCAAGATAAGTTCTATAGAATATCTGTTGAGAATGACCCTGAAAAGTCTTTCACGATGAATTAAAAAAAAAGAGATTTCCAATTGTGCGTAATGGCATACGGAAGCAAATTCTCGAGGTTGTAACCTTGAAAATGTGACCAGGAGTGTCTTGAAACATACAAACAGACACAAGAAAAAGGATATGAAAATCAGTATCCCACTTGTCTTGATGGTTGACAGGGCTATTTGCTTGCGGTGGGCGGGCACGTTGATTCGATGTCAAAACACTGATTCATTTTCATTTGAGTTTTATTCCATCTTAGTTAGTCTCTGAGATGGTTTAGTTGCGATAATAGTATCAACAACAAGGATTGTCCCCCTTGCCTATTTCAGGCTACACTGTAAAGATACTTTTGTCAACACCAGCATTAGGAGCAGCAGCCGCCTTTTGACGTCTGTCGTTGGATATAGACTTTCTCAAAGATCTGACAGACCTCAATAATGCGTATCATGGAGTCTGTCATATTTTCTGTCGGCTCCAGTTTCAGATATGATCTCTGGGGATCAATGTTATTAGTCGTGTTAGATATTGGTTGTCTGAAATTCTTGCAACATGGACAGTCCATTGCTATTTGATTTTTTGTAATGGATTTTCAAATACTTTTTACCCCCGCCTCACTTTAATATACCATGATATCGTATGATCTCACTATTTCATGTTGAACATGATTCTTTCCTATACATGGTAGATTGTTCTGTGCTTGATTGTCAATCTTTTGGATAGAATCCATGTTACAGCTCCATTGGTGAGTATCGGAGGGATGCTTTGGTTTTAGATCATTCAAACGAAAAAATATTTTTTTCATATTTCGCTTGTCTATTATGTAAAATATCGATTTGAATGGGAAATGTTCTAAGTTTAAATTTGAATGGACAATTATTTCAATTTAGTACTGAACGTGCCGAAAGGAGTTCAAAGTACTAATTTATTACGAATTTACTAAAAGCGGTAGCCCTGACTGATACCGTTTTCTGACAACTCATACTCATGTATAATTGTTTTTCTTTCTTTATACGATTAAAGATTTGCAAATTTGCTTTCTGTCCGATAGGAAATTCGTACAATCCAAGTAACCACTGTCTTGATCACAAAAACAAAATTTGAAAGGAATAATTGACAGGAACTAAGACAATATAAAAATATGTTTGCGTAAAGTCATTTGAGAGAAACATACGCTTTTCCTCGTCCACACGTTCGATGAACCCAATTTGCTTTAGGCAATTTTTATTAAAGTCACTCCTATTTTCGGAACTATATTTTGGCAACAGAATTGAGTGTACGTACTTATCTATTCGAATTGTGTTTTTCCTCCGTTGTCCAAGGCTGGCTCTATCTAAATAGCCACTAGTTTTATTCTAAGTATTTATGCTAATGTAAGCTTTCCTTTTCAAACATCAACTCTGAAGGTATTGCTCGGTCAAACCACTTACGCTTATGTAGTTGCTCTAAACTTGACCCAGTTTCTCGCGAAAAAAAAATTACATTACTCACCACCAGCACTTACTAAGAGAAAAATATCTACTTATATAATGGACGGTATGATTTTCTTGCTTTTTAGTCAGTAACCACGGACCCTTCCACTTGAAATCTCACATTTGCTTACAAGAATATCTCCTTCTGATCATTCTAAGCAATTGACTATTCAAGCGTTCCTTTTAAAAACAAAGCATCTGATAGGATTGAAAAGCGAATAGTCTCCACTTCTTGAAAGTTTGCTTAACCCAGCATCCCCACCCCCCAAAAAAACAACGAAAAAAAAAAACAAAAAAACAATCAGCTTTTATTTTTCATCGACCCATTACAGAGACAACAAGCACCCTTCTCCTCCCTTTTCCAAACCCAGGTATCCCATGCCTTCTACTCCCATAATTTCTGATCAATTTGTGTGACATACCATTCAAATTGCATTCTCGCTTAAAGCCATTTTCGCTAACGAAAGGGTTTTATAAGTACGCTCTGGTTTCCGATAGCAATGAGAACCTGTATAACCGAGCTTCATTCTCACAGCGACTAACTTGTGCAAAAAATCACTTCTACTTTGTTACAGACAAATAAGATGTCAAATCTAATTTCAATCAGTGTCTTTTGAGCTAAATTATTTTAAAGAAAAAAGTTATACTAAATTCATTGTCAAAATCGGCTGGGTTATTTACGCATGGATAAGCGTTAAGGAGCATACAGCTATTTTATTGGGTAATTTTTATCTAATGATTCAAACAACGTAATTTTTATTTTTTCTAACTGAAGCTATTTAAATGTGTGATCAGACGTTTCAAGTCTCAAGAGTTTCTCTGACGTAATCTATGATGTAATTTCAATGTCATAATTGGGAGGGGAAGTAACCGATGTGATGCATCAGGGACAAAATGACTGGCAGAGAATGTACACAAGATGATTAAATTCGAATTATGTTCGCTGAAATACATAATTTTAAAAAAGGCATAAATCGGTCAAACATTGCTTGAATTGAAATATCTGTGTGCGTGCAAGTCTGTCTTTGTATGGAAGCCGAGTGAGCTATAACTTTAGAATACATTTGGATACAAACTACGGTAATAACTTTACATAACACACACGCATATATATCATTTCCATATGTATATATATATACACATACACATATCTATATATATATACACAAAAAAATTGATAGACGGATAAATAAATAATGTATTGGAGGTGTCCATTGACAATTTAACTCTTATATTTATAGAGGATTTACCATGTTTAGATCAACATACTTATCAATCAAATACATATTGAAGAAGGTGAAGTTCTATTATTTACAAATACTGGCGATAACATTTTACAACCAACTTATATATTTAGAAACACATGATATATATGTATATATAAATTCATATATATATATATATATATATATATATATATATATATATATATATATATATTGATTCACCGATTACTTTTTTAACAAACTTATTTGCGAACTTCTGACATTACTCATTTATTGCAGAATCCCCACGTAAGAGACAGTGTAAATTTACTCGGATATTTTCAGGTGATTTTTTTCATTTATTTCCACCCGAGCCGATGGAAAAAAATAGACGTATCCAAAAGGAAAGAAAAAAAAAAAAAAAAAAGAAATAGAAACAGATGGTAAAAGACCACTATCGAGACATGTGATGTAGAATTCCGGTCGTGGTTGCCAAGGGTTGGTGTGCGATCTACAATTTTTATAAATCCGATCAATACAACCCGCAGTGATCGAAGTCAGAATACCTCACTGTGACAGACCGTTCAAGATTTCTGAGACAACGACATTTTGCTCGGTATCTGTAGTGGAAATGGTTGATGGGGTACCCGGGTGTACGACGTATACTTACTCTCCAATATCCATGTAAGTTCAGTGTCTACTCATGCAGACAATAAAGTATACCTAGGTCCCAAAAATCTTTTTCCATAATTGCTTAGTATGTTTTGCTGATTGAGTGTTTTATTTCAAAGATAATTATTAGAAACAGTCAACGAGAACTGTCACTAAGTAATCAAGTAAGGGTTTCTTCAGTTTTCAAATTGATCTGGCTGACTGGATATGTGTACATGTATAATGCACAGAAGCGTCACCGATGGAGCCATAGAGATTGATATTTAAACACTTGAACCCTTTCTTATGCCAAGAAGCTTTATTTTTTAAAAATCCCCTTAAGATCGGTTCTTTGTGTTAAGCTCAATATACGATGCAATTTTCGCTAAATTCAGCGTTTAGTAAGTGCTTGGAAGCTTTCAGATTTGTTTATTTGTTTGCTTTGAAACTGAATTTCTTGAGTGATCACGGACAAAAAAAAGGGGAGAAAAATAATTCATCAATTGTTCACGACTTTTTTTCTTTAAATTTGACTTGATCAGCCCGATTCGACGAGCAGCCTGACGACACTGATCAAATGTTAGTTTCTTCCCAGTGACTAATCTGAACTTCCATAATTGATTTTTCATTACATCACATACAATCAATTTTTGACTCGAATTTTACTTCAATCTTGAATCCTAATCAACTTTTGTCGCAACCTTTTCTGTCAGTCAAACTACAGCCGTGAGCAAGACAGATCATGAAAAAAATTGCAATAGATTCGAAGTGAGACTCGAACGTCCTTGTTTCAATATTTGCATAATTGTTGCAGGTATGCACAGAAGCAAATATCATGTACAACAAACATAATGTGAACGAAGACACGACGATCAAATTTTAAAAAATGCAGAGCTGAAGCAAGTTGACCACCACATCTATCTTGGACAACGAATCTTCACAAAATCCTCAGAGAAGAGAAAATCAATTGAATAGTCATTCCAAGTGGGTGAACTTTCGGTAGACAGAGCTCAACCTTGAAGAACAAGTAAATCCCATTAGTCTTAAAAAGAAGTGTAAACAGCCAATGCATCCTCTAATCTCCTATAGAGCTGAAGCATTGGACCTAACCAAAAGATTGACCCTCAAACTGAGAATTATGCATCGAGCACATGAGTGAATCGTATTCAAAATCAAATGAGACATTTAAGTATACTAGAAAAATGAACAGGGGGCAGACATCATTGACAAATTTAAGAATTTGAATGGCAATGGGCTGGCCATGTTGCGATAATGTTAGATAACCACTGGACATCACGACTCGCAACCAACTTTTTTTAAAATCCGTTGTCGACAGAGAATAAGATCATTAGTTCAGAAAGTACTAGCTCCGTGAGGCCCATGATAGAGAAGTCTGTCAAATCCAGGGGAAGGTCTTTATCTAACAAAGGACTTCAATTGGCTGCTGCTGCTGATAATGATGATGATGCATAAAAATATAATTTTACACTTATTTCACATTTTTTATAAATAGAGACATATTACATCAGATAAAGTGGTTTAAAAAGATGTAATGTTGCATTTCATTTAAGAAACATACAAAATTTTTTTTTTGCTGAAAAATTCAAGAAAGACAAATTAATTTCAATTCTAATGCCATATGTATTGTCAGGATTACATGTAAATTAGCGTAAAAAACATGGACGATTTTACTGATTATTAATTCCCCTTAAAATCTTTACTTAAAATCGAACACTTGGATTTGAATTACCCTTCTCTTCCGTTTGCTTGACAAAAATTGACTCTCTGACTCTCCTGCTGTAGAATAGGGTCTTGTTGCCTCACTCCACATTACTGAATTATAGATACAAAAAAAAAACCAGGGATTGTACAATATTCGAGATTGCATTGTACTTGAGTAAATGGCCATCCAAATTGATGCACAATTTTTACAAAGCCGATCAATACGACTTGTTGTGATCAAAGTCTGAATCTTGCACTATGACAGGTCTTCAAGATTTGTGAGACAACAGCGGCTTGCTTGGTTTGTCTTCGCCGACCGAGTATTACGGCAGGACACATCCGTCTTTTAGGAGCTTTTTGTCAAGCTCCTACCACTGAGTTTTGATTTTATTTTGTGCGTAGCTAAAATAATGGATGACAATGAAAATGAATCATCAAAAAAATAGTGACATCATGCACGAATCAACAGTGTCATTGTGAAGTGCACAAAAACTGGTGACAAATTCGCTCCCACTTCTAAAGTATAACTCGAATTGTTTTGCTAAAGTTTGCAAATCCAATTTAGAAGAATAAGTAATAACGAAATTGAAATGTCGTTTTGGAATATTACTTTGGGGAAATGAATTCTGTCTTGTTTACCTTTTAGGTTTAAATGAAGTGAGAGAGTTTGATCCTAGCGCTGTTTGTCCTTTACAATTTTTCCATGATGTTCAGATAACACACCTGGTTGCTGCAGGATCAAACTCAACTCAATTTCCATTCCGACCAGAGATGATCGCTTCGACTGTATATAGAATAAATTAAAAAATATATATATATATATATATATATATATATATATATATATATATATATATATATAGCATAAGTGTATATACTTATTTGGAGTACTTGTCACTTAAAGCCAGTTGGTTGGATATACGATCATAGATCACTTGTCCATAACTTCAAATCATAGTAATCATCATCAGGCTTTTAACGTCCATCGTTAGACATAGACCCTCCCAAAAATTCGCCACACTTATCTATCGTGGGTGTCGCAGAACCAGAATTTTAAAAAATTGTTCAGTTCATCTCTCCATCTAGTATTCTGTCGGCCTTGATTTCGTATGTGATCTCTGCCGATCCATGTAGTGAGTCGCGATGTCCATCAGTTGTCTGTCGTTCTCGCAACATAGCCAGACGATTGCCATTTCAGTTTTCTAATAGATTCTATGATGTCTCTGATTCCTGCTTCCTTCCTTTGCTGTCTTATGATCTTTCCATGTGAGGTTGACCATGATTCTTTCGTGTGCACGCTGCATGCTTCTCAATTCGCGAGTCCGTCTCTTGATTAAGTTCTAAGTTTCAGCTCTATAAATGACTTCTGGTTGTATACTCTTCTTTTTAGGATAATTAGGATCGTCTTGTTTTTGAAGGATGAGCTTGCTCTGTCGAATGCTTACCATCCTAGAGGGATTCTTTGCTTGATCTCTTCCCCTTAGGAGAGTCAACTTTTATTACCCTAAATCTGTTGAATTTTTTTTTTGTTACGTGCTAGATTAATATAAAGGCGTCAAAAAATGCCGAAGTGCACTGAAAGAATGATGGCAATTTTATGGCAACACTAAATAGCTGAAAATGATTTATCCAACATGACTGAGAGAGCTAAAATGGCATAAATGTTAGATTTTCGTTGAATGCTTGCTGGACGAACCTTACACAAAGTTTATCCCTTTCCATGCCTATCTAACCTTACATACATACGTAAAAACTATTCCTAATTAAGGCTGTATCCAATATAATAACTATAATAGTATATTTTCCAAGTAAGTTAATTTACTTTCCTAACTACCTGCAGACATGTCGGTTATATTGATCGTGGAATACTGTTTCTGGCATCGTATGTTAGATTTTTAGACAAAACCCATGCCCGCACGACCAATTTTCGAGATATTCCAAAATGCTTGATACTTCGAGAACATACCTCGTATAAAGAATATCCCTTTTTCTAAGCTCTTCCCGATCGATAAAGACTGCTCCTTCACATGTGTACATTAAATATGATACCCGTACCGATACATATTTTAAGTAGGTAAATATTTGTCAGTACTTACTTTCTTACAGCTGAATATATGATGGCCAAGTTTGTAATTCCATGCTTCAGATCAAGGTCGATCAAACAGTTCTTGGAATATTCAAAATGACTACATACTTCTCGGGCAGATCTTGTACAATGTTAATCCATTGTTCTAAACCTATTCTGTTGTATAAAACTGTTCCTTCATAAGTTTACATCAAATATAATACCTTTACTGATTCACATCTTAAGAAGGTAAATATATGTAAGAATTCATTTCCTTGCTGGCTTGGAGATATGTTGGCTAAATTGGTCGCCCAGTGCTTCATATCAAGGCTAAACAACCGCTTCTCTGAATATTGAAAATGATGGCTTACTTACAAGCCAGACATCGTACGGTGCTCATCAATTGTTTTATTTTCATTTTGATGTATAAGGATACTCATATATCTCTGCATCCAGCATGTGTACTGATATAATTTCAAGTAGTTAAATATATGTAAATTTTTACTTTCTTACTTGTCTGCAGTTATGTTGACTAAGATGGCTGTCGAATGCTTTTCTGGGGAATCGTACCTCAAGTTTTCCACAACATACACGGCTGAACAACTGGTTCAAGATATATCAAGATAAAATGGATAATTCACGGACATACCTCGTATATAGATTGTTCCCTCTCTGAACCTCTATATATACATAGAAAAAACTATTTGGATGAAAATCTGGGTCCAATATAAGTAGTGATATATCTTTTATTCGTAAATAGATGCATTTCCTTTCTTAGCCATCACATCTGCAGGCAGGTAAGTTGACCATCCATTGCTTCAAATCAAAACCGCGCAGTCGGTTCTTGAGGTAAGAGAAAATGCTTGACACTTTCCAGACAGAGCATATACGCTGATCATCCCTTTTCTAAACCTGTCTTGATAAGTAAGGGCAGTTCCTGTGTAAGTCTCGATCAAATATAAGTACTGAAGTTGGTGAATATATGTAATTACCTGTCTGCAGATATGTTAATCGTCGAATTCTCTTTTTTTTTTTTTTTGCATCATTTGTCATGTTTTGTAACAATATCCACTGCTGCGCAACAGAGTCTCGACGTACCCTCTTAAACACTTTTCCCAACCCTATTCAACTTTCTATGTACATATATATACATTGGGACTATTTATATATAAGTCCCCATCAATATATGTAGTTATATATAGTAAAGTACATAAATATAAGTGATTACTTTCCTACCTGCCTGCGGGTATTTTGGCTAAGTAGGGCTACAAATGCTTCACAGCGAGGCTGCACGAACGTTTTTTTTTTTTTTGATTCCCAAAAATGGTTGTAAACTCCTGAGACAGATACATATGCTGGTTACCCTGTTTTTTTAAAAAAACGTATCTTGATTTGTAGGGACACTCCCTGTATTATTCCCAATCCGATATAAGTGCTGATATATTTTTAGATTGGTAAATATGCGTAGGTATTTACTTTCTTACCCGCCTGCAGATATGTTGTCTAACTTGGGTGTCGAATGCTTTTTTTTTTGGCATCGTACGTTACGTTTTGAAACAAGATTCAATATTGATGAAGTGTTCACCTTTCTATTGTCATTCTGAATCCACACTGTGTTCCTCCCATTTCTGGGGGTCATTTGCTATGGATTATGTTTTTGGTTCCTACTTATTTACACATTCATTTGTCTTTTTATAGCTTCTTTTTTTTCGATTGTTAAGAAGACTTTTTCACTCATGGAATATTTTCTCACTCACAACATATATGTATGAAAGACCATGACTTGCATCATATATAAAAAATACCAACAAAAGGGTAGAATGATATATGTATAGAAAAAAAGTAAGGTATCTATCTCTCTATCTATCTCTCTCTCTCTCTCTCTATATATATATATATATATATATATTCAAAAAAAAAAAAATATATATATATATATATATATATATAATACTAATGGTGCAGATCAGGCTACCAGTATAGCATGTGATAATTTATTAATAATTTAAAGCAAATTCTGATACGTGATGGATTTATTTCATGGAGTGATCGATACGCTAAACTTTATACTATGAAAGTTGAGAGAAGTTTTACAGAACAGCTGGAAATGAATGGTAGAATGTAAATTCGGTACACAAACTATCTCATGAATTTGTGTAGCAAATTACCATTCTACTATTATATATATGTATACATATATATATATATATATATATATATATATATATATATATATATATATATATATATAATTTGCTGTCTATACAAACATTATATATTGAGAGAAACATATATATATATATATATATATATATATATATATATACAGGGAGAAAGAGAGAGAGAGGGGGGAGGGAGATAAGTAAATATTCATTTATATATATATATGCTTGTATTGGGGATGAGAAGTGATCCTATATAATGCTGATGAAACTGAAAATGGGGAATAGAAGAGAAAACTTAAGAAAAAGCAGATGTTATATCTCAAACTTTTCTTTCTATTTTTCCGTGGGCATGTTTTGATGCATTTGGATGGATGCCAACCATTCCCTTCAGAGAAAAAACTTGCAATGGTTCGTAGATAATTTAGTTGTTTACATGTTTGAGGGTGAGAAAAGAAATGGGGTTATATTCATGTTGTTTTAGGGGGAAGGTTATATCTGTGTAGTCGATATATGTATGAATCTCTCTCTCTCTCTCTCTCCCCCTCTCTCTCTCTCTCTATATATATATATATATTGAGAGAGAAAAGAGATAGAGAGAAGGGATAGTGATCATCCGATGTGGAGATTGGGAAACATTGCTCAAGGAATGATTCATCTATATATTGCTGTCTAAATATATATTGATGTCTATATATCTATGTATCTATATCTATCTATCTATCTATCTATCCATCTATCTATGTATCTATGTATCTATGTATCTATTTATCTATGTATCTATGTATGTATGTATGTATGTATGTATGTATGTATCTATCTATCTATCTATCTATATATATATATATATATATATATATATATATATATATATGTGTGTGTGTATATAACGAGAGAGAGAGAAAGGGAGTGTTAGAAAGAGAGAGAGAGAAAGACAGTTTATCCCATTTTGTTGACAACAAAATCGGAAGTATCTGCGTTTATAAGCTCTATTCCAAAATACTGAGCATCATCACCATAGATGAAACAACACAAGAAAACAATATAAATATCTCTGTGTGTATCTGAGTGTATGAGACAAAGAGAGAGCAACAGGGAAAGAGAGCGCGAATTTTACTCCAGGTCAGATCAGTCAGTGACTGTTTAAGTTCTAACTAGAAATAGTACACTCTGCTCTCCCCTAACTATATTTAGTTGTTATTTATTGTGTGTCATTTCTCAACGAATACATTTTTTTTTTAGTAAATACATTTTTCTTTGCTTGTTTTTCCCCCTCTTTTCACTAACTTAGTTCGATTTCCTTCGATTTTTTTGTTCTATTTTTCTTCCTTCAGTTGGGGATATTCAATTTCCAATGGTTTTCTCTCCTCCTTCTTTTACTCTTCTTCTTTATTATTTCTTTCAGTTTTCATTTATTTACTAGAATATACCCTCAAAAATGACATTTATGGAGCAGCACTAAAAAGCCTAATGATTGAACAACCTCTGTCATGAAAGATGGCAAAAGGGTCTACCCTTCTTTTATATATTTTTGTGGGTCCATTTGGTTGTGTGTTTTTTGTATATTCCAGTAGTCCGGGCCATAGTGTTTTGTCTACAGACTTAAAAGTTGGCATCAGTACTCCCTTATATCCTTTTTAAAAATGTTTTCCTTTTTGAAGAAAAAGCTTTGTCGAAAAAACCTTTCGGAGTACTTATTCTGACGGGTTAACTCATAGCATCAGGATTCTCAAGAATCGTGATATTTTCAGATGATTTTACAATATCTTATATATCCCAATTAGAAAATGCCAGTGATGTCATGAATGAAACTCATTCTGATCATATTTTTTATGCATTTTTTGTGTGATTTTTTGATTGATGCCACGGTCGTTCAGGTATTGAATGTAAAGGCGAGTTCAAGTATTCTATTTTAATTTTCTCAAAATGTGATCGGACATAGAGTTTTGAGCATTTTAAGACGGAATATTTTATTGTTGTATTACAAACACATCTTCATCGATGTTATTCTATTTCACATGGACCAATCCTTCATGCCTCCATGGTTATAACAGGAATCAGACAAAATCGACCACCATCCAAAAGATTATATTCATCAACATACGAATTTACATGTATGACTTCTCTACAGATAGATCAGGAACTTTCATCTCTTTCCGCTGGGGTTTCACGCCTTTTTTCGTTTCTTTCATTCTATTTTTTTGTCTCTTCCCTCCTGGTTAATTTTTTCTCACGTCATGATGTAAATTATTCATCATTTCCTTCCTTCATTCTTCCATTCTATCAAATTTTGTCCTTTTGGTTTTTGGAATGACTTACGGGACTTGTTAAAAATCACCCGCCTTATCTGCCAAAATTCAGTTATTTGAGCTGGTCTGGAAGTGTTCCCAATTTAGATATTTATGCATTTGTTTTTTTTTAACCTGCCTAGTGTTGACAATATTTAGATTGAAAAAAAGCCATGTTCCAAAGTTCAGTGATGCCAATTCAGATGCAGATTTTTTATTTGATTTTTAGTTTTTAAGAGTGACTTCCAAAATCAAAAAATTGAGAAATTGTATCTGAACTGGTAACCCTGATTGTTAGCTGGCTACGTATATATGTGTGTATATTATATTTCCTGGACCCACACATACAGATAGAAGTTTGAAAATTTGAAACTTTTTCTCCTTATTATGTCTGGAAAAGATTACTTTTATTTAAAACTCTCTACCCCAAATATGTTTTAAGTTGAGGGTTGATTAGCAATGTATATTCATACTAAATTGGTCATTTCGTTTATATTTTTTTTTGAGAATTGGTATTATTTGGAGGTTTATTATTGTTTTGAATAGTTGTTCGGGGTAGAGGGTTCGATTTATGATATATATTTATGCAATATTTGTCCATTAGTTTTTGCCCACCAGCACTATCTCAATTCAGATTCCTTTTAGTGATTACTACCATACACAAAACGAGAGCAGTAATTCATGCATCAAGCACCCCTTTTTAAATCTTTTTCAATTGATTACCCCCATATTGGGCGTTTTTTCATGTGATGGTTTCTATTGGTTGACTAACCAGACCTGTTTTCTTAGCTTTCAATGTAGGACAAATGTTTAAGAACCACTACTTTCGTTTTTTCGTTCACTCTGATGGTGACTATTAAGCAAATGTGTTTCTTGGAGGCAGACGGAGAAATTAACTGTCCACTGGAAGACGAAACGGACTGGACATTTATATACTGATGATAAAAGACTTCGATTCGTTGCTATATTCTCTTTAAAGCAATTACCCACAAAATGGAGAGATGTTCGTTCACTGCCGGCTGGCGCAAAAGTCACTTATTAGACACCTTCAACCAGTACTGTAACCAAAACTACCAACATAGGTTTCTTCAGTTTTCGAATCAGTCAGTCCGTGTAGCTGACTGGCTATGTATGTATTACGTTTACAGAAAGCACCAACAGAGCAAGGAGGCTGGAAATTCAACCATAAGGAACTAGGCCCTCTTCTCCCTAAAATGGGAGATGTATAACAAACCAAGTAAGTTACATAGAACACATTTTTAAGCATTGAAGAAAAAGGACTCCTAGTTTGAAAGATCTGTAACATAACATATGTCACATCAAGCATTTATTCCTAGCTATCGATAGAAATAACCGTCCTGTTTTGTAAAAATCCTCTTGAAATTGATATTAAGTTGGGTACTCAATTCCCAATGTAAGTTATATTGATTTTATTCTTTAGTTTGCTTTTCGAAAATTGGAACATTTTTCGTGATCATTGCCCAAAGAAGGGCTACAAATTTAACTTATTAATTGACCGCTCCATTTTCTGAATTTCCAATTGATCACCCACAAAACTACATGCTACCAAAATAAATAGGTCAAGAGACAGTTTATATTGAGTGAATAACCAGACCTATCATCTCAAAACTTGCACAACTTTCTGGATAAAAAGGCAAAGAAATCTTTCTATTCAACATCACCTGCTGCAGACTTTTAATGTCCTGTGCTTGAATCGCCAGGCAATCTGATTTTTGGTCGGCCACAGCTTCGCATGTGATCTTTCAAGATCCACATTATGAGACGTGATGTCCTGCGGTTGTCTGACACTTATTAAAAAGGCCTACTCATTGCCATTTGCGTTTCATAATTGGACAACTGAAATAATTGAAGATGGAGACGGTATCTGCTCCTTTCATTTGAACGTGTTCCAACGATCCAGGCCATGCTGTTTTGCCTATGCATAGACTTGCAAATTGGCATCTGTACTCCTCTAGACCCATCCTATAAAAATGATTTTTATTCTCAGTAGGAAAAGCTTTTTGATCATCCGGGGGCTTGCTTTTGACAGCTTCATTAAAAACATCTCAATTTTCACAAATCAGGATATTTCTAGATGTTTTTACTGTATTTTGAATGTTTTCTAGTGGAAAGCGCCAATGATGTCTTACATAGAATTCATTCTGACCATATTCATTTTTCGATTCAATCTTTTTCGCATGACTTCAGAATGGGACGTTAATCTTAGCCAAGTATCGGCTGTGATAGCAAATTCGATGTATGTTTTTGGCCTTGGAAATCAATTAATTGTTGAATATGATATCCTGCAAATACCTTCCATTCCCAACTTTCGGGTCCAATATTTTCAATGAAATGATCTATGACAGCTAATGATGTATCCGATTGCAAATCTGTAACTTTCTCTCAATATCAGTTCCTAGTGTCTTTAAAGTTTTCGAACGGCCAAAACTAGCAAATTCACTGGCCTTTTGATTGAGGAAGTTACTGAAGCTTTAAAATGAAATATACTTTTTGCACTTACCTGAACAACAGGCTTTCCCTCTTGAGGTTTGGGATAGAGAAACATAGAAACCATACCCTATTGATCTCAATTTTCCGATATTTGCTTGAGTTTAAACGATCAAGCTGTGTTGATCGATTGATTACTGTTGACTAATATTTCAGTCAATGTAGTTCTCTGCAGATACCGAATTTAGTCAGAAGGGGAGCTAATCCATGATTTATTTTAGGCACTCACTCAGCATAGGTGTTGGAACAGCATATGACAGCGTAAGTTCCTTAGCAAACTCTTGGTACTGAATCTCAGCCGTAGTTCTATGACCAAACAACGGATGGCCAGAATTTCTCTTCCAACAAGAGACATCTTTACTTAAAATGATTGATTTCTTCTTCTACTGGTTTCTATGTTTCTATATTCGTAAGTTTGATTAGACGGGTCCATTGTTCACAGAGAAAAATAAATTACCTGGCTTATTTGGTGCTGTCCTGTATATAAGTCGAAAGGTCCATTGAGATTTAAGTGAGAGAGGATTCATTACATAGAGATAGAATGAAATACTTATCTGCCACCACCCTGTACAATTAAAGTCACTGACACATTTAACACAGATGTAAGTATGTCCATCGTTTATACAAGAAACGAATTACTCCGCTTATTTTGCGATACCATTACACTCAAAGTTACGGATGCATTCAGAACAAGTGGAAGTGAAAAGGTCCATTGTTTTTTGGCACCACCCTGTCTAATCAAAGTTACTGCAGCATTCAAAATCCGTTAACTGAGCAACTCTTGCCGCAGTTAATAGGTTGATATAAGTAACTGATTTTCCCAAAATGGCATTTAGATAAAATCAATCATAAAACTCAGTAAGAGCTAGATTCATGATAGGTATTTACAAAATTAGTCGGCATAGTGCCAAAGAAAACGACAATGCAATCATAATTGAACCCACAAAAGTAGAAGGCTCGATGGCTATCTTTCGTTTCATGTTGGTGAAATTGACAAGAATTAAACAGGTCTGGTTAGTTACTCAATAAATATCGTCATGATACGAACATTTTTGAAGGGAGTAATCAGTTACAGAGTGAAAAAAAGGGCAATCAATAGATGAGTTGCTCCTTCAGTCTTTGTTGGAAAGTGATCTCTAAAAAATGTTATTTCAATTTGATATAAACTTATTCATTAAATTCAACCTCTCACAGAAAATAATTTAGAGGATACTTAAAAACATTTTATGAACGTATGGGGTAAATCTTAAACTTTTTTTAGCCCTCAAGCTCTATTGGTGCAGCCCTTACGCGTGACACGCATGATGCATACACACACACACACACACACACATATATATATATATATATATATATAGCCAGCCGGCCGGGCAAGGTAAAAAACTGAAGAAAACCTGCTGGATGGCAGTCTTGGTGACTGTTTTGATTGGCAGTTTTCGATGTGGAGGGTCAATTCATGATGTAAATTTATGCTATAACTGCTTTGTTTTCGGCTGCATTCACGCTTGTTTGTTTGGAAGACCAACATTTTTATATACCGAAGAAAAGGGTAGATAATGAATAAAGGGTAGATCACTCATTTATCACCCTTTTTTCCTCCATTTCTTTTCAAATTGATCATCCCCAACGCAGCAGAAAAGATGTGAGTCACGTGACAGTTTCTGTTCACTGACTATCCAGACCGCTTTCTTTTTGCTTTCTGATTCATAATATTGGGGAAAATACTCTTTCAAATACGGTTATTCCATTATTGTCTACGTTTTTGATTGTGATTTTTCAAAAGTTGATTGTGGGGGGCGGTCCTGGGGGTAGAGCTCAGCAGGGAAATTACTACGCACAAAATCAATCAAGAAGAGAAAGTTCAAGAACAAAACCAATATTCCACCATTGTTGTTATTCTTTTTTTTTCTGTTTTGGAAAATTCAATTATGTTTTTTTCTGGCAATTACGTCCCACGGAGGCCAGGGTCGACATTTTTTTTTTTACTCCAATAATTTCTCCTTCTGCACCCCATGTATCAACCCCTTGAAACGGTAACAGCTTGTTTTTTCCCAATAAAGACGTACTTTAAAAAAACTCGGTTTCCAAATTGTCTCTCTACATTACCATATTTCTTTTAAGAAACAGAAGTTCCCGGAAATTAATAATCCGTTCTACGAATGGACGATGGGTATCAAGATCATACCATTTCCAGATAGGGGTATACGGGCACACAAACGTGTACAGATGTGAGATATCAAATAAGCTTATTGATAATTGTTCAGAACAGGTAAGATTAAACAGTATGCTGATATCTTGGTGGAGGTAAACGAGATAGGCGCTATGTCCATTTGCTGGAAGTATCTATACTTCCTATGATAATCAAACAACAATGTTTTCCAAATTAGTTTATTTTAAGGTTGATACAGGATGCTTTTAGGGTTAGTCGGTAGGTTTATTGTTAGGGTTGTTTGGTAGAGTTAGGGTTGATGCTGGGATAGTAGTTTTAGTGTTAATATGTTTTGTAAGGGTAGTCACTGGGTCTGATATTGTTCACTTAGCACTTTCATAGTTTTTTTTATTTCATTTTTTTTTCCATAGATTTTCTCTAAAAGATTTAGCCTCTTTTAGCCATTCAAAAATGTCCTTATTCAAAACGGCAGTACCTGATAGACCGGCATGATGTATATTTTTACCTATTCCACACAAATACCTGCTTATCTTTGTCCAGGAGAATGTGTGGATGGCCTAACAGTTAACACCAGAGAAATCGAATCGTTGAACCGAGTTTAAACCCTGTCTAAGACTATTTCATTCCACACTAATATACTTAACAAAAGTCTTCTCACTCCAAAATAGCAATAAATAGAAGGGCATATTTTTCTACTTAGCTTTGGTTGGTGACCCCTTTTGGACATAGCCTGCTGAATTCAAACTTGAAAGCCAAACCCCCGTCCTTTTTTATGAAACTTTGGCAACGGACATTACAAGGAATGTGTCCTCTAGATAGAAAAAATATTATTTCATGGCACTGTTCCCATGCAGGGACACCAAAAAATATACCCATCAGTGCGTTAAGATAGTATATTCTCATATGAATTATAGTGTATGGTATAGATAGTCCGACTTATACACTTAGAAAAATGGAAGAAAAGAGAGATATCACACTCTTTTTCTAATCAGTAAGTGACATGCTCGATCATGTGACCCCAAATAACGGGTAAAATTATGGTATGCTTTTGACATATCTATAGAGAATGATAGCGATAACTGCTTTTTTTTCAAACTTTCGTTAAACAAAGATACGCGGAGTTGGATTTTTTCACACGGAACTTTACTAAACTGGAACCGGTATTGTATATAATTGATATCTAACTGTAATTTGAGGAATCCTTGTGTGAATGTACCGAAATAACTCGAAACTGGTTATTGCAGAGTTGATATTTACAAGAGAGATATCGCAATGAGGCCATTTGAGTCAGTGTATGGGTGGGTCGATTTACAATGAAAATCTGTACTGAAATGATCACGTATTTTTTGGTCGTAAAAAATGAAATTTTCAAGGCCCAGTTAGCGTCTCTAATCATTTCAAAGTGGTTTCGGAACAGAATTGAGAGAGATAGAGATAGAGAGAGAGACAGACAGACGGACAGACTTGAGTTTTTTTCCACCGAGTTTTCCAAATTAGATTAAATTATAGTAAGATGTCGTAATGACATTAAAAAAAAAACTATTTCGATTATCATCACGATTAACTACGAAAGTTCAGATTTTGATTGTGGGTATTAACAATGTCATAAATGAATGGGGAAAAGAGTCTCATCATTTCCCATTCAAACCTCATGAAGATTATCAAGAAAACAGTCTTACTGATCGAACAGGTTTGCCCTAATTTATTAAATTTTGCCTATCGTCTCTGTCTAACGGAACCTTATTACATACAAGTCAAGAACTAAAAGCAGAAAGAAAGAAAGGAAGGAAAAAAGAAAGAATGACGGGCTTGGTTGGTCACTCAATAGAAACAATCACGTGACCAATATATCCTGGAGGCATTCTGTGCTAGGGTCGATCAATTAAAAACATGTAATTAATAAGTTAACTCTCTCACCTTTTTTTGGCAGCGATCACAAGATGAAAAATTCAATAAAATTTTTTCGAAAATCCATGAGAGCTATTAGACACCAACTGGGGGGATCAATTTAGCTTAAACTTATATGGTAAGTTCCACCCCCGATAATAACCTATTTAAGGGGATTTTTCAGAAATTGTTATTCCATTTTTTATGACAAAATAAGGAGTAAATTTTCAATTTTGCATCAAGATGCATTCAGGATGGGGCGATAAACTTATCTCGTCTTCACTTGGGCAGTATTATCACAATGAACAAGTGTGAATGCTGCTGGGCACAAATTAATGGAGCGATTCAGCATAAACTAACTTTGTATATTGAGACTCCAATAAAAACATATTCAGGAGAAATTTTAAAAAAATCTAACAATGTTTTTTCTTGACATAATGAGTTAATTTTGAATTGTTCGGGCCTCTGGCTGTATCGGCATGTAGGTAAAATACATACATACATATATTGCAAACCAGCCAAACTAACCTAAAAACTGAACAACATTATGTTGATAGCTATGATTGACGGTTTCTTCTGGAAAAAAAGATAGGAAGAAAGGTTTGGAATGGTGTCTCAAAGCCAAAAATCTAATTTCCGTCTTCTAACTATTTCTCCGCCTTCCGTTGTCCGGGTGGCAATATATAAAATAATCGGTAAATCATATAAAGACTTTTAATAGCCTTAAGTGAAATAAAAGGACACTGGTCTGTTGGTTACGTTCTAATAGAGTCCTTCGGCGTTCAAACAATGATGCAATATCTGCACGGCCTTGCCAACCTTTGGGCAAACAACCAAAAAACAAAGTTTTCAAGTGACCAGTAATCTGTCCCCGAGACTGCTTGCTTGCTTGAGGCAGCCAGTCGATATCGACAGAACAGTCTTTATTTCTACTTCTGTCACCAATTTTGGGCTTCGTGACTGATCTATTTTTTTTTGCTTTCATCTCTGGTTGAGGCTTTAACCTCGGCTTCTAAAAAAGTATTTTAGAAGGAATAGATAGGAAACCTGTGCAGAAGAGGAGATCTCAGTGCTGGAGGGTCTGTTTTATGATCTGGGAAACATCTGAAAGGACGTACATGTCCGTTCAAGGGAAAGAATATCGTTTTTTGTTGATCGGTCAAGTTGTTAGATGTCTCAAGTTTGTTTAAAAAGAGGTTGAGGCTGCAAAAAGTTCGAAGTCAGAAATATCAGCAACATGTCTGGAGCAACATGTCTGGTTAGTCACAGAACAGAAACTGTCATGTGACCAAGGTCTTTTGGCAGCATGCCATTTTGCAGTGATCAATTAAAAAAACATGTAAAAGACGTGATTAGTGAATAAGTTACTTGTTACATCTTTTGTTGACTAATCATTACTAAAAGTCTGAAATTTCAAAAATCAAGCTCGAATGCTACCGGGCATACACTGAGGGATCAATCCATCAGAAACTTTAATTATAAATTGACCCCCCTCCAACACACGCTGAAATAGGGGAATTTTAAAAAAAACGGAACAAAACGAGCTTGTAGACATCATAAACAGTAAATATTCCAATTTCGGTTGGGTCTGGCCTACACAGATGGTAAATGTATAACCAACCAGCCAACCAAACTTAAAAACTGAAGAAACCTATGTAGACAGTTTCGGTTGACGGTCTCTAGTAGAGGGCATAACATTTGGGGGCTTATTTGTAAGATCCCTTCAGACTGAAATTTCAGAACCCATGGGGATCGATTTGTTCAATGATTGATAATTTATATAAATGATATAAGCTTTTTTCGTTACCTGAAGGTAGGGATAAGAGTAAGGTGTAGGGTTCACGATTTCGAGGTGGAGAATAGGCTAAGACTCGGCAATTTTTTAAGGTGTGCAATGGTACTTCGAAATCATAGTCTTCTGGTAGGCTAGAGGCCAACAAAAGACTGATGGTCTTATTTAGAGACAAGTTTCAACAGATATCTCAAGGGTAGCATTAATTGCATCTATGTGATAACTCATGTTCACAGATTAGGTTCACTGGTTTGTTTTTCCATTTGCTTGCTGTATACCGCAATTTGTTTGACGTATCTTTTAATTGGTCTGCCGTATTCTATCATTTGCTTGACACATCTTAAATTTGGTTACCGTATTCTTTAATTAGTTTGGCGTAGTTTTCTTTTATTTATTCGAGTAATTTTTAATTTGCTCGCAATTATACTGAGTTTAAATCTCACTCGTTGTCCTATTAATTTGGTCTTATGCCAGAACGAGATGAGCTTACTATATCATGCATTCTATAGCCCGATGGTTAACAGATTAGACACTTTCGCTACTATTGAGGGTTGGATTCTAATGAGTGTTCCTCCATTGTGTTCTGGTCTTTGGCCAGGTTACACGTAGTAAATAACTTTATTCATGGCAAGGCTGACATAAAATAACAGTTAGTGAGTTGTACTACGATGTAATTGAAAATGGATATGGAATGGTGTGACGAACTAGACGAGTCAAGGAAATATTGGCTCAGCGACGCCTAAGATAAATTTGGTAAATCTTGTCGGAGGCCTTTGTCAAATATCCTGTTGTTTGAGCATCTTGAAAATCCGTTCCCTGGCTTTGATGTAACTTGGCAAGTGATCATAGGAGACTTTGTTACGCATTTATGGACAGACAATTTCTTATTGGGTTGTTTGCTCGATACTGCGACGCTATTTACTGAGCATGTGTACTGTGTGACTGTGGCATTTCCAACGGTGCTCATTTTTCATGTTGCGTGCAGGGGTTAGGCGAAATACCACATCATATAGGTATGATATGTGTATCCCTGTATGGTCTAGATTTAGCTCTCTGCAACCGCTGTCTTTTCCCGACGAGATTTCTGACGATTGATGAGATTTTGGAGAAAGCAACAGGTGACCTGATTGGGATCTCAGTAGAGATTTTTGCAAACTGTTTTGGAAAGTAGAAGATGCGCTTGGATTAATGTGTGTGTTGGAGTGCGTGTTGAAAGAGTATATGGTGCAATTGGCCGAAGCGGGCTGTCAGAAAATAGTGAACCAAAACTATCACCAAAAACTGGCAACATAGGTTTTTTCAGTTTTCAAATTGATCTATCTGGCTTGCTATGTATATATAACGCGTACCGGTCGCACTGATGAAGCTAGATCGCCCGAACTCCTTATTATGTTTACAAAAGAACTCTTTTATTGCTTTGCTTCCCTCCCAAAATACATATTTAGTAGGGCCTTCAATTTACCACAGTTTTTACTAAATCAATCTCTTAGTTTGCGTCTGACATTTTTTAAAAAATAGGAATTTATAGTGATCACTGTCAATCTAAGGGCAATAGTTGTAACTTATTCATTGATCACCCCTTTTTCCGATTTTTCAATTGATCGCCCCTTACACGACACGCAGCCGAAAGATGACGATAACATGATGCTTTCTATTGTGTGTTTAACTAGACTATTTTTTTTTCGTTAATGTTGGAGCTTTTCAGAAATAACTCGTATTGTAATATACAAGTTCTTAAACTAGAGAATAATTCACCATAGGTTGATTTAAATTATTTTTGGGTTGATTAAAACAAGAGGTCTCATAAAAAGGTGCGTAAAACATGATGGGTGAACAAATGAATTTATTCAAAGACTCATGCCTTTTTTTATACTTGAACAAAAGAAGAACAGACTTTACTCAACACCTTCGACGTTGTTCATAGAATATTGTATTTGCCAGTATCCATCAATAACAGTTCCTATAATAAAACTTTTTCTTCGATTTGGTTTTCAAATTGATTCCCGTTAAAAAGTGCGAAAATAGATAATCATTGGATCAAAGATAAAACGTAAAATATCGTACAAAAAGCAATATGATTTATTTTGAAAATTTGGAGAAGATATAAATCTATGTATGAAGTGTATACACTAATTATAAACACTGAGTAGTCCCCTTCCCCCCCCCGTTCTTTTTTTTTTTTTTTTTTTCTTGCGTGGTTTTTCATATTTATTTACCTCGAGGATTGAGTCAGAAACGAAGAAAGCAAGAGAGTCGACCTTCACATGAACTTCTGTAAAACGAAGGTCATGTGCAGGCTCAACCTTTCAAAACAAGAAGATCCCATTAATCATAAAGAGAAGGGTATACAATCAATGCATCCACCGGATAGTCACCTATGGAGCTTAAACATTGAACAAAACAGAGACAGAACTGCAAGCTGAGAAGCATGCAACGCATGCAGGTGAGAATCATGCTCAACTTCACATAGAAAGACAACAGAAGACGGCACAATGGATCCGGCAGTAATCAGGAGTCCAGGACATCATAGAATCCACTAAAAGATTTAAATGGCAATGGGCTGGCCAACCGATGGACATCACGACTCACAACATGGATCCCCAGAGATCACATGCACAAATGAGGCCGGCATAATACTGGATGGAGAGACGAATTGGACGAATTCAAAAAGTACTGGCTCTGCAAGGTCCACAACTGAGAGATGTGTTGAATCCTTTGGGAAGATCCCTGTCCAATGACGGATGATGATGATGGTGACGGATGCTGCTGCTGCTGCTGATGATGATGATGATGAAATTGACGTACTTGGACATCGCCTATACAAAGTAGTAGAGCCTTCAATCCGTCTCCTGGTCTCTTAATTCCTCACAAACGCTGCTAACCTATTTTAATCTGGTCTTTATAATAAATCTTCTGCTATTCTGAGAACTGTCTACTTACGTCACAATTTAGAAATACTTCATGTAGAAAAAAAAGTACCATGAGAAAACAATGTTTCTAATAACCTCATTGTTAGTACTTAGACTATTCTGAACTACTTTTAAGTAGACAGGATTATTCTTAAAATGTGCTGTGTTAATATTTGTCACTCATGTTTTTTCTTCAAGTATCTTTGGATGCCCAAAACATTAGAATATAAACAGTAAAGAAACTGGCCATCACAGTCAATAATTGAACAACCGTAGCATAAAAAAAATTGAAATATTTTCTCCAAAAAATGACACTGGAGAATAATTATGATCAGGATCGGTTCTATTCATGGCATCACTGGCGATTTCCACAGAGAAACATCAAAATACAGTGGAAACATTTCATTGAACTAGATTATGGAAAACTAGATGCTTCTGATAAACTTATCATAATAAGCCCAGAAAAAAAAAAAATTTTGAGGATAAAGGCTAGAATATTTTAAATGAAGTGTACTGAAATCAATGTTCAATTCTGTAGACAAAACGGTATCGCCTTGAGCGTTGGAAGAGACGAACACATGAACACAAAATCATGCACAAGAATAGAAAATAAATCATGCATAGAATTATCCCTAGAAGACATTAGACGAACATCATCTGATATATAAAGATAATCAGTCGTGAGTGGGCATAATTTCATCATAAAAACACGGAGGTGAATGAAGCTGGGATATTTTCGGAAGTAGCATACTAGTTCCAATACTAGTGTTCATTTTACAGACAGACAGCTGTGTAAATATCTCCTTTCCAAAATGTCTGCTTTGATATCTTTGGCAGGGACACACGCCAAAATATTTTGTCGATGCCATTGGGAGAGGAGGGAGAGAGCAGTGATGGGAGAGGACGGGAAGGAACAGCTTGTAATTCGTCCTTAGCATAGAAAGAAAGAAAAAATGATTAGTAACTCGATAGACACAGTCACGTCTCTAAAAACTTTTGGCAGCGCGTCATATCAGAGGTGATCAATTAAAATTTCGAAAATGGGTGATTAATTAGTGAGATACTTCTCTTGCCATTTCTTGGACAGTGATCACTGAAAAGTCTGAAATTTAAAAAAAATCGATCTTGAAGGCTGCTCAGCAAAAAGTGAGGGAAGAATTCACCATAAACCAACATTGAAAAATGAAACCCGACGGAGCACCTTTTTAGAAGGGGTTTGTCACCAACCCCTTAAAAAATGTCTCTATATATACCACTTGACATCACGACTAAGAACGTCAAACCACACTTCATATGCAAAAATGTGGTCAATAGAATTTTAAAAATGCCGAACTAGAAATGTTGAAAAATAACTGGCTCCGCAACGCCCATGACAGGGAGGTCAGGCCAATCCTTTCAAATTTTTTTGTACAACAGCCGACGCTTATAGGCAGATGATGTTTTACGTTTCCTGTTCCCCATAGTTGCAGCTCGTAAGTTACATACATACATACATACATACATACATACATACATACATATGTATATACATATATACATAAACACATACATTCATAACCAGCCAGTCAATCATCCATCGTCCAAAAACTGAAAAGACCTATGCTGACAGTGTTGGTTGACTGTTTCTAATACAAAAAGAAACAAGAAAAAGAAGACCTGAGACGTAAACATCGGAAACCGTGTGTCTGTGGCCATCTGATAATTAAATGTTTATAAGATTGATGGGATTTAGACCGGACAATCGACCAAGAAAATAGTGTGAAATTCCTAATAACGTCAGGAAAAGAAGCCTCAGAGAAGAAACAGTAGAAATTGCTGGGATGCAATTACCAGAATTCATTGCCAGAATTTAACTGGAATTCAGACGAACAAAGATAGATCTGTTTAGTCCCTCGATAGAAACTTTCGCAACATCTTTTGGCAGCATGTCACGTTGAGGGTGATCAATGAAAAGGAATTGGAAAAAGGTAAAATTATTTCCCTCGTCATTTGCTGGAAAAAACAAGCGTGAATCCTACCAGACAAAAATGGGGCCAATTTAACAGAAATTACATTGCAAATCGATCCCATAAGTGAAAACCTATGAAGGGGAGACTTAAACCATAGAGAGTAAATGTTTACATTCTCGCCCCTGAAGCACCATTGATACATAACATGCCAATCAGCTAGACCAACTTGAAAACTAAAGAAACCTATGCTGACAATTTTGTTGACAGTTCTGGTTTTCTATTTCTAACATCCACCCACAAACAAATGAAAACTGGAATTGTTTATATAAAAAAAAAACAAGTCAATCCCTGTGAAAACATTCACAGATATTCACAATCCCACCCTCTGCTCTCTGGAATTAGTTCGATCCAATAAAAGCCTTTTGTTATACAAAATTGGGTCAATTGAAGTAAAAGCCATTAACTTATAGGTCTGGTCGGTCACTCGATGGAAACCTTCATACGACCAATGTTATTTGACAGCATACTGCGCTGACGGTTATCAAATAAAACATTAGCGAAAAGAGGTGATCTATGAATAAGTTATCTATGTCGCTAAATGTTCGGCAGTGATCATTTAGAGAGTCTGTATTCTCAAAAATAAAGCATGAATTCGGGTACAAACCGGGGATCAATTAAGCATAACCCTGCAATGCAAATTGGACCCTTTCAAAACCATATTTAGTCTGGAAGGTTCAAAGAAATAAAATAAGCCATTTTTTGATGATATAATGATGGATGAATGTTAAGAATTTCAGCTTTGCAGCTTTGGAAATGCCTGTATACGTAACATACGCACACATGGATTCAGAGCCGGCTAGCCGGACCAATTTGAAAACTAAGGAAACCAATTAAACATCTACTCCTTATTATTACTCTCTATTATGTTTAGAACCTAGGGGAAATGTATCATGTTTTTTACCCCCCCCCATCCCAGTTTGTGAGTTAATACTAAATCAGTCCTTCCATCATCCGCCTGACTACATGACACTTGAATTTTAAAAATTTGCACCCTTCTAGAAATCACCGCCAATAAAAAAAAGAAAAAACGGAGAAAGAAGGAACTTATTCATTTGTCAACCCTTTTCCAATTTTTTCATTGATCATCCCAAACATGAGATGCTGTCAAAAGACATTGATCACTTAACGGTCTCTATTGAGTGTCTTACCAGACTTGTTTGTTTCGTTCTTACTCTAAACAAGCCTTGTATCTGTTTCTGAGTTGACTGTTGATTGGCAGATGTCAAATAATTACAGCAGCCTGTATCCAGATGAGAGTTATTCTTAACTTTATACAGGCGACACCAACTCGTGGGGATACTGACTAAATCCCCACTTAACTAAAATCTTTCTTTCTTTTGGTAAAATTGAATGAATAATGATTTCATTGTGATTATATTAAAATTTCGTACCATGTGTCACAGAAAGAATATAATTAGTACCGATTTGAATCTTTTTTTAGCTTTAAATGTCTTAGTTTTATGCCAACTACCTTGTTTTGTAGTTTCTGTTGGTTTTCATTAATTGTATTCTGTGATAAACTTAACTTTAAACCTTTGTTTTGAAGTACGTGTATATTGGCAGGATTCGATGGGGTTTTATTTGTTGTTATCTATTGTCACGGATGTCAGGGACGTTGAAATAGAACAGCCTTTAATTTTCCAGAGAGAGATATAAATGAAATTCCTTTGTTTTTTCGTCCTTTATCTTCGGCAATTTAGGATATTTCAATATCAACTTTTCCATACTACCATTCTCCCGGCATCATTTTTCGCCCAGTTAATTTTTCTCGGGTAAAATGAATTATTCAAGTAAGTACATATCATAGCATCAAATATAAAAAAAAATGTCCTCAAAATTGAAAGTTTTCTCTTCTATCAATGATGAAATTTCAACATCCTTTAGGTGAAAATTCTAGTTGCGTTTTGAAGATCGCCAGAAAGATGTTGTTTCCACCTGATTAGCCTGTTGTCAGTTACATCTATCAGCTCTTGAGGCAACGCATCCCCCATCCCCGTAGTAAACCTTGGATAAAACGAGATATGGTGCAACTGCGTTTTTTTGCAAGGAAGCATGGTATTTGTTTTCACTCGAAACCTATGGTCTTTGGAAAACACTCAACTATCGGATTGTCTGTATGGAAAATGTTGTTCAACATTCCTAATCTGCAAGTTTCTACGTTCAACGAGAGTTGACCATTTTCTCTCCGTGAAATCAAAATTCCAGGTTCGTGATTGTATTCATTGTTGGCTAGTCTTGCAGCTTGATGATTTATATTTTTGACATATTAGAGCATTAGCTGGATTTATGATATAATTCTTATTGAATTCATTTCATGTCAACAAATCATTTGGGAGTAATTCTCGAATGGAGTATAATAACCATTTCTTTTAACCCCCATGGAAATGTACTTATTATTCAGAATTCAAGAAGTCAAATTGTGGTCTTTCAGTGATCGAATTATGAGAAGAATTTTCAGAATTTATGCAATGTTGAGCAGAAAGAATTAATGATAAATCGCTGGGTCAGTAAATGAGACTAAGCTGAAGTAAAGATAAAATGACTGGCAAATTCAACATTTCAATCTCTGACCTTTTGTCATATTCTACTAACATTTTAAATTTCGCATCAGACGAGGAAATCTCCGTAAGTATGCGTGCGTGCGACGAAATAACCACACAACTGGCCATTATAGGAAGTTGATTTCTACAAGATATATCAGTCAACACACAATGCACCGCAGAGTCGGATTTGAAGTTCTTTTGGAGCATGCAAACAACCAAGATACAAACCTGCAAAATGAGAAGCATGCAACATGGCCATCAGAGAATCATGCTTAACCTCACATGAAGAGATCACAAGACAACACAGCATATAAAGAAGAAAACGGGGATCAGAGACATCACAGAATCCATTACAAAACTCAAATGGCATTGGGCTGGTCATGTTGTAAGAATGAATGACAGCCGATGGACATCACGACTCATGACATGGATCTCCAAAGACCACATGTGAAACCAGAGCCGAAAAAAAACAGGATGAAAAGATGAACTAGACGAAATCAGAAGATACTGGCTCTGCAACGCCCGTGATAGAGAAATGTAGGCAGGTCTATGTCCAACAACAGGCATTAAAAGACTGCTGCTGCTGCTACTGCTGCTGCTGCTACTGATGATGATGATGATGCTGATAGAAATTTCCTGAGGAATCTAAAAAATTAATATTTCTCCTAGCATCACTGCTCGAACACGCTTCTAAAACGTTAGCTTCATGTCTGCCATCAAACGGAAACTGTTTCTTGAAATTATCTCCCTTGGCTTTCGCTTTTAACTAATTACTCATAGTCGTTACACGGATATTTTCTTCCTTATTATCTTACATTAGACTTTTCCAGACACTATGAAGCCTGGCGTCTTCCAAACATGCACTAGCGTGTATTAATACAGGCGCTGGACTAGTGTATATGAATACAGTTATTATCCTTATCGAATTGCTACATACAGCCGTGTGCTGAACTTTTCCGAACCCCAAGGGGTTGCGAAGAATTGAATAAAGATCGATCATAATGTCTGACCTGTATTGGTCTTTTTCTTCAAATGATCCATATATCTATTCTTTTTGTTTGTTTGTTTTTTCATGTCAAACTTTCTCTTCTCGAGGATTATTTTCCCAACGATTTCAAGTAGTGTTGAATCGAATAAAAATGACCATCGTTTGAAATGATCAAGTCAGGAGAGGCAGTGTATATATGTATGCACACACACACACACACACACACACACACACGTATATATGTATATGAATACTGTATATGTATATACATAAATGTGCGTGTGTGTGTGTGTGTCTCTCTCTCTCTCTCTCACTCTCTCTCTCTCTCTCTCTATATATATATATATATATATATATGAAATCAGCAGCAGTTTTTTCCCGTCTGTGGTTGGACAGGGAACTTCTTGAAGATTTGACACATCTCTTTATCTGGGGTTTTGTGGAACCAATACTTGCAAAACTTGTAGTTCGTTACGATATCTTACATTTGGTCGACTGCAGTTTCGAATGTAATCTCTTGGTTCACATGTTGTGAGTTGTGATGTCCAGTAGTTATCTACCATTCTTGCAACATGACCAGCCTATTACCATTTCTTTTTTCATAGATTCTGTGATGTGTCTGACTGCCATTTTCCCTCAAATATATCGTGTATTTTTGTACTTTATCCGAATTATTATCACTCCTGCTGCCCGATTCTCAGTTTTAGGAGCAATCTTTTGATTGGGATCCATGTGCCAATTTCATCGGCGATTTTAAGGAGGCTACATTGGTTGTACACCCATTTTTAGGATCAGTCTGATTTTCTTATTATTTCTCTACCGGTAAATTACCATCTCTTTCCATATCCAGGTTTTGCACCCGTGGGCGATAGTTGGTATTATGTATTTGTAATTCTTAGCAGACTCTAAGATATATATATATATATATATATATATATATATATATATATATATATATATATATATATATATATATATATATATATATATATGTTGCATTATATCATTGGAACACTATTTGAAATGATTTCCAGTTATTACAAGGTGGATGTAATATTTAGTCTTGGCGACGTAAATAGAGTAAAACAGTTGGGCCTGCTGCAGGAATCGAACCTGCAACGGATAGAGTATCACTTAGAATAGTATTACTCTTACCACTGAGCTACCGTCGATACAAAAGCCAGAAATAACCGTTCCAGCGCCTAATTCTCATTCATTCACGGTGTATATATGCTCTGTTTGTTTCTTTCAACACGGCAAATCATGTTCTCAGCAAGTGGATATATGATGCAACAGTATGATTATCAATTTCATTTTATTATATTCTAACTTATATTTCTTGTTTTGCAATTTCGGTGTTTAAACATGATGATACATTTATACCGTGAAATCAAATAGAGTTTCAAAATAGTATAACGCAATTCATAATTATCCTGGTCAAGTTGAATATTTATTTCATGATGATATATATATATATATATATATATATATATATATTAGACGACAAAGACAGATTGAAAAGATCGTCATACGATTGGACTATGTATTTATATATATATATATATATATATATATATATATATATATATATATATCCCTGAATTCACCTGATGAGGCCCAAAGAAGGCAGAAACATGCACTTGTTTGAGTAGCGAATCCACATCTTATTATTTATTTGCAGTTTTACTCTGTGACAACTTGACTTTCATTGTATAAAGTTAAACGTATCGAGCACTCTATGAAATATATCCTATATATATAAGACATTGCTTTGTAGTATGGTATTGATCGGTTATATATATATATATATATATATATATATATATATATATATATATATATATATATATATATATATATCAGTCCAGTACTTTCTGCTCAAAAATTCCCTATGCATCTAATCAAAGAATAAAATTGAATAATTGAAAGGACATTTCGAGAAAGAAATTGTAAATATATATATATATATATATATATATATATATATATATATATATATATACATATACATATAATTTACAAACTACAAAGCTTTTGTTTGTAAAACAAATAGGGTAAGATTTGATTTACCAACTCTATTTTCGGAATGATTGTTAGTCATCTTATTGGGGAAAGTTATTTTAGACCAAGTAATAAGATATTTCATCAGACCATAGGCGCCTTTATGGAAATTGATCGTGTCCCCAACTGGGCAAATTTCTACTTACATAGCTATTCGTATATATTCACATCATCTTTAATTAGAACTTATATAAAGCAGGGTTGTTCAATTTTAGGTTTTACCCGTTTTGTTGACGTACACGTCATGATGGAGGAGACATTAAATGATCGCATAGCAGTAATCATTTATGGAGCTGAAAGAGACAGACCCGAAAATTGAGAATCAGGCAACCTGCATATGAAACAAATATGCTGGACCCCACATGGAGAGACAACATGAGAGCACAGTACATCTAGGAAAAAGGCAAAAGTCAGGGACATCATAGAATCCATTAAAAATCTCAAATAGCAGTGGGCTGGCCATGTTGCAAGAATGGCGGACAACTGATGGACATTTTGACTTACGACATGGATCCTCCGAGGTCACATGCGCAACTGAGGCCGGCAGAATATTAGATGGAAAGACGAGCTAGACAAATTCAGAAAGTATTGGCCCTGCGTCGCCGATGATAGAGGAGTGAGGCGAATCCTGGGGAAGGTTTATGTCCAATGACGGACGTTGAAAGACTGATGATGAGGATGATGATAATGATGATCATGATAATGATGATCATGATCATGATTCTAATATATATACTAAAATCTTGAATGAGTGTTAATATAACAGAATTCAAGCAACGTTCCTAGATATTAATATCAAAACTGAGGATGGACTCTTTGTCTAAAGATTACTCGATAAGCGAGACTCATTTCTGTACCCTATTGTACAGATACCTTTTAAAACATGCAGTATTCCATATCATATGTTTTACAGAATTATATTAACGGGATATTTGAGTTAGAGTTACTCCAAGATCACTTGCTTTTATACCAAAATTTGTTATTCAGTTGTAAGATTGGTCAATCAAATCTGCAAATTTAGCAAGATTTTGAACAATTAAATAAAGCCATGACTAGACATCCTGATCCCTTGAATACTTATCAGTTTGACCGTAAAGAAATAATAACTTAAAAAAGTAAAGAATTTAATGTAATAATAGAATAAATGAATTATGTACAGTCAAATAAATCAATCTGTATCGAATTAGGTAACCAAAAGAAATAAATACATTCTTTGTCAGCGTGAAAGATTGTTGTATTGAATGGAACAAAGGGGAGGGAAAACATTTGGCTCTCATCCATTCGCCTGACTGATAGGTTGTAGGGCGGGTTTGAGAATCGAAAATAGAATGCCGAGTAACAAATTGTTCAAGTACGTTAATGGAATAGCCCATTGAGGTGTTACTACCCGCTAGGAGGTAGTTTGGTTCCGTTTCAGTCATGTATATAGGGATACTTTTTTCGATAATTTGATTGAAAAAAAAAAACGAGTTCATGGAAGCTTGATGGCATACGGTGTTGAGAAATTAACTTATCAGGTTTGTGGAAAAATTGTGAAATTCCTCAGTTAAAATTTTTGATAGAGAACTCGGAAAAGCTTTTGCTGTATTATTAGAATTCTTAAAGATGTTATCATAACTTGGTTTGCCTCAAGTCTGAGATTAAAATTGAAACAACACTTTTAATATTCCCATGGGTGTACATTCAATAGAAGAGACATGAACAGTAAATCACGTCCGTTTCATATTTACTGATAGCTCATCGTTAAATATGTTTTTGAGTAACCTAAGTACGTAAGCCCTGTTTAAAAAAAATGAATGGATCAATAAAAATTGATTGATAATTGCATAGACTAACATCCATATACTTTAGTAAATATAAGTGTTTTGTTTTTGAAATCCTCAAACCGGTTGCATGATAAACAACTGATGATCTCAACAAGAGAAACTTCACATAATGACAAAATATAAGTAAAAACAGGGAAAAACACTGAAGGAAATTACATTGACTGCACTGACATAGATTGGAAGTAAGTGACATATGCCATTTAAAATTTTATGTATATATATATATATATATATATATATATATATATATATATATATATATATATATATGTATATTTGTGTGTGTGTGTGTATGTGCACAGACGTATGATTTGGTCTAGAAATTTTTTAATTGAACTTTCGATTTTTTGAGATTCGATCAAGAGACATATTAGCTTTCTTTATTTAGTCCGTCTATCTATGAATTGAATCAGCGACCGAGACCCATCCCCACGTTAAAGGTCTTATCTACTCCAAAGCTTCCTGATTTTTTCCCCCCTGTAAATCTGTTCAAACAGGAATTCTTCCTTAAGAATTACGAACTCAACGCCATCGATGATTTTAATTTCAACATAATGTTTTAATCACAAGACTCAATATTCTTTAGAGGAAAAAAAAAATCAAAATGCCGCTAGAGGTAGCAGACGACTATCGCGTAATTATTTTAATTGTTTTAAAAGCCTTTGTTCTCATTCAGAAAAAGACGCCGTTCCATTTATTTAGTGTTTTAAAATCTCAGCGTTGCATCAGTTTTGGGAGAGATGAAAAGAATGAATTATTTCTGATTAAAATGTGGGAATATCGATCAATATTTTTTCAGTGCATATTGTTTGAAATGTTCTTTACAGTACAGTCTTGTTCCAAGATATTTCACAGAGGTGAACTATATTTTTTTGAACAGCGTAACATATATAACGGAGCATTGAAGGAGCGCTTATCTGTGCTAAAACCGTAAATTAAATGACAGGAACAGAATTTTAATGAAGCTTATACTTATCCCAGGGAGGAATACCGTGAATTGCAGGGTTGGAGCACTTAAAGGGAACATGCAAATAAGGGGAGGTTCTTTGAAAGGTAAACCACAAATAAGATAGGATTACTGAATTCGAAACCGTAAATGAGGGGTCTACAGGAAGCAAAACTACAGATATGGGAAACCTCCAGAAAAGTACCATAAATTATATAAATCATACTTAATATATATATATATATATATATATATATATATATATATATATATATATATATATATATATATATATATATATATATATATCAATAATCCTATGTTTATGAACGCTGATGGTATAATTATCTATCTATCAAGATATAATTGAAAAATAAATAAATGATTGCTCTTTGCTGACATCAGTTACCCACGGACCGACAAAATTTCTTATAAATATTTGTACGGACACACGTAAAGATTGCATTATAAACAAAATAAGCGAGATAAAAAAAAACATCATATGACCAATGATTTTTGACACTATGCTGTGTTAGGGTTATCAATTAAATAAATTGGGAAAAGTAATGATCAGTGAATAAATCACTGCTCAAACTATCTGTCTGGTAGTGATCACTAAAACAATGTTTACATTTTCGAGAAGAAATATGAATGGCTTAGAACACAAACTAAGTGATTATTTTAGCATAAGTTTAATTTGTGAATTCAAACCCCAATCAAAAAGTTTAGGAGTAAACTATAAAAAATTTTTTCAAAAAACCAGGTATTTTGTTGATGTAATACGGAGTAAATATTTACATTTTCACCCCTGGTGGTCCATTGGTGTTTAATGTGTCCTTGTGTGTGTGTATGTATATATATGTATATATATATATATATTTATATATATATATATATATATATATATATATATATATATATATATATATATATATATATATATATTATTATTATTAAAACCATCAACCAATATATATATATAAATATATATATATATATATATATATATATATATATATATATATATATATATATATATATATATATATACATATATATATATATATATGTATATATATATATATATATTGGTCGATGATATATATATATATATATATATATATACATATATATATATATATATATATATATATATATATATATATATATATATATATATATATATATATATATATATTGGTCGATGGTTCTAATAAAAAATCAACAAGGGACATAACTTTGAATGTACAACTTATTGGGCTCGTCCTTTGAAATATAAATTTGGCTTTTTCATCAAATGATTTATTTTAGCCTATTTTCCGACAAAATTCTAAAAATATCTCTCAATCAGAAACTAATCCCCGATTTTGCCGTTAGATTTAATAAATTCTTTTTCTGTCCGTTGTTTATACCTCCACAGAATTTCATTGACATTCATTGTGAACTTCTGGATATATTGCGTGGACAATCTGATGGAATGACAGACAGATAGACGGACAGACAATTAGGCACAGGTAGTCATACAACTCTTCTAATTTTGTTTGGCAAAAGTCAATGAGAGCGTCTTTGACTTCTGGATTTCTTCCATTCGTTACTAGATCAGCAGAAGCAGCCGTCTATTGGTATCCGTTTTTTGCCTTCAACCTTCCCTAAGATTCGTCAGACCTCTCTATCGTAGGCGTCACGGAGCCAGTAATTTTTGAACTTATCTAGTTTGTCACATCATTTCTTAACTGTGTTGCTCCTTGTTTTGCGCATGACATCACAGCAAACAACCACAGAACTTGGGTGGATAGTTTTTCCACATGTTGTGTATTCTGAAGACTTGTGGAATCCGGACTATCACCTGTTTCGCTCAATGAAACATCACTTATCTTGTCAAAAGGGCCAGGAAAGTTAAGATTATAAAAAAAATAAAACAAAATAAAAAACCCAAAAAACAAACTGGTGTGATGTAGTTACCCAATAGAAACTTTTACGAGACAAATGACTTTTAGCAGCCTGTTGTATTAGGAGTGATCAATTAAAATCTGAGAGAAGATACTTCTGTTGTCCATGTGAGGAATTCGTCACTGAGATGTCTGAATTTTTGAATAAAACAAACTTTCTGTGGACCATCTAGCATAACCTTTCATTCCAAACTGATCCTCTATTAAAAACTTTTTTTATAGGAAACAAAAAAATGTTGACATAACAGGGGGCAAATGATGAAATATCAAGCCCTGTAGCCATAATGGCCCATCTGTATGATGCATACATAGCCAGCCAGCTGAACCACCTTGAAAACTAAAAGAAACCTATAATGATAGTTTTCGTGACAGCTTTGCCTGACATCGTATCAGTATCGGCATAGTTATAATGGAGCTGATAATTCATCTCAAACGTCTACAAAAAGTCAAGGAAAATATTTTGGTGACTGAATAATGATACAATACTTTACTTTACTGGACAATACAAATTCACAGATTAGGTCAAGCCAAAGGTCTTTCATCTGGTCTTTCACATATTACTTTATTTGAAATCTCTTACCAGTCCTATGCCGGTCAAGTTTGATCTTAAGATTATTGATTGAACTGGCCTCTACCACTAAAGCTGGAAGACTCTGTTCAACACTCGGCACGCAAAGAATTGCCGTCTAATACACGTATTGACTCTTATTTTCTCTAGCTTTAGCAAATGACCTCGGGTGATGTTGTTACTTCCCATGACAAGAATGCTGTCTGTGTTGTAGATGCCAAGAGTGAATTTATATGTTTCGATCGGGTCTCCCCTGTCTCTCCGGTACTGCAATATGCCATGAATCTATATAAATAAAAGGTTTTGTCAAAAATTGAAATTTCTATATCGATGGGAAAAAGATTTTGACTGAGAGGTGACTTAAAAAGCTAGAAGGTATCTGGTGACAAACAAATGATGGATTAATTCTGAATGAAAAATGGAGACTGAAAACTTAAGATTTAGTCACTCAATAGAAACAGTCATATGCCCAATACGATTTTGTTCATGCTATGTTAGGGGGGATTAATCAAAAGAATGACTGGAATAGTGATGATCAATGAATTAGTTAATTCTAACCACTTTTCTAGGATCACCAAAAAGTCTGAACTTTTGAATAGACCCCACTAACATTACAAGCACGAATGCAGCCGGATAAAAACTAATAAACCCCGTTTTCTTAAATTTACATTGTAAAATGAAGCTTCACTCCATCCCACTACAAAAAATAAAAATTTTCCGGGCCTAGAGACGTTTTTACTTCATATTTTTCATAACATCTCTGCGGTGAACTCTCCAGCCTTCAGTGATTTTGGTATTGACTAGGATCACCAAAGAGTCTGAACTTGTGAATAGACCCCACTAACATTACAAGCATGAATACAGCCGGATAAAAACTAATAAACCCCCTTTTCTTAAATTTACATTGTAAAATGAAGCCTCACCCCGTCCCACCACAAAAAAAATAAAAATTTTCTGGGCCAAGAGACGTTTTTACTTCATATTTTCATAACATCTCTGCGGTGAAATCTCCAGCCTTCAGTGATATTGGTATTGACTTAAAAAACTAATTATTTCTCAGCACATTACATTCAGTCCAGGCATCTCTTGGGATTACCTTCTCCAGACCCTTGCACCATTCTGTGATTGGGGTCGTTCCAGTATGATCAAGTTACCCTTTTAGGGGGGAAGGGTTATTCCCACACCCTGCCTTCCAAATCAAAGGACCCTACACACCATTCGTATCAATATACGATCAGCTAACTGAATAATGATGTTAAAAATATAAAAAATATCCATGTTTCGCGTTGATGAATCATTGCAGCCCGCAGATGTACCAGAACTAATCACTGGAAAACTATCATTAAAAAATTGATCTTTATCTAAAATCATTTGAGAAATTCCAGCTCAAGACGTAGGCATTGCTGGTCAAAGACGACATTACAGATCCAAAAAGGACTCTCTTTTAGAACAGTTCTTAGAAATTGACCAGTGGTGTACTCATAGACATTTGCAAGGTAACCCCATATAGATGTGATCATGATCATCTGGAGCCACGCAGCGACAACATAGAGAGAAGTATCTGTAGCCCACTTTGCTGGTTGATTTGCAGGTCATTGCATTGACATGGTGATTTGGAAAATGCTTCTATCAATACTTACAGATTTTGAATCAAACATCTAAATAATTGACATTTTGGTCTCTGTCTGCTAACAAGCAATATTTGCTATTTTTATGTACTGTGTATATCAAGGCCTCAATATCTACTTTGTGCTTCGGAGGCTATTTTTATTTTAGTTCTCATTGTACAAATAATCTAGCCTAATCGGCAGTAGGACGTCTATGAATAAGCCACCAGTTGTATACGAATATTCCTGCCAAGTTAGCAAAAATAGAATTCACGAACAATGATACATTCTGACCTTAACCTATATATCAATGTGTATATACACATATATATATGTATATATATATACATTAACACACACACACACATATATATATACATATATGTATGTATATGTATATACATAGATATACACATATATACATAAATATATATATATATATATATATATATATATATATATATATATATATATATATATATAAACACACCCATATGTGTTTGTGTATAAGGACATATTGCTATTTACTGATGGGTATGTTACACGAGGAATGTTAACATTCACCAGTTATATATCCTCGTGACTTTTAGGTATAACAATAGCACTATTTACTTGGTAAAACATTCATCACTGTAGATAAACGTTAACAACAATAATGCTTGAAACTTTCTTTCTTAATTCTTCAAATTGAAAATATACTAAACACACGCACACACACACACACATACACACACACACACACATATATATATATATATATATATATATGTGTGTGTGTGTGTGTGTGTGTGTGTGTGTGTGTGTGCGTGTGTACTGTTTATGTAAACTATAAAAGAGGATGCTTTCACACGAAGGAACGACAAAGAAAGGAAAAGGATGAAGCAGAAAGAGGGAAGAAAGTAGGAGCGAAGGGGTGAAAGAAAAAAAATCACAAGGAAGAAACCAAGATGAAAGAAGAAAAAACCGTGAAGTAATCGAAGAAAGGAAAAATGAATGAAAGAAAGAAATCATACCATGCACACAAAAAGTAATCTTCAAAATTTGCTCAGAAAACAAATCCTGCCTTTCTCTTGTAGCCAGAAAACGGAAAACAATAGCAGCGCAGGAACATATAATATGTATCCAATGAGGCTTCGATCAGAGATTTGCCCAGGACAATGGTACCTGACGTTCTCAACCCATGATCAACTTGGCCTACGCCATCTTTATTACAGTCTTTGGTAGTTTATATGTAGCCTTATGTCCTTTGACAAGACCAGTACATTGAAATCGACCAAGGACTTCAGGCAAAAATCAATACCTGAAACCAACCTTCGATCGTTTCCTGGTCTGTGTGTCATCTTTTAACTGTCCAATCAAAATGAGACCAACAAAAAATCCAGATCAATCCGAAGCTGGAATTCAAAACGAGGCGGCTATCCGCTGCAGAATGGAGAATCCATCAAATTCTCGTTTTTTTTCCTGTCATTAGAAACCATCGAAAAAAACTGTCAACAAAGGTCTCTTCAGTTTTCAAGAGGTTCTAGTTGGTTGGCTATGAATTGATCAAGCGCACAGTCCATGCTAATGGAGTTAGTGGGCTGAAATTTCCAGCATTTACTCCGATGTATATGTATATGCATAAGGAAACATAGTTTTAGATCCTCTCAAATTTTTTTTCTGCAGAATTTCAATTTACATCCTAAACTATTGCTAAACTGTTTATTTAGTTTGTCCCGGCTAATTTTTTTTCTCTAATTCAGACTGTTTCTTAGTGATTTCTGTCCAACAAATGACGAGAAAAATAATTAATTCAATGATCTCTTCCTCTCCCATTTTTTAATCAGTTATCCAACATGATAAGCTGCCAACGTACTTTGGTCACATGACGTTTTCTATTGAGTGAGTAACCAGACCTATTTCTTTTATTATTTTTGAAACATTTTTTCTGTTGTATGTATTTTTTTTTTTTTTTGCTAGCACATTTCCTGTCCGAAATTATGGTACTATTTACGTATGGATCGGCACCATCGCTTATGATCTTGGCATCTGCACCCCTTAACTAGGGTCAATGTGTCGTTTCTTGGCCCCCTGCCAAGGATAAGTGTTTATCCGTATTTTTAAAATTATCAGTCAATTCTCATGAAAAAAAAAATCTCGGATATATCTCAGTTTCTGAGGGATACTTTTTCTTCCTATAAGAAACTACTGAAGTACATTGTTTTAAAAAAGAGAGCGGGACCTTCTTTTACTAGCAAAATTGTTACCTTCGTATGGAAGAATCTGTTGTTAAGCGTGGGGAAGCAAGAACCATCACTCAGCTAATTATACAGGTTGTTTTATTTATTATTCCTGGCGGAATGAGGCCGGACACCATTATTCACTTTGGGTGCTCGATGCCATTGTCTCCTTTTTCTCAATTGAATAACTTTGTTATCCCCTAATTTCTCTAATCTCGACCGATTTCGCTGATATTTTGTTATAATAACGGCAAAACACCAGGAATTCAAGAATGATGAGCCACAGTCGGTCAGGCTGATTCCTGACATTTTATATGTAAATAACCATATGTTGAGATGTAAAACTTAGGAACTGGTGAACGAATAAAAATGAGAACTCGCCATGACAATCAATAACTGAACCATGGTAGAGACAACATTTAATGTCATTTGAATAAATCTCAACGAAGAATAGATATAGTCGGGATAAATTCTATGTATGATATCACGGGCATTTTCCACGAGAAAACATCTGGAACAGAGTAAAAAGGCACGGGTAGGGACTCCTAAATCCCGGAGGATGTTGACGTTATTAATAAACCTGTCAAAATAAAGCCCCAGGAGATTTTTTCACTTATTCATTTTATGTATGTTCCTTTATTTTCTTTGTTCACCGTAAGAACCCTCTGCAAATATTTTCCTGTGTTTACAGCTTTTGATTCCCATTGATTGATGCCCATTGTACCCAGTCGAAAAGTGTTCAACATAGTTCAATCTACCAACTAGTCATACAAAAAGCTTTGAAAAATGAAACTCAACGACACTATAACTAGGATTGAACAACAACTACCGGAAGCAACGATAGGTGTAAGATATTAGAGACATTGAAAATAGGTGTGATCGACAGATGAGTTACCACCCTTGCCTTTTGTTGGACAGTGATCACTTAAATCTGAAGTTAGGAGGAGAAAAGAAATAGACACAAACTTAGGATTCAATTTCGCAGAAATTAACATTGCAAACCCACCTCTCGTTTAAAAGATGTCTACGGGGATTTTGAAGAAAAAAAGAATGTTTAGAATTCCATTTTCCCAGTCCTGTTGGTGTAGTCTCTATGCGTGACATCGTAACTGTGTAGCCAGCCAACTGAAATAAATGAAGATACCTATGTTAACAGTTTTGGTGAAGAAATTTTAATTCTACCTAATTTGGAAACACACTTTGAGATAATCATTAGCATACTCATTGTTTGAAAAACTCTGGATCGTAGAGATACCAAATGCAGTAAATAGAGAGAAGCTTCGACAGGCCTAACAAACCAGAACCAGAACATACTAGCAATAGCTCCTGTATTCTTAACGTACTGACACTCTCGGTGAGGATACACACGAGAAACGATGACTTACGTACATAATACTACCTTATCACACACAGTAAAATACGCATCAGTTTCTGGAGGAAGCTCTTTGAATGAGCAGAAAAATAAGATTAAATGATCATTTGAATGAGCGATTTAGGGATACAAGATGCCGTAAACATAAGCTTCGACAGGCTTTGCATACCAGGAGAAAGACTTATGAACAATTTCTACTGTGAACTCAACCTACCGACACTTTCGATGAAGGTACACACGATAAAGGATGATTCTTACATACATTATACTCGTTCATCTCACGTACACAAGCATGGCAATTTCTTGAAAAAGCTCTGTTAATGAACAGAACGATAAAATAAGAGAATCATTTGTATAAGTGAGTCTTCTGATATCGTCATTTCACTCGCTTATTGCAGAACAAAACATTATCCATACGAATAAATTGAGCATACATAAATATCCAGACGGTCAGAGAGAAGTGGATTAGTATTTTACGTGAGCAAAAAGACGATGCTGTAATTCCTATTTTGTTTTATCTTGTGCTTTTAGTGGTTGTTCGATGGATATTCTGCTCTCCATTCAATTATTTTCATGTCTTCGTTCTTTTGATCCGTATAAAAAATTGACTCATTTGAACTCAAAAAAGTACACAGACATTTACGTTTGGAAAGATGCTGGAAATAAAAGATACACACACACACACACACACACATAT
>OY735241.1:9042145-9062145 GCA_963457665.1 Thysanoteuthis rhombus | reverse complement strand
TTTATGTAGTTGATATCTCTATCATAGAAAGAACTGTTAGAAAATGCCGTTGAACTTTGTATAAACAATACCACAGGTTTTGAACAGAGTGTATCGTATTCTTCTATTTTTTAATCTGCTGTCATGCTATTCTAAACCCTAATCCATGATTAACAATCAGTAGGAGAGTGTAACTTGATCACTTGACGTAAAATTTAGTACACTGGTGATATGAACATGAGGTACAGCTCCTGATATTAAATGGCGCAGATTTTTCAGCATGAAGTTTTGTCTGTCAATCAGAATAACTTGAGGGGGTTACTCAGTCACTCAATAGGAACAGTCAGTCAACCAACACCTTTTGGCAACATGCTGTGTTCATCAGTCTCTTGTTGTCCGTTGTTAGACATAGACTCCTCCTAGGACCCGTCAGACCACTCTATCATGGGCATTGCGGACTGAATACATTCTGAACTTGTCTAGTTTGTCAAATCATCTTATATTCTGCAAGCCTCGATTGGGCATGTGATTCATGTTGTGACTTATGATATCAGGCGGTTGTCTACCATTCTTCTTACATGATCAGCCCATTGCCATTTTAGTTTTTTAATGGATTTTATTACGTCTAGTTGTTTCTCAATGTATGGCTGAGCATGATTTTTTCATGTGTAAGTTGTATGCTTCTCAGTTTGAGCTGCGTTGGAGAGAAATCAGTAAAGACAATCAGTAGAATTGGTGATCAATGAATAAGTTACTTAATTCGCCTTTTGATAGACAGAGATCAATGAAACGTCTAAATTAAAAAAAAAAACTGGCTTGTATCAAGGGATCAATTTAACATAAGCTTAAATTGCAAACTGAACTTTTGTCTAAAAGGTATTAGTTTGAGGAAGCGAACATCTACCACACATTATGAGTAAATGGAATTGTCAGCCCTCTAGCTCCATTGGTGTGGCCTGTACGCGTTATACATAACCAGCAAGTCAGCTGAACTTAAAACCTGAGAGATGCTCATGTTGAATGTTTTATTGACAGTTTTTGTTGACACTTTCTGAAAACTCGCATATGTTGCCGGAAATCATTTATCACTTTGACAGGCAAATAACGGATAGATTGAAAAAGCATACAGAAGGTCTACAATTACAAAATATTGAATAATTTAATATTTGATTTCATTAATTAAGCATCAATATGCGTCATCGTATTTAAACAAATACGATGCGACCTCGAATATAACATGATCCTACTTCCGCAGTTAAAAAATTAGTGATATACATTGTCCTCTATTGCAGTAAATGTCGAAACACCTAGAACATTCTCGTAATAAATGAATACATAGATAAATAGATGAATGAAACAAACATAGAACCTGATATGGTACGTGCGTTGCACGATGACTTTTGGTTTTAATTTACCTAAAGATCAAAATTCTTTACATTTGTTGATTTGTATCTGTTATGCAGCGGTAATGTCACCAGTCATTTTTGGACGGGTTTTATATGAACTATGTGATACATCTAGTGATTATTGATATTTTTGGTCTGTGACATTCGTCAAATAAGATACCGACTGACTCTCAATTATAAAAATCTACTTTTCTTTTTAGGAATTTATTTGCAAATGCGTAAAAGTATCCAGGTTCATTTGTTGGACAAAAATATGAAGATGCAGAGCAAATCTATAATAGAAACATAGGTTTCTCTAAGTTTTTGAGCTAGTCTGACTGGCTGGCTGGCTATATATGTCTATTGCTTACCAAACGCACTGTTGTAGCTAGAGTTCTAGAAATGTAAACATCGCTCCTTGTTATATCTAGGAAAATCAGTTATTCTGTTTTTCAGTACGTTCCCCAAATAATTTTCAAAATGAGTCAATTGGCTACGTCAAGTTATGCTAAACCGATTCGTCTGTTTATGTCAGTATTTTCTTTTCTAAATTCAGACTTTTTTTTGTGGTCACAGCCACAAAAAGACAAAAACTAATTCATTGATCACCTCTTTTTTTGATTTTATTGGTCACCAAAACACGGTATACTGCCTAAATACATCGGACATATCTCGTTTTTGTATGAACGACTAACCAGACCTGTTTTCGATATTTTTCAATATTTTCCATTTCAATTTCACCGTCGTTTTTCACAGCATCCGTTGAGTGTTTGTTCGACCTGGTAGACTGGCTTGTGCACTATAGTCAGTGTTGACCTTTCTATTAGTTATATTTTGGACCAGGGCTGGGCGCAATTCTTATCCCAGATCTGCTAACCTCTTACCCTCTTGCTTACTATTCAGCAGAAAGTCATTAAAGGCCATTTAAAGAGTCTCTGGTATAACATCTCCGGGGATTGATCCCCGGTCGCCTACGGCACTTGATATTCCCCAACGGTCACTCATCTAGGTAATGATCAGACTCAACGTCGTTTAAGTTAGGTGACCTCCAGAGAACCGACGTGTCCATCGTGTTTTGACCTTATATAACATGCTGAATTAAATTCAGTGTCCCTCTGCCTAAATCTCTAATATGTGGACATAGAAATAAGCTTCAAGCAAAAGAAGTCCGACACAAATTTCTCTCTCTTTCTCTATTTCTCCCTCTCTCTCTCTCTCTCTCTCTCACGATAAGCAGACTTATTTTGAGAGTTCCCCGTCAAATCTAAAATTCTTCAATGCTGTTATACCATTTTCATGTATTATATGCTGTTACAGGGTATGTCATTTATCTTCATTTCTTGATGTTGTCTTTGTTCCATGTATCTCGAAATTATTGTATTGCATTCATTCGATTGGTATAAATTGCCTGGATCAATTTTTGAAAATATTGAATAAAAGATTTAATACTTGATACCTCAGTCTGCACGACAGTCTCGGTGGGGAAAGGCACGCCTTAAAATATAAATACTTTAAAAAATTATCAAAAAATAACATTAGAAATGTGTTTTCCTGTAAAGTCTGTTACTAATTAAGTATATCAAATTTTACCCAGGAAGTGACGACTAAAAATCACCATCAAGTACTCCATCTGCTGAGTGGTATGAAAACAGCTGGGCCTTTATCTACAAGAAATGACGGTGATAGAAGCGACATTTATGAATTGACTTTTTTTTCTCATATGATTTATGTCCCTTCGTAAATATATTCTTTTCTTAATTTCCAGTCTTTAACGACTCTTTTTTTTTTTTTCTTTCAGGTAAGCAAGTCTATTTCGATGAATAATGGTCTCTCACCAGAGGTAAATCATTCTGATATTTTCTCAATGTTCTCCGTCTTTCACTTCCCAATATTCTTTGCCTTATACTTGTCAGTAGAAAACCTGCTTCATTCAGAGAAAAATATGTCTACAAAAAGTCTTCGTCACGTTTAATATCAACGTGATTTCACTTCATGATAGCAGTTATACCTGGCAGAACGTAACCTTGTTCAGCGCTGATTTTCTATCAAGTTTGTTTTTCTAGTATATTTCGTGATATATTCCATCATCATCATCATCATCATCATCATCATCATCATCAGCAGCAGCAGCAGCAGCAGCAGCAGCAATCTGTAAACATCTGCCGTTGGAGATAAACCTCCCCTTCAAATCGGCTAATATCTCTATCCAGGGCGTCACGGAGCCTGTACTTCCTGAATGTGCTTAGCTCGTCTTTCTCTTCTCTCTTAGCTACATTTCATTATATGACATTTTGCGATCCAGGTTGAGATTCGTAATGTCCAGTGGTTGCCTGTCACTCTTGCACTATGACTAGCCCATTGCCATTTGTTTTTTAGTTCTTTCGAATATCAGTTGCTGTATTGAGATTGCCTCTTCTGATATTATGCATGGTTATCTCTACTATGTGGTTCTTTTTGTGAACCAATCATTTTCTTAGGTACTGTTTCAGCTCCATAGATGACTATCGGGAAGATATATTGGCTGTCGAACCCACTCAGACGGACTGAATAAACAAAGAATGAAAGCTTATCTCGACATGAAATTCAGCTAAATAAAATTCATGGGTAACATAGATGTTGAAAAAAGAAGTGATAAATTAAGTAATGTTATATTTCCGAAATAAATAATGGATGCTAAAAGATAGCTTCAGTGTCCGTCTCCAAAATGAATGATGTACAATGTTGATGGGTATAAAACATACATAAGAACATCCCATTAATCCTAAGAAGGGTATACGATTAATGGATCCTCCAAGTACTCACCTATAGAGCTGAAATGGGAAACCTAACCGAGAGAGAGAGAGAGAGAGAGAGAGAGAGAGAGAGAGAGAGAGAGAGAGAGAGAGATGCGACGTACACTTGAAAGAATTAGGCTCAACCTCATTTGGGGAGACCACTAGACATCACAATACATCAAAGATGATAAGGTGTCAGAGACATCATAGTATTCATCGAAAAAAACCCAAATGGCAATGGGTTGGCCATGCTACAAGAATAGAAGTCAACTGATAGACGTCACGACTCACGACATGGAACCCCTGGGTTCACATGCAAAAACAAGGCAAATAGAGTATTAGATGGAGGGACGACCTAGACAAATTCAGGAAGTACTGGCTCTGCAATACCCACGAGAGAGAAGGGTGGCGAATTCTTTGGGAGGTCAATGCCCAACGACGGATGTTGAAAGACTGATGATGATGATGATGATGGTGATGATGATGAATATTCACAAAACAAAGTTCAAATCGGTGTATGTATTTACTCATATTGGTCTGTCCAATCATCTATCTGCAAGCACCCTAATTACGTCTTTATGAAACAGGGGTGCTCAAAGAAGGCATGATCGTCTAATACCCTTTAGTTGATTCCTCGTTCGGTCAGCGATTTCTCGTGCTGCTGTCTCTCATCTTATCCCTTTCTCCACTCCCTCGTAAAGGACAAGCCATTTTGCATTCTGTAACATGCACCGAAATTGACAAGACCGATGAAATTTAATCAACTGCTGGATTTATTATTGCAACTTTTCTCTTGAAGTTGTTGGCGCTTGCTAATTTGATTAGGAATTGGTTAGGAATTCCCTGACCCCGACCTCTAAGAGACGAAATGTTGACATGTGTGTCTACCACCGAACCCTGTTTCAAACTAAACTGAAAAAAAAAATCTCTATCCCAACCCCAACTCCAGGCATAACCCTCAACCCTTTATCAAAACTTAACTCATTTAGGATTCATTAATTATTAGGTTTCGCTATAACTAAATTACCCAGAACTGCATACAATATAAGCATGCTTGTAAAATCCCTAGTTCTATCTTCTGAGAGTCAAATGGACATCATCAAAAGGTTCCAATGAAATCCAAGAAAAGGAAGGCATTGGGCTACAAAAGCAGGGATTAATTATTTGGTGTATCTATCAATCTATCTATCTATCTATCTATCTATCTATCTATCTCAATCTGTTCCTCTCTCCCTATCTATCTATCTATCTATCTATCTCAATCTGTTCCTCTCTCCCTATCTATCTATCTATCTATCTATCTATCTATCTCAATATGTTCCTCTCTATCTACCTATCTATCTATCTATCTATCTATCTATCTCAATATGTTCCTCTCTTCCAATCCATCTATCTTTATCTGTTCCTCTCTTCCTATCTATCTATCCGAGTAGATTCCTTCACCCATCTATGTCAGTCTGTTCGAATCTATCTATCTATCTATCTATCTATCTATCTATCTATCTATCTATCTATCTATCTATCTATCTATCTATCTATCTATCTTAATTTCTCCGTATCTATCTATTCAGTCTGTTTGTATCTATCTATCTATCTATCTATCTATCTATCTATCTATCTATCTATCTATCTATCTATCTATTCATCTATTTATCTACCGATCGATCTATCCTTTTGTATAACTATCTTTTCATCAATCTATTTTTCTGCTCATTTCATGTCTTTTTCCGTTCTCTTTTCTAGCTATCTCAGTCTGTTCATCTCTATCAATCTATGCATCCTTTTCACTTGTTCATATCTATTGATATCAGTCTGCAAATATCTATCAACCTACCTATATAGCTATCAATCTATCTATATCTAGGTCTCAGTACAGCAGAAGTTCTCAAACAAAAAACGCAACAGCTTTTATTTTAAGTTAATTAATATGTGCGCAAAGGTTTAATCTTCATATATTTATCACATTCCCCGAAAAGAAGCAGACCCTTTAATTCGATACAAATAAAATCAAGAAGGTGCCTGGCTTGATTATAGTTCTGGGATAACTTATGTTTGAATGTCCAAAAATATTTTATTATCTTCCCTCGTTTTGCGATATTTTTTCGCGAAAATTTCCAAATGTTTGTATCTTTTATTTCTTGCAATAAAGTATTGCTGTGTCCATTTTTCTCCATGAAGATAGTTTGCACTTTTATGACCGATAATATTAGACCAGTAGTTCTTCGTTGACACTTAGAATTTAGAATTTAAATCTTTTCTCTGTCTCTTTCGTATCATAGTTCTTCCCCTCTGTGCTATTATTGTCAAAATATTGGAAAAAGTCTGGAGTGTGTCAAACTTCAGCGCAAAGACCGGAATAGTTTTTATTTTAACTACTGTAACAAGAAACTGAACAAAAAGAATTATCCTTACCAAAATGAAGGTATGTAAACTAGTGTTACCAAGTTAGATGTGAATCTTATCTTTTATGATTCCAGAAGTCAATTTGAAATTTGAGAGATTGAAAAAAAAAACAAACCATTTGGCAACACTGGACTTTAAAATATGAAAATAAGATAAAAATATCTAGATATAGTCATCTATGAACTAGTTAATTAAAAAAATAAGTAAATTCGAATCTAAATTGGCAACCGTTACAAAAACCATATTAGTTCGCGTAAAAATACACATTTCCTTACTGTAATTTGAACTAACGACCTGCTGATTGCCTGAAGGTTTTCTTTCTGTAAGATGCATGTTCATCAATATCAAACACTTGCTAACTTAGCTTCGATAGAAAGACAGCCTCCTACGAAGCACTTGGTCGTGCATTTCACCATCATCCCCGAATTCTGGTGGGCATCGTTCCTGTACTTTAGTTAGAAAACTGAACTCAACTCCAGTCTTGGAGTTATATAACAATCTGCACCTAATTTATAGGAGTGAACCCTTTATTTCTTGTCTGACCCGTCATATTAAACAAACTGACGTACAAAAATGATATTTTCCTACAGTAATTCGAAACTATGACCCAATGATCGGTAGGAGACGTTTTTACTGATTTTGCCAAAACGACAAGTCTCGTATATTTACCGAATATTCTTTAATCAATATTTATCATATATACAATAAAAACGTGGCAGTAATCATCTTCAGTCAGGATAGAAGTAAAAGTTGAGTTTGACCCTGTAGTAGCCAGGCTTGTCAACTAGTGCAGCCCTATGGCTCAATTCCGAATGACAGAAGTGCCAACCTTCCACTTATAGATACGGACAACTTTTTCTGCTTGTCTCAGTATATCCCTATCGGAGGGTCCTTTTTTTACAGAAAAAAACTGTTTGGCTTATTTTGAACCACAAACAGAATTTTCGCTGCATCTAGAACAGGGAAACAGAGTTATTCATCTGGATACCTCTTTAAGTCAATTAAGGATAAGGTCAAATTTGATATTCCCTAATTCAAGATAATATTTTTAATTTTTGTATCATCAAATCAGAGAGAGACAAGTATTTTTCGGCAATTTAGTACACAAAATTCTTATAGGGTATTGCAAGAGCACCTTACTCGACCAATTTCATGAAATCACTATATGATCTAATTTACATTACTGCATTGCAATAGAGGAATCTTTTTTCCCGGGAAACGTCGGATAATCCAGCAAGTATAAATATATATATATATATATATATATATATATATATATATATATATATACTAAAAAATTGTAGTTAGTTTTCTCCCTCCTAATAGAAGGATTCTGCAGATTTCTCGCGTTATTTCCAAAAATAATCCAGCCCGATATCTTAAGATTTCCAGCTCTGTGTTTGGCGAAGTTTTTGCCTTGAAAAAAAAAAAAAAAAACGAAAATGCAATCGTAATGATTGGATTTCCCAACCTGGAATTTCTGGTTTATTCACTTACAGTCTTCCTTACTTTTCTTCTTATGCTCATTTTATCTCCCCGTTTTCCTTTTCTTTATCAGTGTTTCGAAAAAAACTCTCCCAGATTCTCTATTTGTGAAAACGGCAAATCCGATAATGTTATTTAGGATGCTGCAGAATAACTTAATCAACGGTACATAGCACCATCATCATGTACATGAACATGTTGATTATTATCATCAACGTTATAATCGTCATCATCATCTTCATCATCCCCATCAACCGACAAGTCCACCGCAAGACAATGGCCTTTTTGAGGTCTTTCAATGTCGACTGTGACAGAGCTTAATTTTGCAATGTCTTACTGACACAACTTTATATCATATCACTATCTTATGTAGGGTCTTCTCCTACTGTGTTTGATATATTTAGGGGCAACAATTAAACCTTTTGCATAATTTCTTATACATTTTTCTTGCTCTCTGTCCAGTCCATATCCTGATCATTCCTAAGATATCAATTATTTCGATCATTTATCTTGAAATTAATCTAATTCTAACGAAAACTGTTATTCCTCACATTGCTCTCCACATGGTTGTGGGTTTGTTTTCAACTGACCTTGCTAGTTTTCACACACATATACTCACACACACACATACACATACACACACATGATTGCTCTTAAACTTGCTATTTTTTTTATTTATCTGCAAACACACTTATTCACTCCGAGAGTACAAACATTGGTACATTTTTTCTGTATTTTATGTGTGTATGTGCTATTTGATCAGCATGACTGGAGGGGGGATATGTTCGAATAACTGTTTTATTTTTGAATCCCCAAAACAGTTTTATGTTGAACAAGATGAGGAATTCACATATAGTACTACGATAGATCAAAGAGGTAAACTTATTGAAAATCTTGCACTAATTGCATCAACAGATATTTAAATATATTATATATATATATATATATATATATAAATGTATATATATATATATATATATAAAGATATATATACATATATATATATATAAAGATATATATACATATATATATATATATATATATATATATATACATATATATATATATATACATATATATATATATATACATATATATATATATATATATATATATATATATATATATATATATATATATATATATATATATATATATATCCAACCTGCCAATTTATTTCATTGATACACCCGTCTAAGTCCACAGATGCATCTTAGATATGTCTCTCTCCGAAGAAGCTTTTTTTTTTTTTTACCATATCTTAAGCACCGGCAACTTCTCCAAAGAAGCGACATCCAGGATGACCGTCTCCGATTATTCATATAAAAAGGAATAGAAATATAAGCGGGTCCAGTTGGTAACGCAATTGATACTATCCCTTGATCAACATCTTTTAGCAACTCACTGTGTTGGGGGTGATCAACTGAAATTCGGGGGAAAGCAGTAATCGATAATTAAGTTATTTCTCTCGCATTATGTTGGACACTAAAATGTCTGTATCTTCAAAAGACGAACATGAACTTAGCAGAAGTTAGACTATGGACAATTCAGCAGGAATTTGTATTATAAACTACAACTCTTGCAAGAGACGTTATGGCGAGTGATAAAAAAACTTGTTTTTTTCCCTGACATAATAATGAGTAAATGTTTGAATCTTCAGCCCTTGGTGCAGCTTGCACATGTGTTATATATATATATATATATATATATATATATATATATATATATATATATATATTCCGGCACAATGGGGACATGCATACGACCGACCCCACTTTTCAAACCAAAAGTTTGAGTGCCATGGTCCCCTGAAGTGGCTCTGATTATAGTCAGTCAGTCAGTCACTTCCTCCAGACCAGCTTAAGAACTGAAGAAACCTATGTATTTATGACAGTTTTTGTTGTCGTTTTCTAATAAAATAAGCTAACATTTCTCCCCTGACACTTTACAATATCTTTCAATCGGCAGACTTGGTGAATCTTCCCCAAATGCTCAAGCAATAAACCTATTTTTCCCCGAAGATGGCCTTTCTTCCTGTAGAATTCGATTTCAGCAAATTCTTTCCACGAAGACCAGATTGAATCGAATTTTAAGAAAGCCTCAAGCAAATAAGAGTGAGAAAAGGCGTTGTTCCTGTCCGACCATAATAAAAGTGGGTGACCCTTACCCTGAACATGGATAGCCTTTCCCTAGCGGAGATAGACAAGATAGATTCGTTCGCAAGTGCCGAGTCTTCCGATACGTGTGGCGTTGATGGTGAGAATTTGTTTTGCCGTTGGGTTGGTTTCTCCAGTAATTGGGGTTTTATACTTGTATGAAGACTAAATTATGAGACAGAAATCGCTAGCACGAATTTTAAAGATTAAGCATTGTCAGTCGCTGCTACCAACAAATTTGGGAGGGATATGTGTGTTAACCAATACCTGTTTGAATATTCACGCACACATTATCTCCAAAAGTTCTCGATAAATTCAAATCTCATTCTAAGGATGGGTGGGCCTGGGGTTGAAAGTGATTTGATTCAAATTCATGACAGACCCCAGGATTTTCACAGTTAGCTACCCTGTATCATAGTTATATATAAACTGATTTCCATTTATTTATTTATTAAATAGTGTGTGATTTTGACAGGGGTATGTGCTCTCTGTGTGGTTTTTAGTTATTTATTTCTATTAGAATTTTTCCAACATTTTTTTTTATTGCTGCACTAAAGTCTTTTTTTTTCACTTTATATTATAATCATTTTTTATTTGTATCCAAAGGTTGAAGAATGAAAAAAAGGGACCAAAATTTTACGGTAAAAAACGAATGATGATAAAATAAAAAAAAAAGAAAAATGAATAAAACTGGGTTTATATGCTCTATGATTGTTTAGTAAAATAATATTATCGTAACCGTCAACAACAACTGTCAACAACTAGGTGAAATAATCTTTCCAGTTTTCTAACTTAGTCCGGCTGTCTCTCTGCTTATGTATGGATCTCGCCAACAGATCACACCAAATGAGATAGACGGCTGAAATTTTCAGCATGTACTCCTTTTTATGCTCGGTAAAAACAGCTTTTCTTCTCTCATCCCGTCCTAAGAAGGTTTTAAAGGGGGTTCAATTTTCAATATAAGTATTTTTCAAATTGATCCTTTAGCTTATGCCCAAACAGCATCCTCCTTTGCTTCTTGAAAATTCAGACTTTTTATAGTTCAGTACCCAACAAAAAACGTAAGAAGTAACTTATTGATTCACCCTTATTCCTTAATTTTCAATTGATCACCCCTAAACACAGTATGCTGACAAAAGACGTTGGTGATGTGACAGTTTCTATTGATTAACTAATCAGACTTATTGTAAATCTTCGTTCGTATACACTCCAAAAATTGGAAGTTGTAATTGAATTGAACTGGAGAGAGCCACAAGCAAATATGTGTGCGAAGATGCTTTGTTATGGTTTGGCCCTGTTAAAAGTGTCTGAACCTTACCCTGAACATGGATAGCCTTTCTCATAGTTCAGGCGATCGGTATAGAATTCGGACATTATTGTTCGCTAAGTGAAGAAAGCATAAAACTTCGTATTGTGATACTTCGGGGTGAACAATTTCAAATTCCTTAGCAACCGTTGCTGGGCAATATATCAAACGTAGCAACAAGCATAGCTGGCCTGTAAATGTATCCCAAAGAAGCACTTATTCCTACATCGACCCCGAAGTTTGATCATTACTTCTCTATCCCGTGGGCAACCTTCCCATAAAATTAATAGAAAGAGACAAGATAGATATGTTTGCAAACACTAATATTGAATTACATTGGTTGTTGATTATGATGAGAATCAGTTTAGCTGTGGGATTGGTTTCTTTAGTAATTGGGTTTTTATACCCGTATCAAGACTAAATCAAGAGGCAGGAATCGCTTACACGAAATATTCCGATCGAGAACTATCATCCTCTTCTATTAACAGAGTTAAAATTGTACGTGTATTAACCAATACCTGTCTGTATATTTGTGCACACAACACATCTGAAAGTTCTCAATGAATTCTAACGTTATTTCGAGGAAAGGTGGGTATTTAACTAAACAAAAACTGAATATTTTCTAACAAATGAGGCCAGTTTATATATGTTGTAAACTTGTGTGAATTTGCCTAATATTAATCTTCTTTAGTATAAACACCATTGATGGTGAGCTGTGATTGAATCGAATTGAAGAAAAAAAAACAGAAGCAAATAAACGAGAGAAAAAGGATGTTTTTGTCTGACCCTTAGGAAAGCAGGGTGACATTTACTCTAGACAAAGCCTATTGCCTGGTGTAGATAGATGTGGTAGATATGTTCTTAACTTCTTAGACTTCAAAAACGTGCTCTATTGATTGTAAGAATTCATTTTGCAATGAGATTGGCGTCTTCAGTGATTAGGGTTTTATACTATCAATTTAGGGCCCAAGACAAATTAGGGACGAAACTGTTTTTTTGTAAAGTGTCAGAATTTGGAAATTGAGACATCTTCATTAGTAGTTGAAGAACGTTCCAACGGGCGGAATTTTCAGCTTCATATCTTCTTTAGGCGGCCAAACAAACATTGTAAATCAATTACATTACTTACAGCCAATGGAAGGTTGTTTACCAGCAATATATAAGGAATATATTTGATAATTGGTCTGGTCAATCACTCAAAAGAAACAGTCACGTGATCGTCTTTTGGTAGCTTGCTGCGTTGTGGGTGATCAATCACAGAATTTGAAAAAAGGGCCGATCAATTAAATTGTGACTTTTCTCTCTCTTTGTTGGGCAGCGGTCTCTAAAAAGCCCAGAAAAGGTGTAAAACCTGCAAGACACGAGTTAAGGGATCAATTTAGCATAAACTTAAATTTCAAATTGAACCCCAAACTGAAACTTATAGTCAATTTTCTGAATACAAATAACCGTTTTTCTTGACATAAAAGACATAAGTGTTCAAAGTTTCAGTCCTCTAGCTCCATAAGTGAAGTCTGTCGCACGATTTATACATGCATACATAAGCAGCCAACCGATCCAACCTAAAAACTGAAGGAAACTATGTTGACAGTTTTAGTCGACTGTTTCTAGTTTTAAGCTTTTTTCAGGTAAGTTTGCACTAGCTACGTAAGAAGAAGGCAAAGAAGAAGGAGGTTATTATTAAAGAAGCACAACATATCTGATACATACGTTGTAGGGATAGCGTGGTCTTACCTTAAAAAATATTATTATTCCCAGAATATGTTCAATTTTATACTTATTTAGATTCATGTGAATAGAAAAACAAAAACCTAAATTATTAAATGAAAACAAAAAAAGTAAGAAAAAGTAAAAAAAAAAGAAAAGGAAAAGTAAAAAAAGTAAAAAGATAGATAATAATAGATAAATAAAATCATAGGGTTCTACCTCAGTATGCAGTACAATGTTACTCATTAAAAGCTCCGATTTCGGTAACAAGACTGATCTTTCGAATCGTACAACCAACAACAAATCAAGACAATTAGTGTTTCGAATATTGTTACCTTATAAACGAGCCCCTACTAAGATGTTTGAAGTGTTTTTTTTTCTCTTTAAATGTTTTTAATTTGATTTTTATTTAGTCTCCTTCACTTTTCATTCCTTGAAAGTTAGGTCAGCCTTCGCTTTACTCCTTTTCGAATAATTATGTACAAAACATATAAGACGAGAGGATATGTAAATGAGCAGAGAGTAGGTTTCTCTTTGGAATTATAGTTATATTATAAATAGAGCCTTCTCTTGTGGAAATTTGGCTGCATCCATGTTTAAGCACTTTTGAGAGCATGACGGACGGACATGTAAACACTTCTCTTGGACATCTAAGATATATGCAATACAAAAATGCAATAGCTATATTCAGTCCGAATAGAAGGGAGACATGAGTTTAACCCTGCAGCAGACCGGCTTGTTTGACTACTTTTCGTTTAATCTAATATTTCTTTCATTACTGTGACGCTCACACCGTTCTTCACATTTTACTCATTTTTTCCACTATTTTACGATAAATTTACATTCGGAATTCATCATCATCATCATCATCATCATCATCATCATCAGTCTTTTAGCGTCCGTTGTTGGAATATAACTTCCCCAGGATTCGCCCCACTTCTCTATGATGGGCGTCGAAGGGCCATTATTTTCTGAATTTGTCTAGCTCGTCTCTCCATCTAATATCCTGCCGGCCTCATGTGATATCGGGGGATCCATATCATGACTTGTGATGTCCATCGGTTGTCCACCATTCTTGCAACATGGCCAGCCCACTGCCATTTGAGATATTTAATGGATTTTATGATATTTCTGACTCTTCAAGGGTTGTATATGTTAGTGCAGTCTCAGCATTGAATAGTAATAATAGACATTTTTATTTTTTAAGAAAACGTTCGCTTTAGAGGGAGTAGGGTCTTACTTTCTCGGTATTCTTTTGCCTAACACCCAAAAATATTATACATAAAAACCTTTTTTCACTTAAATACATACTCTATATATATATATATATATATATATATATATATATATATATATATATATATATATATATATATGTATATATAAAAGAAAATTACACACATACAAACAAAATTGAACAAAAAAATAAAATTGTTACCTTTGAGAAAAGGCAATTAGCTTCAGTTTGCGGTACAAAGTCTCCCGATAAAAGGTTATTCACAAATAGCTTAATGAATAACCCATTTAATCAGAAAAAAAAGACATGTCGAGAATATTTAGGTTACTGCAATAAAAACAAACGAAGTCAAATATGAATTAAAGTGGTTTATATACTTTGTATACTTATTTCATCTCATGAAATTGTAAATCTTTGTTAGTATTCACTTCAGAAATAGGAGGCTGTAATAATTCATCACATGTAATTTGAATTTTCGTAATCCTAACATGTTTTGCCTTAACGTAAGTGGAGGGAAAAGTATCAAATCGTCCATGCCTAGCCTAATGCTTTCTTGGTGTACGCAATACTTTTCCTTTTCAAAGATATTTTGAATTCATTGCTTTAAACCACGTAATATTTTCTCTCCAACCCCTTATTTTACAAATGGGGGTTCATTGTCAATAGAAGGAGGCAGGAAATGTATTCAGTACCAGGGTACGTAAGGCAATGCAAATGGCTGCCCCTTAGTCAATGTTTGTTTATGTTTCAACTCTAAACATCTGATTAAACATTACATTATGGGATACAATAAGCATAACGATGTTTTTAGGAGTAATTTTTTTTTAAAAACTGTGGCTACCAAAAATAGCAAAAGCTTTCATTTTTTCAATATATGCAGTTGTTCATGTTTATTTTTATGTGTCCGTATGTTTTAGCGTTCCTGGTCATGCCGTTTTGTCTACACACATTAGAATTGCCATCAGTACTCCACTAGATGCCTTCTTAATTTTTTTCAATTCAAAAACTTCTTGGGGCCTAATTTTTGACGGGTTTATTCTTGATGTTTTCCCCTCTCTCCTAGATGTTTTTAGATGAAAACGCCAATAATGACAAGAATAGAACTTATTCTGATTATCATTCTTTGGTAATCTTTTTTTTTTTTGCAAGACTCCAAATCTCGACGTTACGGTTGTTCAGTTATTGACTGTAATGCAAATTTTATTGACGTCTGATGTGTGGCTTAAACCTAAATTGCAGATCTGCAAGGAAGTAGTTTCAGCTTAGGCCAACGTTTTTTCCATGTTTCAAAAGATTACCTCGTGTAATGTTTGCCGTCTCCCGATAATGTAAGAATTCCTCTCAAAAAGTCAAACATTACACAATTATATATCGTACCTTGAATCAGATATCTGAAATATATATGTACACCTGATTTGATCAGATTGACATCATGATCTTTGATATCAAGGTACCTTTCTATACGTTTATCAATTTAGACTGAATAAACCACAAGGGTTTTTCTCCTGTGTAGGATCAATTCAACGCCTTTTAGCACGACGCTTAGCATGTCAGGAAGAGACTACAGTACCCCCAGCCTTATCTTTTGGTACGTCACAAATGTCCCAGAAAAACTCTGACTGTATCCCTCATGGTGCAATAGGGGGTGCTGCACTGGACAATCAGTTCCCTAGAATTAGACATTGAATCTTCAGACCCTTGATCACAAGTAACGAATGAGGAAGCTCAGAAATTCCAAGCTATTCATGTGACTCCAAAACTCTGGTATATAGTGCTTTGTATCTAGGGTGTACAATGAGATATACAAAACGCGACATAGATTAGTGTTTGTACAAAAAGCCCTCTCTATATAATGTAAGGAAAGCGGTCCCTCTTGTAAATTGAAAAGTTTACATCCTCGCTCATTCAATTTACAAACGATGAACAGATAAAGAAAATTAGGGAATTAATTAAAGAAAAGTTAAGTTTAGATTGGACGCTATTAACCATAGCTAGGAGTGTCTAATCCAAATTATTTTTCTCATCAAATCTCTAAATTTTAACAAAGGGCACCACCTTCCCTCCATTGAACCGAAAAAATCTCTTATTGTTTACTTTCTGTTTTTTTTTATCCGTAGCACATACCTAAGGTACACAGTACTATACACATATGCTACCAAGTGAGGTAAGACGTAGTGCATGGCCCTGAATTCCTCTTGGAGATAGGCGAAAACATCAAGTTGGTCTACTATCCTCAACAATTTATATTTGACTGGCTTCAACTTCTTACAATTTTACGTATATGTTTTGAAACTGTCAAGAAGAACTATCACTATTAGTTTCTTCTGTTTTCAAATAGGTCTCGCTGTCTGACTATGTATATATGTATCACGCAAACAGTCTGCACTAATGGGACTAGAGGGTTAAGAATATAAAAAATTACTCTTTTTATGTCTAGATGAAAGTGTTTTTTTTTCCTTCCCTTCTATCAAAATTCCTCTCAACGTAGGTTTTCAGTTGCAATGAAAGATTTACAACGTAAGCTTATAATATCATGTGCCGGCTTGTTTTGGAAAAATTTGAACTCTTTAGTGATCCAACCGAAGATGAGCAAAATAGCTTATTCATTGATCACCCCTTATTTAAATTGTTTAATAGATTACCTCTAACGTCTCATGATGCAAAAATACGTTGGTCGCGTGATGGTTTCTATTGAGTGAGTAACCAGACCTGTATTCGTATAAATCAGTTTTTGTCATGAAATAGACATGTCTACTCAGTTTTTTACTTCCCTTTCGTCTCAATACACGTGCCCGAATCACACTTTTTTTCGTAATGGTTGCGTGACAGATTCTGATGAAAGGCTAACTAGAGCTTCTTCTTGTTCCTGTTGCTTCTATTGTTGTCCTCCTCCCCATTCTTCTTCTTCTTCTTCTTCTTCTTCTTCTTCTTCTTCTTCTTCTTCTTCTTCTTCTTCTTCTTCTTCTTCTTTGTCTTCTTCTTCTTCTTTGTCTTCTTCTTCTTCTTTGTCTTCTTCTTCTTCTTCTTTTTTGCCTTCTTTTTCTTCTTTGCCTTCTTTTTCTTCTTTGCTTTCTTTTTTTTCTTGTCCTTTTTCTTTTTCTTGGCCTTTTTTCTTTTTCTTCTTCTTCTTTTTCTGGGCCTTCTTCTTTTTCCTCTTCTTTTTCTTGGCTTTCTTCTTCTCCTACCCCTCCTCAACTTTCTTGTTGTTGTTGTTGCTTTTCTTCTTCTTCTTCTTCTTTTTCCTCTTATCTTCGTCGCCGATGCTCTTCCTTTTTCTTTTTCTTAGCTTTCTTCTCTTCCTACCTCTTTCAACTTTCTAGTAGTTGTTGTTGTTGTTCTTCTTCTTCATCTTTTTCTTCTCCACCTCCTCCTTCCTTTTAAAAAAAAAACGTATGCACATAATAGATTTGAAGGAAAAAGGTTTTCGAGAACGAATGTTTAATATTATTAAATCAATAAGTCGAAATAATTTGTGTAACGGATTTGAGTACAACACTTGTGGAAGACTCGCATAGAGCAATATATAAGACTGCATTTAATTAAAAGAAGGAAAAAAGCAAAAGTCTGGTTAGTCATTCATAAGAAGCCGTCATGCTGTAGGAAAGAGTGGAGAGTTGGTCATGTTTCATCCCCAGCTTAGATCGAAAGATGTCTACGTTGTGGCAACGAACACTAGATCAAAGCAGACAATCTTGCCGATCATGTCAAAAAGTGTCATGACGACGAAACAGGGGAAGTGTAGAAGTTATAGAAAAAACAGTAAAAGTACAATAAGGCAATAAAGAAAAAGTGCTGTCAAGAAAACAAAAAAGAAGTGCGATTTCGGAGGAGTAAAAACGGATTAGAATTGTCTATTTTATTACCAGAACTGATTTATGAGGAGACAGGTCTGGTTAGTCAGCCAACAGAACTCGTCTCGTGACCGACATCTTTTAGTGACAAGCCGCGTTCAGGCCGGGGGTACGATGAGAAAATTTGGTTAAAGGGTGATCAATGAATACAGTAACTCAACTCATCTTTTGTTAAACCTTCCATTGGTTCTAATTTTGAAAGAGCAAGCGGGTATAAACTATGACTGATCTGTGCAGCTTGGAAGTGTGATGCATGAATACATATATACCTACCAGCTTAAAAACTGAGGAAACCTACATTGGCAGTTTTGGTTTTTGATTAACTGCAATCTGCCCAATCAGTTGGTCTCTATGTTTGCTTGTTGAGCCCTCCTCACTCAAGTCTGAAGGGGAAAGACTCAGCAGAAACAGTTGTTTTATGATAATAATATTATACTTACATTGTTAATAATAATGCCCACTAAAACTCACAATATTTTTTTGAGAAAGTAAAATTGTCATTCCCCTAAATCCACTAAGTATACATATCTAATTTTATTGAGCTACCCCAACATTCAGAAATCTGATGATAGTAAAATAGATTAGTACCTGTGACAAGAAAATGAGGATTTTTTTCTTGAGATAAAAGACCAATCTCAAATAGTTTTTCTTTTCAACAGGCAGAATAATCTTAAGAAGACTTGCCTGTCCTCTTTCCACCGTTAACCCTGCTGGTTGAGAGGACAGTGCGTTCTACAGTACATGGCTGGTGAAGGGAAGGGAGGATGTAGAAGGAGAGTGTGGGGATATTGAAGGATTTGGAAATGTCATACACTCTTTTCCCAGTTGCAAATGGTATGAGGGGAAAACGAAGCTACCAACACACATACCGTGTATTATTACATTAAATAAATACCGTCAACTAGATATGACGACATTGGTTTCTCCAGTTTTTAAGTTGGTCTAACTTGCGGTCTATGAATGTATCATATAGAGACAGCTCCAATAAAGCTGGATGACTGAAAATTTAAACATTTACTTTTCTTTGTTTTCTGAACCCCGAACCCATAATTGGTGTCAATCGAGATTGATTTTAGAATTAAGTTAAAGCTAAATTCATCACTTAGTTCGTGCCCAACAGTTTCCAAATTCATTTTTTAATACATTCATTTGATAGTGATCACTGCCCAACTTAAGAAGAAAGGCAGAAAGGATTCATTGATCACATTTTTTATCAAATTTTTAACTGATCACTCCCGATTCAGCGAGCTGTCAAAAGACGTCATGCAATGGTTTCTATTGGTTCACTAACAAGACTTGTTATAATTATTGCCATCCAGAGAATTAACATTATTATTCAAATAGTTTTCCTTTTGGAGAATAGACGTGCGTGAGAAGTACGGGTAAATTCGAAATTTCGTAATGTTTTCATTTTTAATTTGTATTTTCTTGAAATCAAAATTCTTTTTTCCGTCTCTCAGATTATTTCCAATTACATAATTGCCATTATTATTTCTAATTAATATGCCAGTCGGAGATAATGTTTATGCTGTCTATTTTTCTGTTTTCTTGTCGCACGTAAACACTATAATTAAATCATGAATAGACCCAGGCTCAGTTACTCCCGCCGACGATGTCGCTCCAGAATCAGTCAGAGGTCTCACTTTGCTGTCTGTGTCCAGCTCATTTCGGGTCGTCATCTCTTTCTTCGCTTTATTGGCGTCTGTTTGTCAGCTTG
>OY735241.1:9002145-9037145 GCA_963457665.1 Thysanoteuthis rhombus | reverse complement strand
ACAAACACAAACACACACACACATACACACATATATATATATATATATATATATATATATATATGAAATGAATGTATATAATCCGACTTAATGATTGTAAATTGCATGATATTATGCAGAAACTTTTGTTTGAAATAGTTTCCCGTCATTACACGGTTGATACATCACCTACCATAGACCACGTAAGTAGAATGAGCAATTAAAAGAAATTTGGCTGCTGCAGGAAACAAATATGCCACTGATAGGGTAGCCGCCTCAACGCAGCGATGCTCTTGCCATTGAGCTAAATAGCTGCCAGCAATGGAACATTGTTTATCATATTTCGGTTAAGTGATGTATTAACCGTATAATGACGGGAAATCATTTCAAATAAGAATTACTATACAATATAACACAATTAATAATCATATAAATATATGTATATGTATATATATATATATATATATATATATATATATATATATATATATATATATATATATATAAAACTTACGTGAGTAAATGCATTCTTTTCAAATTTCATCCATGTGTATGGTCACTTTCAGCACGTTGTAGTTCCAAACGCAGTTGGGAAAATATCATTCAAGAAAGAAAAAAGATACAGGATGATATGTCAGTCGGATATGTATATGCAAGAAAATTTGAGACGGCAATCTATTAAAGTGAAGCCCTGTAATTCCTTTCCCTCTCTGCCAGATTAACAGTGTTCATTTAAAGGGACATGGAGACTACGATATGCTAGAGACGTTGGCTAGGTATCTTAACCCACGCACATACCCATGCTGTCCATAACTGAGTCGTATCTGATTGGTATGGCGACATGATATTCAATGAAACTTGCAACGTGACCCATACATGCTTTATTTGGTGCGAACGTGAAAAAAAGAAAAAAAAGAGGGGGAATGAAAAGAGAAAGAGAATGAAATGGAAGACAGGAACAAGTCTGGTTAGTCATTCAATGGAAACCCTTGTCTCCCTTATGTCTCTTGGTATCCAGCAGTGTTGGTAGCGATATATTAAAACGATGTAGGTATCAAATAAAGCTGAAGACACCAACGGAACCACCAGTAAAAAACTGATTGAGGGGTAGTTGAAAAACCAATGGACATTTTTTGCGGACATTATCCTCAGCAATATATAAAAGGTTTCCCCAAAGATTAGCCACATTTCTCTCTCATGAGCGTTACAGAGCCAATATTTCCTGAATTTGTCTAAGTCGTCCCTCCATATTGTATTCTGATGGAATATAAAGAATAAAAGAAAGAAACTGGGGATGACAGAATTTCAGAACGGAAGAAAAAAATAAAAATAAAGAAAGAATGATGACAGAAATAGAGGAAGAAGAAGAAAAGGAGGAAAAAGAAAAAAAGGATGAAAGAATGACAGAAAAATGAAAGAATGAAAGAATAAAAAAGTAAAAAGAAAGGATGACAGAAATAATAAAAAAGAAGAATGGAAAAGGAAGTATGCCAAAAAATGAGAGAATAAAAAAAAAAAAAGAGATAGAATTACAGAAAATTTGAAAGAAAAGGGAAAAAGAAACAATGAAAGAATGATGTACAAATAAAAGATTAAATGAAAGAAAAAGGGGAATAAAAAAAGAAAGGATGATAGAATAAAGAGAGAAGGAAGAAAGAAAAAAGAATTAAAGAATGGCAGGAAGAAGGAACTAGAAAAAGGTTGAAAAAGAAAGAAGAAAATAGAAAAAAATAAAATGAAAAAAAGAAGAGAATAAAACAAAAGGAAGAGAAACTTGTTACAGTGTTAAGGAGAACGTTAATCGATAGATAGTTGGAAAGGGGTGATCAATAGAAAAGCTACTTCCCTCCTTTTGTTGATTTATTGATCAGGAAGAAGTCTGAAATTTTGCAAAATAGGCGTGAATGCTGCTGGACACAAACTAAGGGGTCAATTTCGCATGGATTCATATTCCAGATTCAACCTCAGAATATTCGAAAGTAGCAAAAAATGCCTTTTCTAGACATAAGGAGAAAATGATCTCGTTTTTATCCATCCAGCTTCATCGGTGTACCCTGTACGGATAAAACATAGCCAGCCAGCTAACCTGACCACCTTTGAAACTGAAGAAGCCAGTGATGTATGCTGCTTTGTATTTTGACGGTACGGTTAGGCACTGTTGTGCAAATATATGTAACGACGGACAGTTTAAGCATTTCTGGTACAATACAGGGAGGTTGTCCTGATTGTAAAAGAAAACAAAACAAGAAAGAAATAATTCGAGAAAATGTATCCCCTGACAATGGTATCAATTTCGAATTTTGTTTACCATCAGTTGTCTAGTTTCTAAAATCGGGAACACCTTCCCTATTGTGCCAAAAAGGTTACAGTCGTCCATTGATTTTTACCTACTTACTCTCCGGACGCAACCGAGACAGAGTCAACGGCTGAGTACTTAAAATTTCGTCGATAGCTCCACTGATTTTACCGGAGCCACTCCTTTACAGCGTGGCTAACTCGATTTTTTTTTCTGTGTTAAATCGACCCCACAAAACGACAAAAAACGTTAAGACGTGAAAAAAAAACACTGTCAGCCTTCTTATGACAAATTTTGGTTGCTGAAAATGGTCACATTTGTATGGTATGGTTGGAAAATAGCTAAAGATTGACTGGAATCAGTAACAAATAGCGCTTAAAATTGGCTAAAAATAGCACGAAATCTTGAATAGTCCTTCTTCCCTTATAAGAAAACGCTATATTTATCGCGTAATGTGCTGAATCAGCCATGCTGCTTTGATAGCCATCTTATTTGATATCGAGGTAGGGTCGTCAAGCCTGTACTCAATCAAGAGACATCTGCAAGTCAGCAAGAATTTTTACAGACACTAAAATATTTCTACGTTTCTGTGCATCCATACTTCTCCGCACAACAAAAGTGAAAAACGCCACAGGGGGGACTCATTGCTGACAGTTTTGGTTTACGGTTTTTAAAATAAAAAGGAAGGGAAACAATTACGAAATGAATAGAGGAGCAACGTCACTAAAATTAACGGAAGAGAAGCAACGGGGAAAAAATACTGTGTCAATAATGAAAACTATGAGAATCAATCGATTGTAGAAAAACAATCGGTAATAAGCCGTGTATTTATTAATAGTTCGTAAAACAATCTACCAATTAACGGGCATTGTGCAGCAACGTTGTGAATTGGTGGGGAAGGATAACACAGGAAAACGAATCAGGTTGGTTCTGGGTTTGTTTGATTTTTTCTTTCTCAGAAAATAATATAAATTCACTTTTGTTTCGAAGGCAAATACAAAAAACAGAAAAAAGCAATATATATATATATATATATATATATATATATATATATATATATATATATATATATATATATAAATTTGTGTGTGTGTGTGTTGGTTCATTTTGCGTGTGCACACTGACGCACGTTTATATTCATGCATACGGATAGAGTTGCAAATTGCTGTTCTAAAAAATAAAGTACTAAACGACCAGTGAAAAGTTTGATAATAATATTAATGATAATAATGATAATACATACATACATACATACATATATATATATATATATATATATATATATATATATATATATATATATATATAATGTTATATATATATATATATATATATATATATATATATATATATATATATATATATATATATGTGTGTTTGTTTGTGTGTGTGTGTGTGTGTGTAGATGTATATGTACAATTTGAATGGGTAAATAGATATACACATGAAATAGACAGACTTGAATGTCAGGTGGATAGATGGATAAGAACAGAAAAAGATAGATATAGGTGCCGACAGTCAGATAGATAAGCGTAAGATAGATGGAGATGATCTAGTGAGATAAATAAATTGGATCATGATATATCTATCTATCTATCTATCTATCAATCTATATATATATATATATATATATATACACATGCATACATACATACATACACGTATACATATTTGTGTGTGTGTGTGTGTGTGTGTATATATATATATATATAAATAAATATATATATGTATATATATATATATATATATATATATATATATAAATATATATATATATATATATATATATGCATCGATTGATAAGAACGAGTTAGATATATACACAGATATGATATAAACAGGTGAGATAGATGGAGGGATGTATTTAGGCTGGCATACTATTTCTGTAAGCATGTATATGCCTGATGTAGATATGAACAGATGAGATTGATATAAACAAATGAAATGGATAAATAGATATGAACAAATAGAAAGGTAGACAGAGGCTGGACCCGTTACCGAGTACAATAGTCGCTAAACTAATTAAAGACTCAACAAAAACCTAGAAATCCAATATGGCTGATGGAATCAATATTCTTTGATGTAATGAACTTGCCCTTGAGTCCTCACAGTTGAACAGGAAGTAGCTCTTCTGTATTGAGGGTAAAAAGTAGGCTTTACTTGAAAAAGAAAAAGAAAAACACTCTCAAATATTTGATGAAATACTAGCTTATTGTCAGAGTATCATGAAGTTGAGAAATATACACTGCCGACCGAATTTTTATTACCGCCAGGCAGTCACTCATATATACAAAGTCGCACATACTAAGTACTATGTATTATTGGGGACTGTCAACCACAACTGTCGACATAGGTAAACATTGTTTTCTTCAGATTTAAGTGATTCTGGCTGACTAACTATTTATACATGCATGTTACGCAAATCAGGTGAGTAAATGGAGCTCGAGGGATGAAGATTTGAACGTTTACTCTTTATTAAATTCGGAGAGAATTTTTCTCTTCTTTTTTATGGTTCAATTTAGAAAGTAAGTTTATGTTAAATTAACACCTTAATTTATTTCCAGCAGCGTTAAAAAGTGCTTTTTTTTATCTTTTTAAATTTCATTTTACACTATTTAGAGTTCAGAAAGGTGTGAGAAAAGTGACTCATTCAATGATCGCTCATTTATCCTATTTTCAATTGATAACCCGAAGAAGACGTTAGTCACGTGACGATTTCTATTGGTTGACTAACTAGACTTGTTTCAAATTATTTAATCTTTCATCGTTATTTTGTCTCCGTGACCCTGCTTCTGCACGTCCATTGCAGAGCACTGGATTTCTCTCCTACCGTAGATAAGCTGCACGCTCAATCAAGTTTTAATTACGAATGTATTATCAAGTACGAATATCCATACATATACACAACAATTATACTTCCATAAATAATACATATCCCAATTTTCAGAAAGAAATGCACACAGGTCGGGTTAGTCATTCAGTAGAAACTGTCATATGATCAATACATATAGGCAGCTTACTATTTTAGGGATGATCAATAACAATGAACAAAAGGTGTAAATACAAAATACAACAGTCAGGAACATTGTACACATACGAAGAGACATCAACAAGGGGATCAATCTTGCATAAAATTACATTGTAAATAAAAGCTGTGACTAATAACCCATTTCAGAGGGTATTATCAAACACATAGGGAGAAACCGTTTAATTTTCATCCCTTTAGCTACGCTGATGCAGCTTATGCGTAAGATAAATACATATATACACACACATATACATGGTGATTGCTTCATCTTGTAACCGTCCCATCATACCTGGTCACTTTGGATCATTCCACCACGTCCATGTGCTCCAAGGCGGTTCTTGTAATCAGTTGCATACCTACAAGTTCCAAAGCACACATGACCGACAAAACATAGATTTTTTACGTACATAGGCAGTACATGCTGAATACATTGCCAACTTGTTGGAGAGACCAGCTTAAAAACTGAAGAAACCTTTGCTGACAGTTTTGATGACAGTTTTTAGCTGATACTTCCTGATATTGTGCATCTTTTCATCAATGAAAGTTCTCTGTGAATTTATCAATTGGCTTGCTATAAACATTCGTCCAGAACACATTAAATTGTCATTGTTCTTAGCCGCCCCCGAAGAGAAATACAACAAAAAAGGAATTGAATGAAAAAAAACCTTCTAAAATTGATTCCACGAAACAAAATGTGTTTGCAATGTTTTTGATACATCGTTCATATTCAAATCTGTGTGTGAAAAATATTTTTTTTCTTTTATCGATTATTTCTGATCTATTATGTTCTATTGAAAATAGCCATTGAAGCTCGCGCATAAACTTACACATACAAACACAAAAAACATATATATATATATGTATATATATATATATCCATACATACATACATAGGTACTTGCACATGCATACATGTACAGATGTACATGCTATAATGCATAAAAAAAAAACATGTATACACGTGCCCACACATGCACACGTACACCCATCTAAGGATTCGCTCACGAATAGGTACAATAAAACGCACCCCCTAAAACACACTCATATACACATATATATGAAAATTGCAGTTCCCAAATACGAATGGCGCCATGTGAAAAATTAATCAGCACAATTAGTTCAAAAATCAAATTCTAGATTTGCATGTTCATACGTCATGATTACCTTATATATATATATATATATATATATATATATATATATATATATATATATATATATATATATATATATATATATTGAGATGAAAAGTTTTGAACAAAAACTTTATTTTTGATTGAATTAAAGACACGCATTTTTCAAATAGCTTCTATTACGCTTTGGAACAACACTATATATATATATATATATATATATATATATATACACACATATATATATATATATATATATATATATATATATATATATATATGCAAACATACACGCAGGGATACATATGTACACACTTCCACACATATACACACAAAAAAATCATATACAAAACAGGATATCCGGGAATAATAACTAAGTGAATTACGAAATTTATTAACGACTGAAAACGTTTAAGGAATCGTCTTTAATTAATTTCCGGATTACTGGATATTGTTTGTTCCGATTTAATGAGATTTTTGGAAGGACTCCGTGGGTTTGTGACAAGCAGATTGAAAAATACATAAAAGAACCGGGGGTTGGCAGAGTTAGAAAGATTAGCCAGATATTAATATCAGGCTCTTTTCAATTTTGAATCAGTTGATTCACCTTGGAAACATCAGAAGCAAAAGGTAAAAAGAGAATATTTCAGAGGATGCTGCTTATTATCAAGAAGGATAAGTTATCACACGGTCATCACTGTTATGATCATTATTATGACGTTATTAAACAATTGTTATCATTGCCATAATTATCGATGGCGTTTATGAGTTATTGTTATTATTATTGTCATGATTGGTGCTATCATTATGTTCATTATATACGTAACAAGTTAAAAGGTCCAAATACACTATTCAAACGGATCCAATACGCAGTTTCCTTTATATATCCTATTGCCTGATTCTATCTGCTGGTTATTGTTATATGAAGTGCTTAAAATGAGCAGCTCTGTCTGTAAATGGATTTAAACACATACACACACACACACACACACACACACACACACACACACATATATATATATATATATAATATGGAGCGAGACAGACTCTGGAGTAGAACTATGTGATAACCTTATTTCTTAATAGATTAATTTATTAGTGTATCAATCAATACATTATACATGCTTTTGGACAGGTTCCCATCTCCTGTAGCATGTGTGTGACTTTTAAAGGTTAAAAGGTCCCCATAGAGAACAAATTCAGCCCCAGATGTCTTTTTTTTCAAATCAAGGAAGAAGATTCTTTTGGGGCCATAATGGTGAATTCATACTGTATTCTGTCAGAGGAGAAATTCTTAGTTTATGCTTGAATGTCTTTTTGTAAGCAGCGGGTGATGGGTGTTTCATTGGTCATGCTGTTCAGTGGGTTGTCATGGATATTGGGGAGTTAGATAGTAGTCAAGTATTAGACTGGCTAGTCGCTTGGTAAGTTCAGGATGGGGCTATCACTATTATTAGTCAACGTGGAGCGGTAAGAAGGTCTCGTGTTTGATCAGATATATTCAGAGCAATGTATGTTCAGTATTTTTGTGGACATTGTAAATATTCTAAAAACGTCAGATGGCTTTGAGTTATACAAATGAGACACCATACATGGTTTCCAGTTGGTAAGGGTCTGTGTGACCGTGTGATTTTCTCCGTGGGAGCGTAGTTTTACCGGGAGTTGGTAATGTTCGGGTGATTTGATCCTATGTATATAGTTATTGTAGCTAATATTGAATTACCACTTAAACTTGCCTATATCCTTTAATTTGCATTAATCAAACTCTAAGAGGTATATAATATTTTTGTGACAGTTGGAACTACGGTAAACGTTGAAAGTCTTGTTAGCGGTAGAACTAGTGAATGTTTTAGTGTGCCCAAGATGCTTGAGTACTGAGTATTTCTTTTGTTGCAGGGATGGAGGAATTGAACCGTACTAGAGATGTTGTTGCATGTGAAGTTTGTGTATTATAAAGTTACTGTTAATCATGTCTTTCATGTTTTGTGTTCTGTGATAGGCGATGGCACTTTGTCTCAAAGATATATATTTAAATAACAAAATATTACAATAAACATACCAGATGAATATCAACATTTCGGGTCTAGCGTATTTTTCAGCAACAGGCAAAAAAAAGTTTGAAATGTTTCTTATATTGATTCATCACATATATATATATATATATATATATATATATATATGTATATTAGGATATGGATGTAAAATTCATACCAAAATGATTATAAATACGTTGTATAATTTTTAAACAATTGAAAGAAATGGACTGCAACTTGATTCATATATAACGCATATGTTATTTTCCTGTCACATTAAATACACATTTCTCAATTATATAATTCTTTGCATAAGGAACTGAAAAGAGCTAGCTTGGTAATGGATAAACACAATGAGATTTTTGACACAGGCCTTTTAATTGCACTGTCAACTCATCAGCAGGCTGTTTAGTTAAACATTCACGCAGCTACCTATCAGAGATGGATTCAACCACTGTAGCAACTCCTTTTTATCTGATAGTTTATTCTATTTACGTTGTTTAGGCCAAGTGATACTTTGACCATTAATTAATTTGGTAACTTGAAATAAAATTTACGAGTAATGAAACACATTAATGATATCATATATATATATATATATATATATATATATATATATATATATATATATATATATATATATATATATATATATATATATATATATACATACATATATATATACATACTAAAAGATACTAGATGATATATCTAAAGAAAATATATATACACATTCCCTTTCTTTCTCCCTCTATATAGACGATATATATATATATATATATGTATATGAAAAATGTATATAAAAGCCAAATATGCTCCAAATTTGTTTATTCTAGAGTTTTAAATGCTTTGACACAGGGCTAATGGCTAAAATCAAAAATGAGTTTTGTCTCCAATTTTCTGTCAAGTTGAACCCCGTGAGAAATTTGCAGATATTTAAGAATTTCGATGAGGAGAATCCCTTTAATTGAATAAAGCCAATAAATTCGTTTTCATTATCATATTGGTCGATATTACAGTTTCAGAGAAAATACTTTTTTACCATATGCATATCAACCAGAGGTGAAATTGATATGTTTGAATTATTTTCAAGAATATTCATGTACGAAACCTATCAATATATATATGTATGTCGTAGTCAGTTCTTCAATATAGATAGGAAGCCATCTCAGTCTTTTCACCCACACACGTACTCACACGCGCGCGCGCTTGCACACACATATATTCATTTCTAAATATATCTATTTATTCCTCTATCCATCCATCTATCAAAGCAATCCTCCATCTGTGTGTGTCTTTCTTTCTTTCTCTCTCTCTCTCTCTATCTCTCTCTCCCCCTCTCTGTACATTCTTCTCATAAATCTCTCTCTCAATTCGTGTTTGTTTTTATTTTCACACGCAATTCCTATTTTCCATTCTATCTATCTATCTATCTATCTATCTATCTATCTATCTATCTATCTATCTATCTATCTATCTATCTATCTATCTGTCTGTCTGTCTATCTATCTATCTATCTATCTATCCCTGTTTATTTCTTTCAATTTCCGCTTCCAATCATCCAAAAACATGACAGGACAACACCTGCGACTATAATTTTTGAGGGGTTTATGCATTAATATGAATATTAATAACATAATTTTAATTATCCAGGAAGACATCTGAATCAATTTCCTAACTGAGATGTTCTAGTATTTGATAATTTAGCATATTTTGTCAAAACGTCCCTTTTTGTCTCCAACAAACAAAAACACGCACTTGAAAAGAGGATTTGGAAAAAGCTGGCAGTAAACAATGCATTTATTATGGTTGCCTCAAAAATATTGAAAGGTTTCCTTCACGTTTTCTATTCCACATGCATGGATTCAAATGATATAATTTGCATATTTTAAAACTCGGAGATATTTTTGCTCTGAAGGAAAATTAGCAAATAACGGTTCGTTTTAAGGCTAGATTATAACAAAAAAATGTTTTAAAAAAAATATTTGATATGAATATTGAGTAGATTCAAATACATATATATGTATATATATATATGTGTGTGTGTGTATGTGTGTGTGTGTGTATTGTGTGAGCCGTTGTAATAACTTCATTATATATATATAAAATGCAAACAAGGAAAAGAAATAAACAAAAAAGATTGCAATTGTACCAACAAAAATTGTTACCCTTCGCAAAACAATCGGCTCAGATGAAATATAGTATACCAAGAAGAAATATCAACCAGAAGTGAAAGAAAAAAAACAGATATATTACATCAAAATATCTTAAACGTAATTCAAGCAAAGATTTGGTAACCACACTTCATCTTTTCCTGATGAAAAATATGAAGATAAAACATTATGTACATATTACTGGAGGTTGTACGAAATGAATTTTACAACGACTGTAAAATGGAAATTTTGAGACAGAACTACACATGCGAAATTATCGAAAATCCATTTTACCTTGATCTAAAGAGGAAAATCAAAATATTTACTCTTGCTAGATAAACAAAAAACAACTGAAATTATCTAACGGGGAAAATGAAATAGCGTTGAAATGCTGGCATTGCACGATCCTTTTTATTTACAAATATGATTTAATGAAGCATACATTAGTACACTAAAAGTAATATAGACAGTTTACCCTCATAGTCCTCAAAAAATACCTGATCAACATTGTGTAGTCCCCCCCCTGTATAAGTAAATAAAGAACAATACAATCCACCATGGTCATGAAGGACCCCAATATGAGTAATAAATCTAATATGAAAATAAAGGTTGAAACTGAGATACCCTTTTAGAACATACAACTCAGTGTCAATTTATGAATAGCTTCAGCACCCAGACCATACTCCTTGACATTTCACAATTAACTACCTGCAAAATAAACACATTAAAAACACAAAAAACAAGCAATAAAATTAAAAAACGGAAAAACTACTTCCAAAATGATAACACCAGCAAAAATTTCCCCATATTCATAAACAGGAATCTATAACATACACTTGCATTCTCCTTAACATGGCCAAGACAGGGCAGAAACATAATCGTTTTTGCATAGCTATTCTCTACTATATATACATACATCTCTCTCTCTCTCTTTATATATATATATATATATATATATATATATATATATATATATATATATATATATATATATATTCTTAGCCTACTACTCAACTATTTCAGTTTCACGAGTCTTGAGCAGGCAATATTTGAAATATATAAAAGATATTTCATAATTCATAAATAATCATAACGAAATATTGCCTGCTTGGAGACCTTTGAAACATTAAAAAGAAAATCAGGGAGTAGGCAGAGTGACAAAAATATAAGTAAAAGCTATCTGTATAGAAATAGATCACTGCTGTATAATTTGAAAATATATATATATATATATATATATATATATATATATATATATATATATATATATATATATATATATGAAAGCAAACTTTAATCTAAAGGTTTTTGTATCAGTCCAGTCACTTATTACCCAATTTTGGACCAACAATGGTAACATCTTGAGCTGGTGTTTTTCTTTTCTTTACATAACTTATATAAAAGACCATTTTTTTAAAGATAATTTTAAATGAAGATCTATTTTTCTGATATCATTCTAGGATAATTATTTTGGGACACGAACTGGCTGAAATGATTCATTTTGTTCCGTACTGATACAGATTGTTCTTTTACAACCGACCATGCAAGTTGATATCTTGTATTGAGCAATTTTCCTCAAGTCAATCCTCTGGGGCCTTTTGGGGATGCCTATCGTATATTGTAAGCGTCTGGGAATTCGAACCAAATCCCTTATCTAATACAAGATGGCTGAATGGTCTCATTCCACTGTCTACGCAAAGGGCCATCTCGTACCAGGCAATTTTCCTCATTCAATTTGACTTTTTGACGATATTTTTTCTTTCAATTAACTAGAGCTGGGTCATTTCAAAATGAAAGTTGGACCTTCCTGGAGTTCATGTCACAGAAATACTTGAAAATCTTCTTGCAAAGAAAACGCAACTTTTATAAAAAAAAAAAAATTAAAAAAAAAAAAAAAAAATTCTTGCTTTTCAGAAACCATCAACAAAAACTGTCGCCCGAGCTGTCAAAATAGATTTCTCCAGTTTTCGAGTTTTTCCTGTTGACTTGCTGGCTGGCTACGTGTATACCATTTGTATAGCCTGCAACAATTTTTTCAAATGTTTAAATTACAATGTACAAAGGAAAATGTGTTTTGGAGTTTCTCAATGAGACAAGACAGGTTGAGTGCCTCTTATCCAGTATGCCCCAGACCGGACGCATTCTAATTATTCTGGGTTTAGGAATATTTGCTTATACACATCTAGATATCTTGGAGATAGGGGCTATAATATAAGAGAACGAATATATTTATAATTCTACGTTTCGAAAGATTTGCTCAAAGATAACTAATCTTTCACTGAAGTCACAATGATCTAAATGCCTCGGGCTTCGACATTGTCACTTGTCTATGAATCAAACTTCTGTAATGTCTTGACGCTTTTTGGAGCTGAAAGAGCTCCAAGTCTTTATGTAGCCTGATAGAAAAGCTGTTGTGACTGTATATATTTTGCAGCACTTCGATCTATACCTTGTAGAGTGATGGCTACCATAATTAGTGGGATCAAGAACGAGGAGATCTGATTAATCCTAAAAAGAAGGGTTTCTAACCAATGCAACCTCATGATAGTAACTTATTGGGCTAAAACATCGGACCTAACATAGAAACAGAACCGAAAATTGAGAACCATGGAACGTAGACATCACATAGTTAAGCTTAACCTCATATTGAGAGACTGCAAGACAGCACAATGCATTTGGGAGAAGACAGGACTCAGGGACATCGTAGAATCCATTAAAAAACTCAAATGGCAATGGACTGGCCATGTTGCAATAACTGCAGACAACCGATCGGCATCACAACTCACGGCATTGATTCAAAGAAATCACATGCACAACCAAGGCCGGCAGTGTATAGGATAGAGAGACGAGCTAAACCAATTCAGAAAGCACTTGCTCTGCGTCACCCACAATAAAGAAATGTGGCGAATCCTGCGAAAGGTCTTTCTCCTACGATTGATGCTAAGAGATTGATGATGACGATGAGTGATGATGACGATGATGATGATGACAATGATGATGATGATGATGATGATTGTAAGATCATGTGATACATTTTCCTCTCCAGACGCCATGTTAGCTTTTAAAAATGAGTTGGATTTGGAACACTTTTTCTATGTTTGGGATAAAGGGTACTCAACCTGGATTGAGTACAGCAAAAAATTAACCCGCTCTAATCTTGTTATAGATCAATCGACAATGGAATATATTCATTTTTACTTCAGCAGAAGTACACTAATCTGGCAATCTGCAATCTGTTTTTTAAAAATAATTCTGCGGAGATTCCAATAATCGTAAAAAAAAGAGTATATAACCAATGCAACCTCCCAATAGTCACTCATAGAGCTGAAACATGGAATCTAACCAAGAGACAGACCTGCTAACTGAGAAGTATGCAACGCATACACGAGAGAATCATGCTCTACCTTACATGGAGAGATCACAAGACAGCACAGTATATCAGGAAGGAGACAGGTGTTCGTGACATCATCGAAACTATTAAAAAAAACTCAAATGGCAATGGGCAGGCCATGTTGCAAGAATGAAAGACAACCGATAGACATCATGTCTCACAACATGGATCCCGACCGATCACACAAGAAACCAAGGCCAACAGAACAGAAAATGGCGTGATAAACTTGGCTGATTCAGGAAATATGCCGCGATGCCCATGATAGGGAATTGAGGCGAATCCTAGGGAAGGTGTATGTCCAACGACGGACGTTAAAAGACTGATGATGATGATGATGATGATGATGATTCCAGATTTCCCAAGTCCCTGTCATTTCGAATATCTCAGGGTGCTTACTTGGCATTGTTTTGGTTCCACTATTTGGTAATGCCAATTGAATCCTCTTTGCACTAAATTTAGCACTTTCATTCAAAATTTACTGCTAGATTTTAAGTCATTCTAGCGGTATTTTTCAGCAATTAAAGCCAATTAATGGCAATTTTCTAGCTATTTGAGCTATAGAAAATAGACACAATTTGAAAAAAAATGTTTATTTAGCCTACCCTGATTTTTTTTTACGCTATTTCGAGGTCGATTTAACGCAAGTTTCTCACAGTTGGCAACACTGGCTCTAGATTTGTCTACCCTTCAACACACTTGAACAACAAATGCAAGTAACTCCTGATTGTTTTCCTTTATCTATTAATATCATTTGCTCTTATTAGACAGCAGTTGTGGCTCCAGTGAATAAAAGAATACAGCCTGTGCTGTGAAGCGAAAACACCTCACATTATTGATTGAAGATAAGGTTTATCTACAAAGAACATTACTTTATAAATATCTCTCTTGCTTTCCATTTATTGTTACTTATCCTTCATAATCTTGCAGTGAATCAGCAATGCGTCTCCTTATAGTATTGTATAGTTTCACATTAGGCAGTATAAAAGCTCAGTCGGGTAAAGTTTTTATGTCTATTATTTTATTATTATCATATATATAATGCTTTATCAAAAAAAAAAAGCAAAACAAATTCGTGATTCTAAAAGAATTGCTCACGTTGCCTTCTGATGTCAAACTATCGCTATAAAAGAGAATTGAAATATCTCAAAAGTTGAAAAAAATCATAAAACTGTCTTTTAAAAGTTTTGTAATCAACTAGACGTCACAAGGAACTTTCGAGAAATCTCATCGTAACTAAGACATTGCTTGAGACAGAATTCTTATTAAGAGTCCTTTTTCCCGTTGTTTCTTTTTACTACCTACAGATGCCAAGATTTTCATTCCTGAAGGGGAATATGCTGTGCGTATATAATGAAATTACCAAAATGACTAAACACAAAAAGCACTCAAAATTACGTATATATACATAGCATATTTTCCGCAGGACCCCTAACAAACCCTAGGGTTACTGGGGAATCCCAGTTTGGAAAGGTTGTCCAGACTTGTACCGATTAAAATATTTCAAAGTTATGATGAGACAATTAAGTTTCCTATGATTCGGCGTTCTCCAAAATCTAGCACTTCTTAGGCTGAATGATGCCGGATTACTGAATATAAGATGAAGTATTGTAACCCACTGAAATTATTCTGGCAACTCTTCTCGGTTTTGATTAATCTGAATCTCAGTTTGAAATATTAGGTTAACCTATGGAATCCTGCCGTGGTTTATTGTTTAGATTCTAAACTCATACTTAAACATTAGGTGTCCGAAATCTTTTCTGATATTTGATTTGAGTACGTTCATGCTTGGAGAGGAGACTGTGGCATCTGATAGCTTGCTCCAGGTAAGATCAAATCTCTCTGAAAAGTGGTGCGTTCTGACTCCGATGGCCGTTTTAGTTTGTAGCTTCATGCTGTGTTCTCCGGTTGTACTACTTGGGGATGTCTGTAGAATGATTTTATCTCGACATATGCTGCACTTACAGTCTTTGTCGATGTCATGAAGATTAGAGGTTATCTGATCGACGCTGTTTGCTCGTTGCCGTATATTCAGAGTAAAAGAGTTAATGTAAAAGGTACAATTTGTCGTCTGCCAGTCACGAGGTTTTAATGGCCAAGTGGCCATAGCAGCTGTGTGTAAAACTAGGTTACCAGTGAGAAGAGGGAATTGAGTTCGAATCTCATCGAAACATTATTTCTTTATTTCTCTGATCAGCGATGCTTACAAACTGAAGTAGAAATAACGGTCTACGTTGAAGTGATAGAAAAACACCCCACAAAGATCAAGGAAGAATGAAATTAAAACAATTCTGGTTAGTCACTCAATAGAAATAGTCACATGACCAACCTCTCTTTGCAGAATACATCGAGATTGATCCATTAAGAAAAATGGAAGAAAAATGTGATCAATTGAAAGGGGACACCTCGAAAGAAAGTCTGAATTTAAAAGAAAACACCGGTATATGAATTATCAATCAATTCAACATAAACTTACATAGACAATTACCCCCCCCCTTTGATGGTCAGTTTAGGAAGAGAATTTTGAAAAAAACTAAAAAACTGAGACAAAAAGGAGTGAATAATACCATTTTCAGCACTCTCCCTGCATTTGTGAGGCCTGTACACATAATAAATAAATACATAGCCAGCCAGCCAGACCCACTTCAGAACTGTGGAAACCTGTGTTAGCAGTTTTGGTAATAGTATTGATTGAGGGTTTTTAATCATTCCAAAGGTGAGGATATTAGTCAAAACAAGATTGACTGCTTCCGGGTAAAACTCGACTCTGTCTCCATGAATACAGCATATATATATATATATATATATATATATATATATATATATATATATATATATATATATATATATATATATATATATAATTCTATCTAGCGTCATAACTTTCAATTACCTCTTTCCCTCTCTCTATATATCTCTATTTCCCCTTATTCCTCTCCTTGTTTCTTCCTCTTTCCTTTTCCCAAATGAGGGACATTTGGATAAGATCCGTCTTTTTCCATTCTCACTTTACCAATCATTTGGATGTACACAAATATTGATACCAAGAAGATTAATAGAAAACACCATGAGTTATATCAACCGACAGTCTTATGCAATCACCATCAGCCTTTTAGTGTCCATCGTCAGATATTGACCTACCCCCAAATTTGCCAAACTTCTCAATCATGGGCGTCATGGAGCCAATACTTCCCGGACCTTCTTCCATTGTCACGCCATCTTTTTTTTTTTACCCATTTTTGCATATGATCTCCGAAGACCCACCTACGGATAAATATTGTAAAATAGTATGGATGCTCGATGGAGATGTTAAATGAATTAAATGTAATTATCTATCTAATGTGATAGCTCAGATGTTGGGTAACTTACACTGATCTCCCATAAAATGTTAAATGATAAAAAGAAAAGATTAAACAAATTATTCCGAGGTCCAATGAGATTTGCTCTGCAAAATCCACAAAAATGCAAATTTAAATCCATGAAATCAAGGGAGACATATTTTTCCTCACTGGATTATGCACGAATATAACATCAGTGAACTGATCTATTGACTCACTTTAATATTCTTTAGTACGCATCTATTGTACTCACTTTCAATTTCATGACTTATTTTGCTCAGATATACATAATAAAACATACACAGAGATATTTCTAAGAAATTGCAAAAGTGCAACTTGTATTTCAATTGTCATAAATTCAAATGTATACTTTTAAAACAAAACAAAGAGTGAATGGGTATTGTGTCGCTACGTGATTAATATCACTGCATGAAATCTACGTCCAAATAATCTCAGAATTCTATTTTTAGGGATGTGCCCTTTACTCAAATTTCCTGAAAATGCTTTCATACCAAAATCCATGCATGAATTTTATTTATGATCATTTTGATTATGTTATTGCTATTGTAATACTTGATACACGGATTCAAAAGATTGATGTACTTTTCAAACAGTCAATTGCTATTTATTGGACTATATTTACACTTACACATCTATTTCTCTCTGTCTGTTTGTCAGTCTGTCTTTGTCGACCCTTTTCAGTATATATATATATATATATATATATATATATATATATATATATATATATATATATATATATATATATATATATATATATATATATATATATATATATCTCATTGTGTTATCCATAGACCGCTGTTTCGATGTATTAAATCTCTTCAGTGTGGCTATAGACATTATCCCATCCAGTACTACGAGGCAGAATTGAAACCTTCACATTGGAACCGGAGGCCGATATATATATATATATATATATATATATATATATATATATATATATATATATATATATATATATATATATATATATATATATCACTCGTTACATTCTGGTGAAACCTTGGTTGTTGTTTCCACTTATCTAGAACATTATATATATATATATATATATATATATATATATATATATATATATATAAATATATATATATATATAATAAATTTTGTATCATATCTTGCTAGATTCTGTTACAAAGTTTTGTGGTTCTTTCCATTTTTCAAGTAATCATTTTAAAAAATCTTATATATATACATATAATGATAAACAATTCTTTGGAACCATGCTGATATATGTGTTCTGCTCTTAAATCTTCGAAACGGTTACATGATAGATAATCAATGATCCTATAATAAAAATTCGGACAAGATACTGAAATATCTAATTCTATGTAAAACATATAACCTCCTGTAATCATTGTGTGTATCATATTGTCAGATATTGGAAAATAATTGATTGCAATGAAATCAATTTTTGAAGAAAAAAATAACTGCTTTGCAAATTTGTATGTGTTTGAAGCTATAAGGCATTCTAAACTATATTCATGAAAGGGAAAAGTGATAAATGGATCCTTGTGAGTATCACGTAGGAGCATTTGAGACACAAAGCCAGCAGTTTGAATGATATCGTATGTCAATGATAATGTCTGCATATGCACCTATGATGAAATGGATGTGTGGGTTGATATTGTTGTTCGGTTCCGATCCTTTTTCGATGAGAATGAGCCGGGAGTGAAGAACAGCTGGGTTTTCCCCTAGATGGCTCGTCATTGATGGGATGATTTAAGGATTTGTACTGACGGGTGCGATAAGAGACTAAAGGAATTTTTTAATAAATGTTTCAAGTGAGACACTTATAGATATATACGTGGAATCATGTATATCCATACACAAACTGAAAGATTTCATTGATAGGGACATATTTTAGAGCAGCAAATCAGGTTGGATAGCAGTTTGCCTCTGGTCCTTGGGGCAAGCAGGTGTGTTTAAGCATCTTAAAAAACTCAAGCTATTTTTGCCAATCACTTGCGTAAAATGCAATATGGAAAATAAGACATTTTAGATGCATGAATCTTTAAATGCTGTTCCAAATGATTACGCCATCAAGTGAGAGACATGAAATAAAACATAGATTATCATCATAATCAGATTCTTCTTTCTCAACGTGGAACCAGTTCACAGAGCTACACAAATGCTACATTTTCCCATAACTCTCTAGCGACCAGATCTAAACAAGGGGCTTTCCAAAAGATTACATGGACGAACCGGTACAAGTATGAATGTACTAATCGAAAAAATCGTGCCAATGACATTAGGGGGTATTAAGATCAGTCCTTGCAGGAAAAGATTCAGGCAAGAAGCCCCTTCGCCCACTATGAAACGGTTATCAACCTACATAATCGAAGCTTTAGTGTTTTCAGGATTATTTTTTTTTCTGTTAGATTCAGAGTTTTATGGCTTAAGATTAGTGCTAGAGTTATGGTGTCTGCTTATTTGAATTTAAATTCGCTATCACTGCCTGTCGTGCAGCAGCTGGAATGACAGTCATCTTGAAACGGGAAAGGTCAAAATTGTCAGTTACTTGACCCGTGATAGCAAGTCCCAGTCGCTTATATTATAATGAAGATATATTTTGGCATCAGACTCAAACGGCACCATAAAATCGGTTGAATTTAATCAGCATAATATTAATCATTTTTCGGAGTAACAAAGTAAATATTCCTGTAAATGATGAATGAACATTGTCCCCATGTTTGTTAAACATAGACGAATTTCCATTAACCCTTGTTCTACATAATGTTGTATAGGAATCTGTAGATATATCACGTTTCGATATAGCACGAATCAGGATATAAGGCAGATGAGTAATGTATGAGAACATCTTCTCTGTATCATCTTCCAGTTTAAGTAAATCATTTTTGGACCAACAAAGTAAGTATTTCCTTGATCATTGAGTGAACATTGTCTCCATGATTATCAAACATGGACGGCCCCCCACCCAGATTTTGTCTCACATGAGGTTGCACTCTATCAAAAGACTTACAAGATATAGCTAGAAAAGTTTTTCAATTTGCAATCGAACAATAAATAATTACAAGTTTTACGACAATTTCTTTGATATTTTTGTTGAAAACAACATCCCCAATTGACTGTTGATTATCTTTGGCTCAGTTTCAACGCTATTGCCTCTTTGTTTCCCACACATCTGCTATACAAAAGGAGGCTACAGTACAACTTATTAGTATTTCTTGAAATGAAGAGACATGTTTAAACCAGATGCTTGGCGTGAACTGTTTTGCATCGTCTACCCAAAACAAAGCAGCTGTTGACGGTATGAATCGATGAATTGTCTTGGTTAGAGTTTAATGGAATTATTTATAACATTGTGTCTCCCTTGTCAATCATAGATGAAGGTGGAATGTGGCACTGAACACGATGTCGCGTCTACAAACGTCATCGCCGGGATGGTCATAAGGTCTGGCTGTCCGAACAGTCCGAAAAAATAACAGTTCTGGTTAGTCTCTCAAAAGAAACCATTGCGTGACGAATGTATTTTGACAGTAGCTAGTGCTTGGGATGATAAGTTGAAAAAAAAAAAAAAATCAAAGGTGATCAATGGAATTATTTTTCTTGCTTTTTCATAGGCTGTGATCACTTAAAATATCTAAATTTTCAGATAAAATTGGCAGCAACTAGATAGTGACCTATAGAGCTGGAACAGAGACGTAACCAAAAGACTGACACTCAAACTGAGAACAATGTAACGTGTCCAAGAGAGAATTATCCTCAACATAACATAGAAAGATCAGAAGAAATCACAGTACAGTATCGAAAAAGAGGTGTCAGAGATAACAAAGAATTCCTTAGCAAACTCAAATGGCAACGGACTGGCGAATCTTTCAGAAGGTGTCTGTCCCATCAGGACGCTAAAAAGCTGTTAAAAATGACGATAACTATGAAAAAACAATGTTTGATGTTAAAAAAAAACTGTCTGCTGCCGGGTCACACTTCAATTCAACTTCTGCACCAACTGGAGATAATCACTGCAACTTTTGTTTTGTATATATAACAGAAAAAAAACACTTTCATACTCACGGTTAACTTTTATCTAAATATGTACAGTACCTATTCCAATATCGTTTCCCAAGTTACGTTGATGATAAGATAATACTAAGAAAGCACATACATATGTCGACACAATTGTCAGGGGATGATATTTGTGCTTCAATCGCCCCCAAAATTCAATTAGTCATTTATATCCTATTGCTCATCTTTCAAAAAATCAGATTGAAATTAATCAGGAGCTTTTGGAAATATCGCGTAAACAAACAAATAATGTTGGCATTGTTATATGGAATGGATATAAATCTATGACACAGGGTAGACAATTGTGATTGCATCCACCTAAGAAGTGAGAACTTCTTGAGATAGAAGGACAGGATTGAAATCTCGCAACGTTATCTAGTGTGGACATGAAGTTGCTAGTTAAGGAAGTTAATTGTGAATGGATTCAGACAAAAATTGAATCACTTCCCCTGAAGTTAATATGCTACGAAATTTCCTTGAAATTCATTGAGAATTTTCGGACATATTGTGTTTGCTATCATAAGCACAGTCAAAAATGTATGAAAATGAAAACATCATAATTCGCTCACCATCCTTATGTCCATATCTGTGATTTCTGATTTCGAGGATTTCCAAACGAAGTAGCTGCAGCATTACTAATTGTGGTAGTTATAGTGGTAGAGAGAGAAATGTGCAGATGGTTCATCCGAAAATATAGTTATCAAGAAAGAAAAAAGAATTAGTAAGTTTGAATCGGAGTGAGTGTATACTTTATATCAATAACTTGTTTTTGAATGTTACTGTATGGTTATTTTATTTGATAAATTTGCCATAAATGGGTATATACAGAATTTAAGCCATAAAGTTGGTCAGAAATTGCCTATTTATGTCTTAATACGGTTTAAGCTCTTATTATCAAACAATACTTGGCAACACTGTTAAACATTAATACGCCATTTATTGATCAGAAAAGATGTTTTTTAAATAAAGTTACACATTTTCCTCCTTCCTATTTCTGTTGTTTACTTAAGCAGAACTAACAGACTGAAAAGCGTCAGAATATAGTCACCTCCCATTGCTTATTTTTTAACAAAATTTGGGGGTATCATTTGGACAGGGAGACAGACAGGCGGAGAGGTGCGACCAAATACGTACACCCAAATTTCGTTGAGAGAGGTAAATAACAAGGTTATATTTAAATTCTGTCTCCTTCCTTGACGTCTAACTCAAGCCCTGATGATTTGGAGACGTCATCAAATCGTCTCTGCGGCAATTTACGTTTGTGATTCATTCGAAAATTATAACATTATTGATTTTTTATGAAGACAATTAAACTAATTTTGATCTTATTTACATCTCTCATTCTTTAGCAAACCAAGTTTTCTATTACAGAGACAGGAACGGTTGCATAAATTTTACCAGAATCCACGAAGTTGAATATTGATTATGAATTTTCCAGACTTATCTATCTATCCATATGTTTATAATCAACCAATCTTTGATCACATATATCTATCTCAGATTATTTATATCTGTCTATCTATCTTTGCCTGGCTATGACCGATACGACCAACCAGTTTGTGTGTGTCTGGGCATTTTTGGTTTCATTCTTTTTCGGTACAACCCTGAAAATTTGCATGAGTTCACCACTGAGCACCATCTAGAAACCGTTATTTTATTCTCAAAACAAGTGATTTTGGAGGTCTGTACGGTTATTTTGAATTGATAATGCCCTCGTGGTGGCTTTTATTTTTCTGGCAATTTCAGACACCTATTTTTTTTTATCATTTTATATAATGATTAAGATACAATTCTAGTGCACATTTGGATTATTTATGCGTATAGATCTATGCATTTATCAATATTTGATGATATCTATCTTGGATCATTCATTCACAAATATTTCACCAATCTGTCTATGCATAAAATTATCTGTGATCATATCTCTCATACACGTATCTTTAATTCATCGATCATCTCTCTCTCTCTCTGATAATATATATCCATCTATATATCTTTCTATGGTACTTGATATCTATCTGTCTGTCTATGCACACGTATTTGTCTTTCTGTTGATATCTGTCTGCCAGTCTCTTCCTATCTATACGTTCATATAAATCTATCTGTCTGACTCATAATTTATAAGTTCATATTTATCTGTCTGTCTCTATCTATGTTCATATCTTTCTATCTATCTCAATCGGTATCTATCCGTCTATCAAACTGGGTCTGTACATAAAGAAACATGAAAAGTTAATTTCACAGGAATTAACATGTCTAAATAATGATTATTAATTTTTGCGAAGTGAACATCTAAATTGTTCCATCTCAATTGATATTATAAAAACTACCCAAAAGAATACGCATTTACCTGATGAAACATTGTCTCCCAGCAAATTGAGTGTGAATTGCGTTCTGTGATGTAATCTCGATTGATTCCTGCCTTAAGTAATTAATGAAAATTAACAAAGAATTAATAAACAAACTGTATCCCTAATAATAGCAATCAATCAATTTAATCAAGTGATACATCAGTCTATATACTCAGTCTGTTGATATATATCTATCCATCTATCTATCTATCTATCCATCTATCTATCTATCTATCTATCTATCTATTTATCTATCAAACAATGTACTCATCTATCAATCGAACGATGTTCTCGTTCATATAACTATTCACCCATCAAACGATGTTCCATCTATCTATCTATCTATCTATCTATCTATCTATTTATCTATCCATCTATCTATCTATAGATATTTTTCTTTTGTATCTTTTGAACGATCGTTTAATTTATCCCTCTTTTGGACGATGTTTTTATCAATCGAACTATGTTTTCATCTATTTGTCTATAGACAGTTTTATCTCTCTATCTAGCCATCCATCCATCTATCTATCTATCGATCTATCTATCTGTCTATCTATCTATGTCTATTTGTACCTATCAATCGATCTAACTATCCATCTATGTCTGTTCATATCTATGTATTTATCCACTTCAGTTTCTTCACATCTGGCCATTTATCTATCTATCGATATACGTATGTATGTATGTATTTCAATTTGTTCAATTCTATCCGTCTGTCTATCTATTTAACTATCTATCTATAGTCTGTTCATATCTATCTACTTTTGTATCGATCTCATTCTGATAATATCTATGTTCATATTTATCTATTCATCTATATCTGTTCGTATATATGGTCATATCTACCTCTGATCACATCTATGTCCATATCTATCCATATATCCATCGATCTGATTTGCTGGTCACTGTGCTTAGTCCATGAATAATATTTTCATCTACTTATTTCTGTATGTTCTCAAACCCCCAAACAGTTACCTGATAAGTAACTGTTGATCTCAACAAGAAAAATCCGAGCATGGTACCATGATATCGAATTCTGCGCAATACATTAGAATAAAGACTGAAGAGACTTACATAACTTATATAAATTAGAATACTTGAAAATGACTAAGATAACAATTTTTTGGAATAAGTGTTTAATATATTTAGTGTTCAAAGCTGGAAAACTTTGTAAACACATACACACACTGACACACACACACATACACACACACAGAGACATACTCACACACACACATATGTATATATAAATATATATATATATATATATATCCACTTATATCTATAAAGTCTGTTCACATTAATTTATCTTAATATGGCTATTTGATAAGCTTAATCTGATACAAGCTTACATCAATGAGATATGAATATCGAACTCATACAGCAAATAAATATTTATCAAGTAAGAAGATCAAACTGATAAGCCAGCCTGGCTTGCAGAACAATCCTCCACTGACAGGCTTCTATTCATTAAGCATAGCTTAGTCTGACATGAGGCCTCAATAGTTGGGGAATCTGGTTTGTATAAAACCAACTAAAGAAGTTATGTCTCTCAAAATAACTTGGTAATAACAGCTCAAAGATGTGCTTTCAACTTATAAAATTGAAATTAACGAATATTTTGTCGACTGTGAATGTGAGATACGTTTGTATTTGAGCATGATATTCCAGGAGATCGGTTCACTCCTAGTCCCTTTCTTTTGCCATATTGTCGTCATGAAAGATATCTCCATCTTACGTATTCACCATTCATAACGCTCGGTCAGCTCTCGGTGAAAAATGAATTTTTCTTATCGTTAACAAATCAATGGTTATTTCCAGGTCATAAAGGCCAATGTTCATATTTGATGATGAATCTACATGAAAAAGGATTTTATATGAATATTGCACGACAAGTTTTGTATACTACCCATATGGTATTGCATTCAAAACCACGCTGATCAGATGGACAATATGGGTAAATGTTGGAATTTATCACTCCGTAATATCCATTATGACAAACGACGCTGTATCCTTACTCATAAGCAGAAAAATATTGGCCATTTCTGACTGACCTGAGTATAAATCGAGGTGTTGATTCTGAGTCACTTTTGATAAAAAAACAAGTCGGCTAGTTAAATAATAGATGTGTTGATTAAATCTTCAGTGACTTTAAAAGTCTTTCTCTAGAAACCCATTATTTCAAAGCTCACAGTTTTGAAATCCTTTTCCTATGAGAGTACCTTAATCTAACGCTAATGTCCTAGGGAAAATAAATGTCCATTCATGCAATTTTTGTGCATTTGTCTCCTGACGTAGAATTCCTTGTTCTGATTGCGAAATAATAAATTGTCACTTGAGAGATATAAGATTAATGGAAGAAGTGAGAACAAATTCTTTGTGATGGTTTAATAGTTTATTATTTTGATGTGTCAGTCAATGACAACAATTTCAGCTATAAAGCTACCTCATCAAAAATCCTCTTTTTATATTTTACAAAAATGCACGGTCATTCTTGTAAAACGTTTAAAATATGGAGTTCACGGTGAGGATCGAACTCACTCTACTGAATATTTACTACAGCATTTTCTTAGTAGGTACTATTCTTTGGTATGTCTCCTATAGGTCTAGAGGTCAGAGCATGTACTGTTAACCTTGTGAATAGTGGTATGTCCATCGATTTGTTCGCTAGTTACTAGTCAGGCTCCTAGAGTATAGTTCCTCGTTACTTATTACTGTCTTTCAATGTTCCTTTCAAAGCGATACTTCAGTTTCTTGTAAGCCCCAGCGTGGCATTCTGAGTTCTCACAATTCGTCAGCGATTTCAATGACCTGCCAACAGCCACTCTAATTCGTATCTTGTTCACCTTTCAGCCATTAATTCCTATCTAATGTTTCAAATGTGGAGTGGAATCACCCTCACCCGTTCTAAAATCTCATCTCCACCCTTCGAGGACGGCTTCGCGAGTGGGAGCTTAATCACTCTAATTAAAATACACTTTTTATAGTCCTTTAGTATAATTGGGGCCCATCGTGACTAAAATTTAGTATCTTGGTTATTAGTCCCATCGAAGCTAGACTAAATTAATTCCTCGTCAGAGTTGGAATTTAATCCAACGAATGCACGGAACATCTATTCAGGACCGGTCCTAGTGTTCTTAGTGCCCCGGTGTATTCCAATATGAACGATAGGAAGCTGCTTGTTCAACTCTGCCAACAAAGCGGTAAATGTATTCGGTCATGTCCGTCTCTTCAACTAAACGGATTTCCGTCTATCCATCGGGTTGTCTTTCCGTCTCTCAACACGATATCTCCAAAAGTACTCAATGAATTTCAATGAATTTTTCTGGAAGCAAGGACAATGCAGGAGAGGATAATTGATTAAATGTTGGAAGGGTATATGCATTCGGCTGTGTCTGTCTTTACGTCTTTCCGTCTCTCAATACGATATCTCCAAAAATATCCAATGAATTTCAATGAAAAATTTCTAGAAACGAGGGCAATGCTCTAAGGAAGTATTGATTTGATTCTGGAAAGGTAAGTATTCAGTCATGTCTGTCTCTCTGTCCGTCCATATAACTCTGAAAGTTCCTAATGATTTCGCATGAATTTTTGTGGCAGAGAAAACACCCGGGCATGAATTGAAATATCAGGTTTTTTTACGGATCCATGAATATATTTAGAGATATTTTCTATGTTTATCATACATTTATATACACGCTTCTGACTGTCCACTCAATATCTCCAAAAGTTCCCGATGAATTTCAATTAAATCTGCAAAAGGGTAAGCAATAATTACATCATTTGTAAAATTCTTAAATTATTTCCCCCGTAATAGTGTTGAGTGCTTTTTTGATTATAAAGAGTTCAATTTACTAGTAACACATCCTCAGAATACCACTCCAGAAATAAAGTAGTAGTGATAAAGGCTGGATAAACCCCCAGAAGAACTGTACCACACACACACACACACACACACACACACACACACACACACACACATACATACCTACATACATACAAACATACATACATATATATATATATATATATATATATATATATATATATATATATATATATATATATATTAGTGAGCAATATCTCAATTCATATCTGCTTGTCCGTTCTGCTACAGAAACCATCTAAACATTGGCACAACCCAATCATTATGTGGCTTGCATACCCAACAAACTTAGGGGAGGTTTTTTTTTTTATAAGTTGAAGGTTTTCAGAAAAATATTTCAAAGTTAATTCATAAAGTGTTCAATTGACAATATAGATATAAAAACTTACTGGACTCGTATTTTCCTTTCAATATATATATATATATATATATATATATATATATATATATGTATATATATATATATATATATATATATTTATATATATATATATATATATATATATATATATATATATATATATATATATATATATATATATATATGCACTTAATTGAATATCATATGTTTCTATATAATTATCTAAGTGTTCAAACATGGCGGGAAACCTTTTTTATTTTTACAAGTCAGGGAGTTAAGACTTCTGTAATTTTTCACTTGTTCTAAAATAGAGGGGAACTTTTTTTGTTATACAATCGTGGAGCATAGTTTTCTTTTACTCCTTCAGTGTTCAACCCGGTATAGAGGGACACTATAAATATACATAAAAATCAAAACATTTTTTAATTTTTTAACTACATTGTAAATTATCTATATTTTTCATTTGTATATAGAACCAGATAATGCTACAAACATGTCAGATCATTCGTGCGTTGGGGGAACCGTCCCGTGACAATATCTGTTGTCAAGATGATATGTTGGGGTGATAAATTAAAAAATTGTTATAAAAGTTGATCAATGAGAAGTTTATTTGCTCGAATCTTATTGGGTAGGGATCATTAAAAAAGCCTGAATTTTTATAAAACAAGCAGACATAAAATAAGTGATCAATTTAGCATAAACTTATATTGCAAACTGAAGCCTCACTAAAATCTTTTTCAAGGGGGAGAATCTTCAAAAACTAAGACTAAAACGTTATTTGTAGACATAATAAGGTACAAATGAGTAGATTTTCATCCCTCTAGCTACATTGATATTTCTGCAATAGTATTACTCGGTTTTTTGTTTTGATCTTTGTGCAGCAGATATAAATTCGGTTTAGAATATTTTCATAGTTATGGATCGTAAATGTGTTACATGGATATTTCATCCCAATTAATTACTATGATGAAAGAATAACCCATGAGAAAGATGAAAATTGACTAAAGTCTCTAACCTTAAACATCAAGTTATTAATGAAAGTTGTAACCAGTTGAGTAAATAGTAACTGAGTAAGGGCAAAGCAACTTAATCAGAATCAATAGTTTGCAGGAAGAAAGGGCAGGCCCCTTGAGAATGCAGGACCCGTCAATTATGTTACTTCTGCTTCATATTAATTTTAGGAGTTTACTTTCCCAGACACAAAATAAATGTGCTCAATAAAAATATGTGTTGATCGTACAGCAAAATTTGAAAACGTACTTTGAATTAATCTGAATTATGAAATTGTCCCAATTTCTGCTATGGGGCTGAAAACAGCCAATAATATCAGATTATAACTCTAATAGTTCGTTCATGGCATAGAAAACGACTGAAGGATGTAAATTATTTTGCAATGTACTGTGCCAAGAAAATTGGAAAGAGAAAAAATCATTACGTATGTTCAGAGAGAATGAACCCAGATTTTTCACGCATTCGAAAAAAAGAGGATAGACTTCTCCATAATAGCATTTAACAGTTATCTCCCTTGACAAGTTTTAACGACTGAAAATATAGACCATCACATGGCGATTTATATAAGTGGATTTGCATTGCATCTGCAATTAAATGCAATCACATTAGTAAATCTTTCTCTTCAAGCATTATGATCTGAAAACATAATATTTGCAAGAGCCTAAAGTGTGTATGTATTTCTCTTTATATATATGCGTATTGTATGCATTTTATATACATATATATATATATATATATATATATATATATATATATATGTATATAAAATCGGATAACATCTTAGTTTCATCAATGTGTAACAACCATGTATATATATGTGTGTGTGTGTGTGTGTGTGTGTGCGTGTGTGTGTGTGCATGCATGCGTGAGAGCGTGTGTGTAAGTTCACGCTCAGGTATGTATTTATTCTATTATTTGTTCTTACATATACGTGTGTGTGTTTGTATATGTGCGAATAAATACGAAAGTATGTATACATATTAATATACGTTCTTATATGCATATATATATATATATATATATATATATATATATATATATATATATATATACATATATATATATATACATATACAAACATATACATGATCAGATTATTCTATATTTTTGTCAGTGTGTAACAACTTTATATATACATAAATATATACATATATATGTATATACATATATATGTATATGTATATATTTGTGTGTGTATATATATGTATATATACATACACAACAACAGACAGACACACGCACACAAACATATATATATATATATATATATATAATCGGATAAAATCTCAGCTTAGCTTTGTCAATTTCGTTTGGAAAATGCTATGTTTTTACTCTTTCCTCCATCATCCATTCTTACAATGTTTCAGTCCCTTTATTTTCTTCATGCTTCCAATAATGTTATGTTATTACCGAATCCCAGAAAGTATAGGAATTAACACAAATACACTGGAAAAATAAACAGAAAGATAAATCCGGGATAAAAGCGTCACAGAAAGAACCAAATCCAATTTTGTGATTTTTACATTTTTCTTCCATTCTGCTAAAACTGCTCTTCACATGATGTGAGCGCCCACAAAGGGAAGATAACTCTAACTTCATTAGAAACTAATTATCTCACAAAAACAAAATGGAAACGAAATTAATTCCCCGTGTTCTCTTTCGATACACCTCATATTTTTATTTCTTTTAGCGTTTTTTCTTTCGATTATGGTATTTATTCATATGAAGTGAGTTTGCCTCGTGGCAGATAGAATGAAAAAGACCCAAACGCTCAAAATCCTTCTCACAGAGACAAACGGAAGTGAATTCATTTAATTACTATAATCATATCACTTTCTCGCTTTGTATGGGATCTGGATTGAAAAATACACTCTGATGAACCTCCTGGAACTGTTCATATCGTTAGGATTAGTATTATGTATTCTTTCCTGGAGTTGGTTGATATTCGTGGTCTAGTGAATAGTTTTTTTGATTTATTAAGACCAAAACCAAATCATACGAAACTAACCACTTCAGTCAGTAATTTAACAACTGTAGCGTTAGAATATGAAGTCACGTGAAAAAGAATCCTCTGAATAATTAATATCATCACAATAAGTTATATGGCGTTTTTGACAGGAAATATTTGAAATAGAGTAAAATAACATCTAAAAATATTTACGTTCTGGAGAATCTAGATATTTATTGATAAATCCATCAAGTAGGGAGAAATATTTTTAGCAGAGGTCTACTGGAGTAATGATGCCGATTTTCAAGCCTATGGACAAAATGGTATGACCAGGAGAACTAAAAGATACAAACTGATGCATAAACAAATAAATGCACGTATAAACAAAGGATAAAACCCTTTGCCATCTTTTATGAGTACAGTTGTTTGATGTAGGCTTAGTCTATCAAGCCAAGCCATAAGTCGAATGAAAAAAATTGAATCAAGCAATTTCATAAACTTTCAATATGTTTTTATATAGGCCGATGTAACCGTAGATTTTATTGGCCAAAGTTGAAGAGATCTGCCAGATTTAGTCGAAAAATGGCTAATTTAGCAACCACGGTGTAAATATTTGCAGCTAAAGCCGGGTAGCATTCCTTTTTGTCAAAACTCCCTCATCTGACTACTGCTGACGATTATTTATTTGAACTTCGCGAAATTATTTGTTGATGTAAAAACGCCACAGTATTCTCTCTTCTGATGTCAGCAATGGGATTTGATTATATCATAAATGTTTTTCAGTGTGCAGCCCTAGAGTTTCTTCATCAGCTGGAATTCTCGTCATTTCTCGTAACCGACGCAATTTTTTGGTCCGTATTGTAAAAAAAAGACTCTAGTCATAAAGAGTATCTGCGATGACTCGGCTCTTATATTGCTTTTTTTAAATGTTGCAAAAAAGTAAGGAAATAAGAAAGCATGTATTCAAAGCCTCTATTCGGACATAGCACAGTGGGTGAACACCATCACTCCGAAAACTCCATTACCCATTAACACAATAATGCTATACACTTTCTCATTTGTAATATGAACCATTCAACAACAATATTCTCAATCTAATGTGTAATATCAAACATATATTCTTTGTCATTCAGGATATTTCTTCCGGCGTTTTTGATATGTTACTTGTATATATAGAGACCAGAACAGAGGCACAAAGGGTGGGCTGTTGGTCTTGGACGATGATTCTGCAGGGGTTTATGCCCTCTGGCAGAGGCGAATACTACTTCTTATCTCAGTTATGTACTCTATTGATATAAACTGTCAAACCAAACTGTTAGTTTTTAAGCTGCTCTGGCTGACAGGCTATGTATGTATCAAACATACAGGTCACACTAACGTAGCTAGAGGGCTAAAAAATTAAACATTCATTCTTCATTATGTGTAGAAAAAACGATTATTCTTCTGTTTTTTCAATCCTTCTATTGTAAGCTTTTATGGGGGGATCCATTTGCAGTATAGATCTATGCTAAATTGCTCTGTTAGTTCGAATGTACCTGTTTCCTGGGAATTACAACTTTTTCAATGATTACTGCTCACGAAGGCGAGTGAAGTAACTGATTAGTAGATCTCTTTCTTTTTTCAACTGATCACTCCCAGCACGACAAGGTGCCAAGAGGGCTTTGTTGTTTCTATCGAGTAACTAACCAGACCTGTTTTATATACATTTAGAATCAAAGTACTTGACATTACATTTTTTTAAATGTCTCTTGTTCTTCCGTTCCGTTGGTGGTTGAGATTACTTGTAAGGTTTACACAACACGTAATCATAAGAGTCATTAGTAAATTCAAGTATTTAAGATAAATGCAGAAAGAAATAGCTACAGAGGGGTTAAAATTGCAGCCTCAATTGCCTGGGCCTGTTACCAACTTTGCATGGGGAAGTGCACACCAGGGTTGAATTTGTGAGTCCAGTGTTGACATTATTTAGATGTTTAATCTTTTCCATAATTCTGAAGCTACCGTTGCCGATTTAGATGTTTTAAGTATTTTTTTCGAAATCAAGAATGACTTCCAGAGTAATGATAAAAAAGATCTAAGAATTACATCTAAAACACATGCCTTTGTATACTTTATAGCCTTATAAGTGGATATACGAGGTATTGTCAGACCAGCAAGAGGCTGACGTTAGTTAAGGTACGAATAGGTCAGACTTTGTTTTTTGCTGAACTTACGTGTCTGGTGTCATTGATGATAATGAACAAACATATAGACAGTTAGATAGATAGATAGCATCATATGCGTTTTTATTATCCGTTATTCACCGATGGAGGGAGTGTGCTCAATACCAGGAGTGGCCGACGTTAGTTAAGGCGCCATTGTTTTATCTTTCTATTTGGGTGGTCTGTGATCAGATCTGACATCTCTGTCTGTACCAATCCAAACCTCTGCCCCAAATAAAGTGCAATTCATTTCCACAAGACGGGAGACCTGCTGGTGACAGGATATCGAATGAACGCCATGAATATTAATTCTGATAAATTGGACCAACCAGCTGCAAGATCTCGAAGGAGAGAGTTCAGAAGAAAGACGAGTAGATGGAGAGAAGATAAACGGCTATTGAAGGTGATGAATATTGCAAGAGTCATCATCTTTGGGAAATGCGAAGTGGCCAAGCAGATAAAGGCTCGGCGAGCCAAGCTTACACCCGTGGTGAGATTGTTTGTGAACAACATTATCATTATAAGGTTCGTTGTTGAACATAGACTTTCTACAAGATTCACCGGACATTTCTATCAAGCAGATACTTTCTGAACTTGTTTAGTTCACCATACCATCTTTTTTGCCGACCACGGTTTCACATATGATCTCGGAAGGTCTAGATTGATTCTTAGGGATTCTATGCTACTGTTGCAACATGTCCAGCCCACTGTCATATAAGTTTTCTTAAAATGTTCTATAATATCTTTTATTCCTTTTTTTTTCCTCCAATATACTGGGGTGTCTTGTGATCTGTGCATGTGATACTATCTTGTACACGTTGCATAGTTTTAAGTTTTGGGACCAGTATTTTGTTCCAGCTCCATAAGTGACTATCAAGATGACTTGGCGAACCAAGTTCAAACTCCGGCTAGGACGCTTTGTATTCACAGATTATTAATGTATTTGAAAGAGGCATGAAATCTTCTTCCCCCTAGCTATGAGTAAAATAGCACAGGGGGAATAAAATGACTATATGCTTAAGTAGACCCGGGATATCTGAAGCTCAAAGAGGGGTGGCTGAAGACGTAACCTGTGTAAAGGCATCACTGGACGGAAAAAATTGTATGCAACTATTTGAATAAGAAAAAATATCTTTACTTGCATGAATGAATCTTCGTATCCTGCCTATGTAACAGAGTAAAGTATCTAAAAATAAATATCTGGAATTATCCAAAACAAAAGATTGTTCATCTAAAACAATCTGAAATCTAAAATGTCCATTAATACCAGAAAAAACCTAGTTTTTAGATCTTACTAAAATGTTTTTTAAAGCAATGTAGTTTGTCGGGGAGGAACCTGTTGAGGATACATATGGTAGAGTCATCGTTGTTTAGTTTGTTTATGTTCTACAGGATCATGCAACCATTTTTGCTTTTCCAATCGGTGCAAATGTCAAACAACTGTTGAATGGTCAACGTTTGAAAACTCAAGTTGTTTAGCGTAGATCTGCGTCACTATAGGCTTCATTTGATATCGTTAAACGTAAAAAAAAAAAAAGCGTCCACATCTCCGAGACTCTCGACTCCATTTTAAAAATTTCAGAACCAGTGTTGATCTGTACGTTCAGCAAAGACCCATGGCCAAATACTTGGATGATGTTGTCAACAATTTCCTGTGCTTTATGCCAAATTATAATTGCTTGATTTTCCCTTTTATCTATCTTTGATTTGACTGGCTTAAATACACAAAAATAACTGATGGAGAGAAAATATCAAGCTTGAACAGAGGGAACAAAATCCACACTTTGAAACGGTGTATTAGATGAACATATTTAAATGAAAATTTGTCCAAAAAACTATCATCA
>OY735241.1:8992145-8997145 GCA_963457665.1 Thysanoteuthis rhombus | reverse complement strand
CGTTCATGACTTTACTGTTTAGAATTCGTTTTCATTAAACCACGTTATAAATGTGTGTCAATGTAATTAAATTGGTGTAAATGATATGGAGAAAGAAAATTAATAGAACCGGTTAATGAGTTTTTGGCGCCGTATACCAATATCTATAGGTAGCGCCTGTAATATCATCACGAAAATTGAACGTGAGATATCTCCATGGAAAGAACTGCAGAGTGCTTACCTCTTCCCACACAGTTCAATAACTAAAAACTAAAGACTGAGAATGGAAACAAATATTGAATAAATGGGTTAGTCACTCAATAGAAACCATTTAATGACCAACGTTGTTTGGTGGCATGTCGTATTGGTAAAGATACCTTTCTTTAAAGAAAGGATGATCAATGAAAACAATATTTCAATTGCTTTTTATTGGCAGTGATCACTGAGCAAAAATATGAAATTTCAAAAGACAAACGTGGTAGCTGTCGTACACATTGTAAAGGAGCCAATTTAACTTCAACTTACATTAGAAATTCAATTCATTCATTGTACACGAGAAAAAGCAATTCACTTTTTTTCGTGATATGATGAAAAAATATTCTAAAAAATCAAATTATCTAGCACCTTCGATGCTGTCTTTACGTATGATTCATCCCCAAGTAGCCAGCAAGCTACAGAGACAGCCAGCCAAACCAACTAAAAAACTAAAGAAATCAAACAGTTTTGGTGTAGTTTTGGTCGGTGATTTCAAAAAAGCAAGGGAATTGATTCAAAACGTACAGATATTTAAATACCATATTTAAAATATATACCTGGATTATATTTTCCGTATATTTCAAATACGTTTTATATCTCTATTGTGTCTTTCTATTTCTATCTCTGTCTCTGTCTCTCTCCCTCTGTCCCTCTCTGTCTTTGTCATTTGTGATACTTCATAGTCATGTCTCAAAGAATTGTCTGAAATATATCGGAAAATTCCTGCACTTATTGTATGTACATTATATAATTTTTTTTATTTTTAAATTCTAACGTCTCGTTCTTCCTCCTAAATCATTTTCTGAATTTCCAATTTGAGAATAAAATTGAAACTTATGCCTCAATTTTTTATCTCCTATTTTGCCTCCCCAGAGATATTAACTTCCTTATTATGATTTCAAAATGTATTTGTCGTGATAACAACGAAAAAAAAGTTCAGACAATCGAAAAGCAAATTATTGGGCATTGTTCAATTCAGATTTTAATTCCAGAATTCTAATTTATCATCCTGATTCTCATTATAGAGCTAATAAATACGAATGTCTGCAATCGATCAATAATACCTACAACGCAATTTTTGTTACTGGGTAGTGAGTGTTATTTTCTAATTGCCCAAGTATAAAAAGTATCCAGAATGGCTTTTATTCATTTTTACAACCTGGACATTGATATTCATATCTAATCGTTTTTTTTCCACTCTGTATGATTAAAATGTGTAAATTCGCCTGTTGTCCAGTTGAAATGAGTAGATTTCAATTTATCACTGTTCTGGCTCCAACAGCAATATTTGAAAAGAAAAACTTTCATACTATACTGTGTAGACATAATCAATTAGAAAATAACTCTCCTTAACCAGGAACAAAAGAACGAACTTGCATGGTGTGTTCAGCATATTGTAATTCAAGACTAAAAGAAAGTATCTATAGAAAAACCAAACATCTCCATGGAATTCCAGGCCCACCTGACCAGCACTATCTTTCTGGAAACGTATGCCTGTCAGTGGACACTCACCAAAGCCTAACAGAGGAGAATCACCACTTTTGAGATAAGGTGTTCCAGACGAGCAGCAATAGGACAAGGGGAGACTTGGTAGCAATGTAAATATAAGAAAAAATCGTTAGAGCGATGCAAGTCTTCTAATTTATCCAGCACCAAATAATTAAACGTGTCTGACTCCTGATGAGAATGGATACTGAGCAACAAGCATTACGAGCCAACAATCTCCGGGTTACGGGCAAGAGGATGACGTCTATCACTTTAGCTCGAACGCCTAAAAGAATTGCCCAAGTCCCATAACCTGACTGTTGCAGCGGCTACCCATCAAGCCGTTGACTGTAATATCAACCATAATGAGACACTCTACAGGACAAGATAAAACCAGAAAACGAAATTATTTAGCATTGCTCAATTCAGTATTAAATTTTCTCAGCCACGTAATCATTATATTGCTTATAAATACAAGTGCCTGCTATCGATTAATAATTTGGATACTGTCATTGTAAAAAGAGATTATTTCATTTATATTTACAAACATGTGCTAGCTTGCTGGTAGGTAATGGAACAGCAAACAGGCTTTATGAGTTCATCCTCAGTGAGTTCAAATCCCGCCTGCTGCAGTTAGTTCTCTTACACACATCTCCTCCCCCTCAGTCTTTTAACATCCGTCGCAGAACAAATGCCTTCTAAAGGATTCACCACAACTTTCTATCATGGGCGTTGTAGCGCTAATGTTTTCTTAACCTGTCCAGTTCGTCTCAATATCTACGTCGGTCCCCGTTCCGCATCGAATATCCAAAGATGCATGCTGTGAATCGTGGTGTCCATCGGTTGTTTGCTATTCTTCCAATATGACCAGCCCAATGCCATTTGAGTCTCCTAATGATTTTTTTGATGTCTCAGGCTCCTGTTTTCCCCCTAAAATACCGTACTGTCTTGTAATATCTCCATACGATGTTGAACATAATTCTCTCATGTGCACCTTTTATGCTTGTCGGTTTGAGGGTCAGTCTCTTGGTTAGGTCCCATGTTTCAGCTCCATAGGTGACTATAGGGAGAATGCACTGGTTGCATTTATTCTTTTTATAACTGATAGCATTTTTTTATTCTTTAAGGTTAAGCTTGCTCATCTGAAGGCTTATCATACTACTGTGACTATTTTTTTCTTACCTTACCTCATTAGCTCAGCCTGGGTGGATTGTAGAAAAGAGCTGCAGCCATCACTTATCAGCAGCAGTTTTAGTTATATATGCTTTGGTGTTCGTTAAGTTATTATGCATTTATCTGCTATAAATTATTTGCCAACCAACTAAGGTAAGACTAAGTTTAAATGGTACAAACGGCGTCAGGATTTAGTTCATTAACTTTTATATACATTAATGTCTCGTTTATAGCGTATAGTGGATATCAACCACTTGGATAATAAAGATTTCAAATAGTTACGGTATATGGAGGATAGAGAGCTTAAAGACCTACATATCGTCATTTCTAATTGCATAAATTCAAAAAGAGTATCCCTGCTACACAGCTAATGAGAAACATTTGTTAAATTTGTCTTAATGCTGCAAGATCTTGTAAATACAGGTACTGGTGTAGCAGGTTTAGAAAGAGCGATTGTGATTTGAAAATTTGTAACTACTTTCTGAACACGAACATTCGTTATTACTTTCCAAACACTCTAATACTTACCTAAGAATCTTTGGGATAATGATGTTTATGTTTTAAGAACCTGTAGTAGAATTTTGCCTTCTTGGCAAGTCTTGCAAGCTGTTACCAATAAATTGGACCACCTGTCATGTTGATTTTCTTTTGGAAATTTCCACTTTTCTTTCGGGCTTCAGCTCCAAGAGAACAGGTCAAAGCCTCACATGATTACTCATTAAAAAAAAGAAGGAAAACGCTTTGCATGTGATTTATTGTACGCGTTTGTTTACAGTTATCCATTAGTTTCTGCTATCTTGAAAGCAATTAGATTCGAACAGTGGCCTCAGCGGAATCCTTGCGTGTAGACATCAACTTGACGTCCGAAAAAAAATATCATTTCTTCCCCAAAATTGTTCTCATTTGTCAGATCAGAAAAATATCTGCATCCCGGGGGAGGAAAGAAGAGTGAAAATTAAATCAATCAAAATTGGGGAAAATAGCTGTTTGGGGATTACAATTTTAAAAAAAGTATTTATTTTCTTTTTCCCCGGGAATCTGTTTTCTAAGAATCCCAAATACAGGTAACATGTCTTTAAATAACAAAAAGGCTTGAGTCATCACTTCAGTTAAAGTCAGGTAAACAAGAATGTAACTAATCAACGTAGCCAAATGTTAGAGTGATAGCATAACGGTCTCGAACCTTAGCTGAATCACTAAAAATGACTTAAAATGGTACTCGGTGCTTCTCAGCTAAGCACTCTGCACAAAAAGTAGGATAGGAGCTGCCTGAAAAAAAGTACAGGCTCCATCAGACTATTTTATCCATGACACACCTGTGATGGGTGCCTTGATAAATTCTGTATTTGGTTGCTAGATACTTGTACACATGCACGAGAATAAGTACCAAGATGTTAATATGAGAAATTGGGGATTGTTAGAATACTAAAAAGAGCGGGAAAGTGTCAATCGATGAATGAAATCGATGTCAGTTGAAAAACAGCTGTTTGTTGTGTATAATTTGGAAAAGATTTCTTTTTCTATTTTTTGGTTTGTATTTCCTACGGTGCTGTCTTTTTTTCGAAGGATTCGATATGTGGACATTGGGTCTTGGAATAACAGAAACATAGTGATCATTACTTAAGCAAGAATTTGGTAAACAATAATACAGCTAACACAAAAAGTATACTATTATACCATAGAGTTCATTCTCAACATCTTTATACAGTTCATGAACTGAAAGAGTTTCGATCAAGGATTAAAGAATAGAACGTAGGGAAAGAATTGGAACAGGTCTGGTGAGTCATTTGATAGAAACAGTGTAGTCATCAACTTTTGGTACCAAACCATGTTGAGGGTGATCAATCAACTAGTTACTTCTTTCGCCTATTTTTGGACTGCAATCACTGAAAAGTACCAATTTAAAAACACACACCCCCCCAAAAAAAAACAAGTGGGTAAAGAGCCAACTTATATTAAAATTTTAACAACCGACTGAAACTTGAAGTTGATATTTGGTGGGTTGGGGGGAGGGAACAGGAGGGAACAGGAGTCAACGTTAAAACTCTCAGCCCTCTTACTCTATTGGTGTGGTTTGTACGCATGATACATATATAGATACATAGCTG
>OY735241.1:8967145-8987145 GCA_963457665.1 Thysanoteuthis rhombus | reverse complement strand
CTTTTCAGTCCTTGTTTCTTTCAACCCTCTTTCCTTCCTCTTTCCATTTGTTTATTTCTTAGAATAATTATTTTTCCCCTTTTCTTTTTTTCTTTCAATCATTCCATTATATCTGTCCTTCTTTCTTGATTCAATTCTTTTTTTTCTTTTTCTGTTTATGTATTATGTTTCCTTTCCTTCCTTGCGTCTTTATTTCCTTTTCATTCATCCTCAATTTATTTTCCCCGGATTCTCTTTCGTTTTTCCTATCTTTATTTTTTTCTTCTTCCCTCTCTTAGTTTCTCGCTCAGTATTAGATTCCCCTTTCTATCTTAATCTTCTTCATTTTATTCATTCTTAACTCAACCCCACAGGATTCTCTTTTTTCCTTTGTTTAGCTCTTCTCTCTTTCTATTTTTGATCGATTTCTCTCTTTCGATGACAACCCTCCCTTCTCACGGTTCTTTCTCCCATCGACCTATCCATTATTTCCTCCTTTCTACGATTCATATTTTCTTCATGTTCCTTTTTGTTCGTTCGGCCATTCCTTCATTCCTCCCTCCCTAAATAATTCATTCATTTTCAGCTCATTCCCCCTGGATTTTCTTTCATTTCTTTCATGTCTACATATTTTCGTGTCATCTGTCTTTTGTTTCAACAAAACGCAGACGATCGAAATTCCAAAACAAAGTCCACTTAAGTGATAGATATGTGTCTACAAAAAACCAAAAGAACTCCAATAACAATTGCGAAATAATCTCAAGTACTTATCTATAAATAATAACAAAAGAAAGATTGTAATATACTCTCATTGTAATGTATAATTCGAAAATCGATTGGTGGTGCATTTAATGTGATTCGACAAAGATACGTATTTGCTGAAAATTTTCACCAGAGTTCTCCAAATGTCTGATCGTATTTTCATGTTGCAAGCTGCGTAATTCGTAAAATCCGGGATTTTCAGCAAGTTCCTGTGGAAAAATGCAATGAAACTTTCTGCCTTAATGAAGGATTATGGATTCAATCGTTGTATTAGGGGTGGGTTTAAGCTCATGTAAAACCCACTTATCGAGCTTCTTCATTTTACCAATTTCTCTCACATGGTGCAACATTGTCACACTGCCAACAACCAGTATCTACGACATATCTTGGACAGTTTGGCAAGGGTTTTGTTTGACCGATATTATCAGTTGTTAGGTTTCAATGAAAGATGGATGTCCTCTGCCCTCTTGATCTCCGAGGCTCAAATCTTGGCTACAAAGATTCTTAAACTAACGCTTCACTGTACGATAATGGTTCTTTCCCTTCTTTCTTCTCTTATCTTCATCTCTCTTTCTCTCTCCCTCCCCTCTCTCTCTCTCTCTCTCTATATATATATATATATATATATATATATGTGCAATCGAGGGAGGTACGAATCCACCTCTTTTCTCGACTTTAGTAATGGTTAAATAGCCGGGCAGTTTGAACTCTCTAGCCTTGGGAAGACAACCAGTCTCCGAGGAAGGCAGCTTTGATTCCAAACCAAGGAGTGAAACCCCCTTAAGGCTGTTTGGCACCCAATTGAACGTCCTTCCGTCAGCTCAAGCAGTCAAGCTGATGCCAGACGTATCGCTCCCAACTATTCCCAAGAAAATATCAGTAAGGCCCAGCGGGGGAATTGTGACGATTTGGTATCCCAGGATTTGCATACGCTTCGCCCAGAAGAGTTGATTATCATGTGTAAACATAATCCCAAGTCATAATCATCATCAGACATTAGCATCTGTCGTTGGGAATAGATCCTCTTCCGGTTTCGTGTAGCGAAGCAAATAATTTCTGAACTGGTCTCGTTTGTCACGTAATCTTATATTCTGCTGGCCAAGGTTTTGAGATCTCCGAGGATTCATGTTGTGAATCGTGACAGCTGTCTGAGATTCTTTCAACATGATCAACCCACTCATTGCCCTTTGAGTTTTCTAGTAGATTCTATGATATCTCAGTCTCTTTATCTCCAAAAAATCTTTGCGGTGTCTTCTGATCCGTCTTGTGATCTAACCATGTGAGGTTGAGTATAATTGTTTCATGTGAACGTTGGATAGTTTTTTAATTTGAGGGTCAGTCTCTATGTACCAATAGGGGGGGGTCATCGATTATAGACCAATACAGCAGAAACGATGGTCATCCGCAGCAAAGATACTAAAGAAATTTGGAGAGCTGGAGAGAAGAGATAACTACATCTACCATGGACATCATCATCATCAGTCTTTTAGTGCCGTCGTTGGACATCGACCTTCCCCAGGATTTGCCACATTTCCCTATCATGAGCGTCGCGGAGCCAGTACTTCCTGAACTTGTCTAGCTCATCTCTCCATCTAATATTCTGCTGGCTTCGGTTGCGCATGTGGTCTCGGGGGATCCATGTCGTGGGTTGCGATGTCCATTGGTAGTCTGCCATTCGTGCAACATGGCCAGCCCACTGCCATTTGAGATTTTTAATGGATTCTACAATGTCACTAACTCTTGCCTTTTATCGGATGTATTGTGCTGTCTTGTGGTCTCTCCATGTGAGGCCCAGCATAATTTTTTCATGTGCACGTTGCATGGTTCTCAGCTTACGGGTCTGTCTCTTGGTTAGGTTCCATGTTTCAGCTCCATAAGTGGCGATTTGGAGGATGCATTGGTTATACATCATTCTCTTTAGGATCAATGGGATCTTACCTCATTAAATCCTCAAAAAAGAAGAATTCAATTACAGAATCACTCCTGGGCTGCAAGCGTTCGGTAGAACAAATTCAAAATTCTATTAGTAATGAATATCAGATACTCACAATTACAACAAAAACAGTTGTAAAGTATACTAAGAAGAACATACAGAGTATTTCATAAATCTTTGATTGTACCGAATGCTTAGAAAAAGATGCTTTTTTTTAAAGACGCAAATTATGAGAGATTTTGTTTTGTCGTCGGAAAGAAACCATTCACCGACCGTCGTGATTAGGAAACGTATTTTCATTAAAAATATAGAACAATGTATTTTCAATGAATAAATTACTCCACCTACTTTTGTTGGACAGTGATCACTGAACAAGTCTTAATTTACAAAAGCGGAAGGACCCAAACTGAGGAACCAATTTAGCATAAACATGCATTGTAAAATCGGCCCTTATCCTGCCAAAAAAAATTTGAGATAATAAAGAAAAGGCAATTTTTTTTTTAAGACCTCAATCTAATGAGGGATGAATGTTCAAATTTTCCGGCCACCCAGCTCCATTGGCTTGACAATGTGTGCATGATATATACACAATCGCTGTTAGTCGAATAGAATATAGCTATTGTCGGGAGAGCTTGTTGTCTCGTGTCCCCCAGGGAGCAGCTGGTGTTTGAGATAGAGTCCATATGCAGAGACAGACTGGTCCTACCATGCTATGATTTTCTACTTATCGGTAGCAAAGCAGAGGCTGAGACGACAGCAGGTCAATCTTGTTGGTACATACGGTACCTTGTATTTCTAGACGGTCACTTATCTTGGTAGAGACTAACCTAGACGTCATTTAACTTTTTTAATCTCATGAGAACTGTTGTATCAAATGCAATGTTGCAATAGCCAGCAAGACAGCCAGATCAACTTAAAAACTGAAACAAATCTATGTTGTCAGTTTTAGTGACAGTTTTGGTTGACAGTTACTAGATTTCTCCACATTTTGACCATATGCGTCAGGAGTGGTTTCTTTTAACCATGATGTAGGCTCATTGCTTTCAATCACCCCCAAATACAAGCACACACGCGCGCGTGCACACACACACACACACGCACACACACACACACACACACCACACACATATATATCTATATATATATATGATTAATGTTCCTCTATTTAGGGTTGAGCACTTTTTAAGTGAGGTAACTCATCCACTGTAAGCTTTTGCAATGCTCTTCTATAGGAATTGAGCACTATGGTGGATGAGGGATTTCTGTGTAATTTAGATATATATCGCTTAAATTCTACCTTACTACCTGTCTAGTTCCGTAGTTCAGAGGTAGGATATCGGCCTATGTGTCTGAAGTGAAGGTTTCAATTCTGATAGGATAATGGAAAGTCCATAGCCACACTGAAGAAATGTTATACACCGAAACAGCTGTCTGTGGATGACACAATAATTATATATATATATGTATATATATATATATATATATATATAATTACAGAGGTGAATAATGTGGCTGATAATACAAATAAATGGATGCTCGAATTGGACTTGTCATTTAAACAGCCAAACACTACTGTCTCTGAGTACTGCATTGCCATGTAAGTAATATTGCTACATAATATCATAATAGGTGTACGTTAATTCTTATCCTTACAGTTTTATCCTTAATAAGTCATCCTGTATGGCAAACCTAAACAGGCAGTATAGATGTATACAGTTATTGAATTGGTCTGGCTGTCTATCTACTTATCTATTCACGTAAAGACGGCAACAATGGACCTAAGGGACTGTGAATTTTGGAAAAAAAAATTACACCTTATTATGTCTAGGTAACTCAATTAACTCCATCTCTTAAAATCAAATAACCCTTCCTTTTAGATTGTGTCTGGCAGCATTTACTCTTTATTGATTCGAAAATTGGGACTCGATGATCAACGCCCGAAAAGGATAATTTATATCAATTGATCAAAGTTGTTCCCCATTTGTTTTATTTGATCACCTTCCAACAGTATGCTGTCAGAAGAAAACGGTTATATGACGGTTTCTATTGAGTGAATTACCAGACCTACCTTTGCTGTAAATCCAACTGTGTGCTAACACAAAATTCGTTGATATTTGCAGAAAATATTTTCACCATTTTCCTGTTGACTATTCCCGTTGTTTGTGAGTAATGTTGGGGGGAAATAAAACGGATTAATGAATAAATTCAATTTGAGTAACTGAATCAACTGCATCTTTTAAAATCTAATAGTTCTCCCATGATCCTCTCGGTTTTTTTGCATGTTCAGATCGAATTATGAAATGCCGAACGAACACTGACGTCAGCATTTGCGGCGATTTTTTGGCAATCTCGTCTCTTTAAACTGATACTACTTCTGTCCCGCAATAGCTGTAACGTTTACGTACGAATGGTTGTCATTAAATGTCAATACTATTATGAGACAGAGATTGGAAAAAAGAATGTTGAAAACTCACAGATACACACATATTCATGATTTCTCTCTCGCACACACGCACGAACACTAACTTGCATACACACCCACATATATATACGATATAAACTGTATAATGTATAAAAATTATAAGATAAGTATATTTAACTTATGAATATATATATATATATATATATATATATATATATATATATATATATGTGTGTGTGTGTGTGTGTGTGTGAGTGTGTGTGTGTGTGTGTGTGTGAATAAACATATATATATATATATATACATATGAATATATTTATTCATACATATATATACTCACATGCATATGTACAAAGATATACACACACACACACACATATATATATATATATATATATATATATAACATGAATTGATGTAATACTTACAGATATTTTTGTGCATACATAAATGAATACGCGAATAAAATACACACACGCACACACACACACACACACACACACACACACACACATATATATATGTTGTGTCATCAAAAGGCAGCTTTTTCGTTGTATTTCAATTCTTCAGTGTGGCTCTTGACTATCCATCATCCCATCCAGTCCACGAGGTAAGATCGAAACTTTTGCTGTAAACAGATGGGGCTGGCATCTTACCTCATTGCCACACAGAACTAAATGGTCAGTGAGGTTGAATTTAAGCAATATATTTATTCAAACATGTATTACCCATCCATCAGGATGCTCTATCCTGAAGTTGACAGAGCATTACATAAACTTACACTGAATAAGTTACCTCACTTGAAGATCTCAACCTCGAATAAGGGTGCGTTAATTATTGTGCCATCCACAAACAGCTGTTCCGTTGTATTACAACTCTTTATTATGGCTACGGACTATCTATCTATCTATCTATCTATCTATCTATCTCTCTCTCTCTCTCTCTCTCTCTCTATATATATATATATATATATATATATATATATATATATATATATATATTCTTGCAGCATTTACATATTATATACATAAAGTATATATATGTATGTATATATGTATTCTATACTATATATATATTTTTCTCTCTCTTCCTCTCTCTTTTTCTCTCCATACATATGCGTATGTATCTATCTATCTATATATATATACACACACACACATATATATATATTTAAACACACACGCACACACACACACACACACATATATATATATACATATATATATATATATATATATATATATATATATATATATATATTAGATATATATATTACAAAATGTACTCGTTGCAAAAGGCGTGTGAGCGTGCACATGTGAACAACTTGAAGGGAACTCTACTCTTGATTCACTTATTTGTAATTGACTCATGGAAACACATAACCGTACATCAACCAAGAACATAGATAGGAAATGTTTACACAATGAATGATTAGTTCGTTAGTGGAGTCCTACCTCATCACTGACAGAAGATGGTGCCTCATTCTCTTTTCCATTTTTTTTATTTCTCGTACGCATATCACGTTTGGTAATTTTGTTAGCTTTTGTTTAGTTGCTCTTTTCTTCCTTAATATTTTGCTGTTGAATGCCTTGCACGTTAAACATCGTTAGTTAGAGTTTTCTGTCTATCGTTCCGTCGATTTGGTGTTATTGTCTTAGCCTGGACAGTTTCCAGACTTCCAATACCTCATTAGACAGATAATTGATAATTAGCCGATTATTCGTTGGCCAATGAAGAGTAAACTATATTGTCTAAACAATTCAATGATACGAGAATTGGATAATTGGTAATTGTTTGGAAACGGTTCGCAAAAAAAAAACTGAAGGTAATTAGCATTAACGTTGTGCATGATAAGTCTGCAAAGTATAAATTAGGCAGACAATTTAAAACAGATAGGAGACTGTTTACTTTTTATTTACATGAGTGCGTCTCGACAAATACAGTAAGAAGAGATAAAGAAAATTAACTTAATCTTTTCATATCATTTTCTCACTTTATATTCATTTAAGTCTTACAAATATTAACAAAATATTTAATCGTTTTTGTTAATTGCAACCCTAGCACTAAACACTAAGTGGAACATTAACCTGAGCACAAACCTTAAGACTAACCTCAAGCACTAACCCTAAATTATATCTTTTGTACTTATATTTGACAAAATAAAGTTTTAAATGATCAATTTTTCTGCTCCCATTATTTCTGTAATTTGTTAGTTACTTAATCTGAATATATTAATAAAAGTTACCCTCCTTTTTTTCCTAATCTTTTCCCAACGTTAAACCAAAAATTTTTATTAACGATGGAATCTTTTTAAATTTCAACTTTTTGACTCTTGTTTTACTTGATTGAAATTAATTTTGGATTTAATAATCTTTGATTATTGCTTTTAGGCAAGAAGACAAATTATCCTAATGTCAATTGAACAATTTTTAAATCCAATGCGTCTTTTCCTTTCCAGGGGGGGGGTATTATGTCTAGTTAGTATTCTCCTTTATCCTGGTTTATTTGTTTTCCCGTAATTTGTTGTTGTTGAGGTCTTTCATCTCGTGATCTTCTCCTGGACTGGCTATTTTGTTGGCTTCTTGGGGGCACATTATACATAATTAGCCGCTTATCTATCGTCCAATTAAGAGGTGTGTCGTTATCTCAAGTGATGATAATGAGCGACCAGTCAGTTATCAGAGTTTCACTCCGTCATCAACAGATGACAATAGTCCTCAAACTCCAGTGATTCCGTCTGCCATCCTCCTTTATATGTGTCCTCTTTGATTCCAATTTCTGATAGATGTATTTAGTATATACAACCAATGCATCCTCCTGATAGTCACCTATGGAGCAGAAAAATGGAATCCGATCAAATCATTATGCAGATGAGTGACTCATGCTTAACCCCACATAGAGAGAACACAATACAGCACAGTAAGTTACAGAAACGACAGGGGCCTGAGATATGATGATGATATGTTTAGATATTTTTGTAAGTCCAGGTATTGTTGATTTTTCTTCATATATCATGCATTAAACGGTTTATCGTGTATTCCTTAATCTGATGTGTTTTCGTTGATATAAGATGAGGAGTAATAGCTGGTATCATTTGTATTGCTTCCGTATCAAAATGAATGCTGCTGACGTCTCTGCAGCAGATATGGAGATGGCATTATTGATTTTGTATTCATCTATTCTTCCTTGCCTTCTGATTGAGATCAAAGTGTAGTACCAGTTCGTAGTTTGGTTTTCGCCGCTGCAAGCCAATGGTGGCGACAGCAGCTCGGTATTGCTAAGAGCAAAAGGCGTAAGATTCGTTCTATAGCTTAAAAAATTATTTGGCACCGTTCCATGAGAAGCTATGCTCCCTGGGGATAGTATTGCACCATCACACTGAAAGAGATTGTTGGGCTTGCTCTGACGCCCTCCGGACATAAATGGCAGGAACGGAAACAAATTTTGCAGCTCTTTCTTCACCGGAATCCCACATATATAATGCAAGTGTTTGAACAAATACAGATCAAAGTGTAGTATCTGTTTGCGGTACACGCTTTGGCTTTGTACCGGGGCAATGCCAACCCGAAGTTTTGTTTATAGTTGTGGGAATGCAAAAAACAATAAAGAAAAAAAATATCAGCCTTTTCGATACCAGCAAAATGTAGTATCTGCTTGCAGTACATTCTTTGTACTGGTACAATACTTGGGCCTTGAAAAAATAATGCTTAGGAGATCAGTAAACCCTGGTGCAGTATCTTTTCATTTGATCTAAAACGGAAGGGTTGGGCTTGCCCTGACGCTTTTGCAACACTGGTTGTGGGAGGTGGTGCAATTTTTTGAGCCTTCCGTATACGGAACACCGCATTAAACCAACCTTATGTCACATCTTTTTCTCGTGAGGTGGCTAATGAATACAGAACAAAGTAAAGTATCTATTCTTATTAGCTTGATATATGATAGGTCCCTGGTGCATAATGCTTTAACACATAGTTGCGTAAAGGAAAAACAATTTATCTCAAGTTGGAGGCATAATGTAATTTATCCTGCACTCGAGTATTTACCAATTCACGAATACATGTTAACCAAACAACAAGCAAAAGTTTGCGGTTGGGTTTAGCTTTAAGTTGAAGTTAATTATAGGGCTAAGTTTAGGATTAAGTTTAAGATAAGGATTAGTGGTTAGGATTAGGGTAGTGTATCTTGAGAGTTTAAGTGTGCTACATAATTGTAAATCATCATCATCATCATCATCAGTCTTTTAACGTCTGTCATTGGACATAGACTTTGCCCTGGATCTGCCACATTACTCTATCATGGGCATCGCAGAGCCAAGATTTTCTAAATTTTTCCAGTTCATCTCTCCATCTTTTTTTTTTTTTTTGTCGGCCTAAGTTTTGCATATGGTCTCTGAGGATCCATGTTGTGAGTCGTTATGTCCATCGGTTGTCTTTCATTCTGGCAACATGACCAGCCTATAGCCATTAGAGTTTTCTGATGGATTCTATGATGTCTCAGATCCCCGTTTCCTTTCTGATACATCGTGCTGTTTTGTGATCTCTCCATGAGAGGTTGAGAATGATTCTCTCATGTGCACGTTGCATGCTTCTCAGTTTGTGGGTTTATCTCTTGGTTAGATCCCATGTTTCACAATTGTAAATAACTGTGAATAAATATCTTATATTGTTAACCGTAAATAAATTACTGATATTGTTTAATTTTTAAAATGAATTGTCAGTTTAATAATCTTGTTTTCCTTCCTAAATTTACGTTTAATAAAAGCATTCAATGTAAAAAGAGAAAAAAAAAGAGAAAAATGCCATGTTAAGTTATTAAAAACGGGGAATGAGCCAAGTCATAAATGCTAGAACAATGATATTACTTAGTTTGTTCCAAATCTTCATTGATAGAAGACAGAGCCCATCTAAACTCTCGTAATGCCGTCTACTAATCTATTTTATATCAACTCTTTTGGATTTTTATTTCTTGTTGGCAAACTATGTCTAGTTTGTATTTTTCCAAATCCTGCTTTACTTGGTCTTTTTTTTGTCTCATTTTACTGTTGCATGAAACGTCACTTGTTAAGATCAGATCTCTCTCATTTTTTTGGTCTGGTGTTCTTGTCATTGTCTGTCCACTCTCTGGACTTACAACAACTCATTCGACTGATTAATTCGTCGGTTGATAAAGAGCACATTAAATTTGAGAATATAAGAAGTGAAAAATATTTTTGACGATGCAAACTTTTTCATTAACCTTCTACCTCTCCATCTTCTTTATTTCTCTTAATCTTCAGAGATCGATCGTTTTTTGCAGGAAAAAAATTATCTCCATGTTAGAAATCACCTGAAAATATAAAAATTAGGATTAATTGCCAAAGAATATCTCCTACTTCCCAAATTAAATTTTTAATTTATAAATGTTTCTGTTCAATGTTTAGAACTAGGAATTAAACTTGGAAGGTTTAATGGAATTCTCCACAAAGCTTGGCCTTATCTAAATATGCATGAGCTAATATGATTTTATTATGCTACATTATCATCTTTTTATTATATGGATGTCCAATCTGGGTCATTACCACAAACTGTATTGAAGAAAAATTGTAACACTTAAAATCCAACGAAAAGATATAGCTCAAAATGAAAATACTATTGAAAATAATAATAATATTAATGTCAGTCAGAATTTGGATAACGATGTATTTACTGATATTAATGTGACACCTTACAATGAGTACCCAAAAATGCATAGAGTACAAAAAAGTGTATAATTACATATTCTGAAAATACGATTATAAGAATATTTCGGAAAATCAATAATTAGAAGAATTGAACTGTAGATGTACTTCTATAGATGGGTTGTAAGAATTTGAACCTAATTTGCATCCTCCTGAACAAATGTTGTTGCCATGGAAAAATATATATAATCAATAGGTTTTGTTCACTCGTTGAGATAGAAAAAAACTTTATTATAACAACAACAATAACAACAACATCAACGACAGCAACAACAACGATGACCACCACCACATCATCAATAACAACAATTGAATGATTATCCAGCTGGTCTATCTCATTCTTGGAAGAATATCACGTCTTGTTTGTAGTTTGGTTGTACGTCCTGGTGTCGCATAATTCCAAGTGACATCTCCTTGACGTTGGCTGCATTCGATTCAGAATTACAAATAATTCATTTTGCCAAAATATTCTTGCATACACTCACCTATCCCAGACATCCCACTCTACACAAAATGCTCTACAAGATGGCCATCAATGAGGAAGGTCAGCAAATCATCTCAGATAGGAACAGAACAAACCATTCTGTCGCGGTCAAACAAAAAAACAAAAATAACCACTACGAGTACGAGACTTCGTTGAAGGTTGATCCGGAAAGCATGAGTTTAGTGTTTCAATCTCTTACAAGAAGGAAAAAAATATTATTTAGTCACGCAATATAAACTGATGTGATCAACGTGCAACGTGTCGGGCTGGGGATGATAGTTAAAAAAATATGTTGAAAACGGTGATCATAAGGCATTGAAAAAGACGGGTCAACTCAGCCGAACATAGAATGAGGGATCAATTTAGCGTAAGCTTACATAGTAAATTGAACTCCCAGTAAAAATCTATTTGGGGGAGTTAAAAGATCTTCGACTCATGAGGAATAGATGCTAGAATAATCACTTCCCTCTCTCCACTGGTGAAGCTTGTACACGTGTTACATACATAAACACATGACCAGCTAGCCAGCCAGTCCAACTAAAAAACTGAAGATACGTACGTTGACTCTTTTGGTAAACGGTTACTGACAGTGATCATATGCAAAACTGTGGCCAGGAGAAAATAAGGTGTGACGAACTGAAAAAGTTCATGAAGTACTGGCTTTGCGACACCCATGATTCAAAGGATGCACAAATCTTTGAGGTTTCATGTCCAACAACGGACACTAAAGGATTGCAGCTGCTGCTGATGACGATTATAGTGGGAACTCTCATTTTTGCATTGCACTCAATTGTTGACATGCACTATTTTCATTGTGTGTATTAGGTGGAATTGAACAGACTCTTGAGGGTTTTTCCTAGAATTATTCTTCTGTACAGATGGTCAATGCAATTTCTTTCTCTCTACCTCTGTGCGTCCGTCTGTCTCTGTCACTGAGTCTCTTTCCCTCAGTATATATATATATATATATATATATATATATATATATATATATATAGATAAGTAGAGGGATAGACATATATATATATATATATATATATATATATATATATATATATATATATATATATATATATATATATAAGTAGAGGGATAGACAGCTATATATATATATATATATATATATATATATATATATATATATATATATTAGAAAGTAGAATTGTTACAGAAACACATTTATGTTTCTGCCCTGTTTGGACCTTCTCAGGCGAGGATTATGCGTATCTAATCTCCTGCGCATGTAGGAGCTTAAATAGGGCAGAAACATAAACATGTTCGTGTAGAAAATCTACTTCCTTCTATATTCCATGCTCTACTCCAAACTTGCTTAATATTCATGCTTTCAAGTTAAACGTATTGAGCACTCTATGAAATAAATCCATCACATCCCAAGCATTGCTTCATATTGAATAGTATTGTAATATTGCAAAACTGATTTGTAATCTATTCAGGATTGAGCTCTCTTTGAGTGAGGTAACTCATCCATTGTAAGCTTATGCAATGCTCTTCCATAGGAATAGAACATTCTGGTGGATGAGGAGTTTTGGTGTAAAAATGAATATATGACTTGAATTCAGCCTTACTGACCACACAGTTTCATTGTCCAGAGTTAGGATATCGGCCCCCGGGTCCAATGTAAAGGTTTCAATTCTGCCTCGTGGTAGTGGATGGGATAATGTCTATAGTCACACTGAAGAGATGTAATACATCAAAATAGCTGTCTGTGGATGACACTATATATATATATATATATATATATATATATATATATATATATATATATATATATATATATATATATATATATATATATATTGTGTCATCCACATATATACATGCACACATAGATTCTTCTGTCTTTGCTCTTGCCCGTTAGCGTTTGTGTGACCCCCCCCCCGTTCGAGGAAATCTGCATGAATAAGGCACAAGGCTTTTGTTTTTTCTTTCAAAGAGCCTATTGTGTCTCTATGGTCAGTTTAGACCAACAATACCCACATTTTATGTTGGTATGTTTTTCATATAAGTTTAGATGGAATATCCATTTTTTACGATGGGGGAAACGTTGTATTATTTTTTAGAAGTATTTTCTTGCCATACGCCTTGGCTACGGTGGTCCATTTATGCCAGGTACTGATACGTTTCTTTTTATCTGAATATCTGTAGTATGTCTGTCTTTGACAGAATCATGATCAAAAACTCTGATTTTTGTGATTGTGTTAAATCTTGTATCGGTTTTTCTTTGATATTTCTTTCCGCTATAACGGCTTGATTTCTCAAGACACGAATAATAAATGACAAACCAAAAATTACAAACAAGTGTCTTTTCATCGCCTTCTTACAGACTAATGCCCCATATACAGGTCCATCATCATCATGACCGCCACCACCATCACCATCATCATCACCATTTTAGAATCTGTAGTTGGACAAGGACCTTTCCCAGACCTCTCTATCATGAGCATCACATAGCCAGTACTCTCTGAATTTGTCTAGCTCGTTACGCTATCTGTTGGTGACAATTTTGTATAATTAAGCAATTCAAAAATACAATAAATTTGGATTTAGAATACTGCTCTGAAAACTTGCTCTTGCTGCAAACTACTCATCTCTAGCAGTAGCGAGAACTCTCTTCCATGGGGGTCGCAGAGTCGGTTCTTTAATTGTTCTAGTTCGTCACAGCATTTTTTTTTAGTTTTCGGTTCCATATATGAATTCTGGGGATTGACGTTGTACGTTGTGATGTCAGGTGTTTATCTGAAAGTCTTGCAACATAACCAGCTCATAGCTATTTGCATTTTGTAATGGATTTTATCATATATCAGACTACTGTCTTTTCTCAAATATACTGTGCTGTCATGTGATCTTCATGTGTGATGTTGAGAATCATTCTCTCCTGAGCATAGTTCGTAGTTCAATCTTTTGATTATATTTAATGTTTAATGCTCTCGATGTCACTATACGCACGACGCATCGGTTGTATAGAATACAAGCGTGTCGTTTGAACGCGTGAATCATTGACTACTGTCGTTAGAATAATTGTCGTTCCAACGAAAGTGTACTGTATAATCATTCGAATATTCTGACTGTCTATCAATCATAAATACCACCACCGTCACCCACTTTCATTCATCCTGTATTGAAAGGTAAATATCGTCTCCTCTTTTACCTCCTCTCGCCTTTTCAATTTTTTCCTTCATCATTATTCGTTCACTAACCACTACTGTCTCACCTTCCATCTCCTTATGATCAGTCTATCTCCTGCTTTTCACCGTCCGTACTATTAAATGATTCCATGTCAACGCACAAGATAACAGAATATGGCGTTGATGTCTTCCATACTTCGGCCACTATCAACTTTAATATACTTAGGGGAATTCAGGTATGTGAACCAAGCACATCATCATCATCACCATCATCAACATCATAATCAATAGCAGTAATAGCAGCAGCAGTCTTCCACAATTTTTACCGGTTCTTTCACTCGGGCATCACAGTGCAAATAGCTACCAAAATTGAAACAAAACAGAACATGCCATCTTCTTTTCCGTGCATGATTTAAAGGGATTCAAGTTGTTTGTTTTCATGTCCAGTGAATGTCTGAAATTCTTGCAAGATGGCCATTTGCACTTCCTAATGGCTTTTATTGTATATCTAAACTCTCACTTGCTCTAATATAATGAGCTGTCTTGTGATTCCTCTGAATGATGTTGAACATCTTCTCTCGTGTGCATCTCCTGAAGATCACTTTAAATCTTTAATCTCACCTGACATATCATTAAATGATTTCACATCAATGCATATAACTGGATAAGGCGTTAATTCCTTCAATACTTCGACCACGGTCAAATTCAACGCACCGAATTAGTCTGGGAAGGAAGACTTATCATCATCCCCTTAAGTCTTCTGGGATTTATCATTACACATAGACCTTTACCCAGATCAACAAGTTCTTTCACTTTTAAGCCTACTGGTGCAACACCTTTTTGTCTTGATTGTAATGCCGTCTTATTTCTTGCCAGCTACAATTTTGCATTCAATCTTAAGGTCGTTGTTGTGTGTTCGGATGTCTCTCGTATTTGTGACGATCTTGTATCGTGGTTCCGCTTTCAAATTTTATGTACTTGCGATCTCCACTTGTGATATTAAGCATGGTCTGGGCCCGACGTAAGGTCATCTTAACTCTCGCTTTCCACCTGCCATGTAATTAAATGATTTCATGTCAGTTTACAGGGTAAAAGAATGTGGCGTTTATTCCTTATATACTCCAACCACTATCAACTTTAATATACACCCAGGAATTCAACTATGTGAACGAGACATGACACATGTGATATTCGCATGCAATTCGGCAAATGACAGGATGGGAGTTATTTTGCCCCCTCTTGGTCGATTAACCTAGTTGGCATCAATAGGAAACCCCCCAACCAGTATAAAGGCCAATGTATATCTAAGGGCAACGTCCTGCCTTCTCCCTAAGCCAGCACGTGCTCCCTTTCTATTCTCTTGCTTTGCGTACCTATATCCATTCATAGATATTCATATATGTCAATGAGATACTACGTCTCTCCCTTACTCCATATATATATACATATACATATATATATATATATATATATATATATATATATAGATAGATAGAGAGAGAGAGAGAGAGAGAGAGAGAGAGAGAGAGAGAGAGAGAGATGTTTACGAATATGTTTACAGTTTTGTTATTTTACTAATCAGTTTCACGCCATTGTGATCAACAGACAACTATCAATTTTGATATCCCTGCAGGAATTTTGTAATGGGATTTGAACTCATCAACATCATAATCATCATAGAACGACTCTTGCGAACAGTATATATATATATATATATATATATATATATATATATATATATATATATATATATATATATATATATATATATATATGGTACAAATCAGACTAGCAGTATAACATGATATAATAATTTATCAATAATATGAAGCCACTTCAGAAATGTAATGGATTTGTCTCATAGATACATATAACTTTTCACCCTTGAAGTTAAGTTGTTTTGGAGTAGATCTGGAAATAAATAGTAGAATGTGTATTCGATACACAAACTAGCCCATGTTTCAGCCTGATGAGGCCTAAAAAGGGAAGAAACATGATCTAGTTTGAGTAGCGAATCCACATTCTGCTATATATATATATATATATATATATATATATATATATATATATATATATATAGTCTTGTGAGACTTGTCTCCGTTAAAATAGTCCTTCCAATTGTCAATACAACGTTCCCAGTGTTATTCTGATTTTTTTTCATTTCTTGGAATTTTCTTTGAGGGTTACTGTGCAGGTATCGTGATGTAGTTTATTTCGTATCTTTCATCGTCTCAAACCGAGGATTGTTCCAGCCGAGTTCAAGCTTTGGCAACGTAAAGAAGCTGGCATGGACAGAACTCAGAGATTAAGGCGGCTTGGGGCAACGGCTGCTTCGTGCTTCGCCAAAAAATCGGTTCATCTATCAGCAAGCGAGGACTAAACGTCTAGCAGTGCAATACATCATGTTATTTTTTTCTAAAGCCAAATGGCAACGATACTTACCTCCTTGAGAACGACACGGAAATTTATGCGACGATATCTGCGGATCATAGCGGACACTTTTTCAATGCGGTCAACGTCTCTTGACTTGGATGTTCGTTCAGACTTGGCACCATCGTCAATGGATATTCCCCGCAACTTTGAAACTATTGTACCAATTTTAATATTGCATATAATTCAGACAGACCTCATCATCATAATCATCATCATCATCATCATCATCATCATCATCATCATCATCATCATCATCATCATCATCATTTTAACGTCTGTCGTTGGAAATTTCTCAGGATTTGACACACTTCTCTATCGTGGGCGTCGTAGTGCCAATACTTTCTGAATTTGTGTAGCACGTCTCTCCATCTAACACTCAACTGACTTTGGTTTTTAATGGTCCTCAAATAGTTTCAAAAAGGTTTTCTCAATTTGGAACAGGACTTTTCATCAACATGTGGCTTTTGTGGACTCGTAATTGTTCAACTAGATTTTCCATTCAAAATGTTTTGTCACAGCCCTATGAAATTCTAATCGAGATCACACTAAAACAATCCAAATCATGTAATGATGGAAGATCGTTTCGAATGTTAATTTCTATATCATTGATATATATATGCTTGTATACTTATAGCCATGTGACCTTTCCCTTTCTTTTAAGGTGACAAGGACATTTTTTTAGCCAACTTGTTATATAGTTAAAAAGATTTCTCGATAACGTGCCGCAGAATCATTTATAATCAGATCAGTGTTATTTCAACATGTTATCTTGTAACTTTTAGAAATTAATTTCAGGATCTTTGTGCAAGTAATTCATTTACATCTCTTGTTTTATTTGAAATTTCGTTCTTTATTAATCATTCCATCTGCTGTTTCACCATAGTCCCGTATATATATATATATATATATATATATATATATATATATATATATATATATATATATATATATATAATTCCTTTGCTCGGGTGGTTGATACATGCTTTTTCTACAGGCATTCGTGCAATCATCATCACCAGTCTTTTAACGTCTGTCTTTGGACATCGACCTTCCCCAGGATAGGCCATATTTCTCTATCATGGGTATCGCTGAACCAGTATTTCTAAATTTGTCTAGTTCATCTCTTCATCTTGTTTTTTGTCGGCCCTGTTTTTGCATGTGGTCTTTGGGGATCCATGTTATGAGTCATGATGTCCATTGGTTGTCTTTCATTATTGCAATTACCACGGGGTTCGAGCTCAGTTAGTTGATCCCATTCCACTTGCCGTTAAAAACAGGCACAACTTGCCTCATTCTTTCAAACTAATCACTTCTTCAGAACAAAGAACTTTTGTATTATTTGATATCTCGCTGTTAGGTGCGATCATTTGTTCGAGCAATACGGGGGACATTGACATTTTAATATCAGCGATAGAGAAAAGTGGTGTTCCAGGCTAGAGACGTTCCAGATTAAAACCACGCAGTATAGGGAATTCGTGTAATAGCCTAGAATATTTTATTGTTAAAAAAATTCAGTAGAGCGCTGAATTGCCAATCTTTTTATGTGTAAGTGAAATAACGTTATGCATAATTTAGTCTAATCTTAATGCTTGTGCGTGTCATGAAAAACACTAGCATGCAGTTGCCAGTATCAGAACTATTTTTTGCTCGTACAATTAATCGCGTATGCCAGTCTACCAAACAGAACTAGGCCCCTGTACGTACATACATTATAAATACCAATATTAATACCTACATCTATAAAAACTATGGTTATTGTTTTGTAATTCAAGAATGGTTACGCTATATTTACTTTCATATTTAAAAGTGTAGACCAGCTACACCTTCTATATTTTGCTCACGTAGAAACACAATATGATCGGATACGATGGTATGAAAAAATCCTGTACTTAGAACATATTTTAGAGTCTTTAACATTCATTTGTAGATGAAGTAAGAGGTTTTTTTATGGGTTGGTAGTGATAACATGACTAATGCATATATATTACCAAGACTGTAGACCAGATATATTTCATATCTTGACAAGACAGATCTCAAGAAACTAAACCTAAAAATCTATAGAACAAGTTCATTTTTTTTTTATATAATAATAATATATTATTTGGATGAGACGTCTGTAGATTCTGAAAGTGTCACTGATATGCAGGGTCTTAACAATACTTAAGATAAGTTTAGAAATTACCGAAAGAGAGTGAGAGAGAGCTTACAAGGACATTTTTTAGATCTGTCTGATGAGATTTTCTAGAGAGTCTGATCTGTGAATTGTGTTGAGTTGTAGCTGTTGTTTGTATTTATGCACATTGGGTATGTCTGTATGAGTATTTGTTTTGAAGATGGTGTGTAGATATTGCGTATCGTGGGAGATTACAATCGAGTCTCCATAAAATAAACAAATAGATAAGTAAACCCCCACACGATGTCTGAATAAAACAGTATGAAAATAAGAATAACGATAACCAACATATATGAGTTCAGGTCTGCCCAGTTGCTCAATGACCAATGTTTTTTGGCAGCATACTGTGTTAGGGATGATCAGCTAAATTTAAGATGAGTTGTGATCAATGAAGGAGTTGCCTTGTGGCCTCTTGTTGGATCACTAAAAAGAATGTGCTCACAAGCTAAATACCAATTTAACGTAGATTAACTACAACTCAAACAATAACCAATTAAACTTATTGGGGGTTAAAGGGAAAATTATTCTGTTCTCAACATTATAAAGATTAAATGCTGGATCTTTCAGTCTTTTAGCTGGGGCAGACTGAATTCCTAACACATAAAGAGGCACACACGTAAATACATACATAAATACATACGCAAATACGTACGCAGATACCCAGTGAGCCAGACCAACTTGGAAACTGAGAAACATTTTTTTTTACAGTTTTGATAACAGTTTCCGGTTTACGCTTTTTAATTTAATCTCTGTATCAAAATAACGTCATATGACAGGGAACATTCTAGTTCATATAACAATAACTAAATACAGCCATGTTTACCACTGATCTTTACGAAACTTCTAGATCAGTAAACACTTCAGAACCGTTTTATTATCTCCAAAAATAAAATAAAAATAATGAATAGAAAAAAAAAATGACTCATTCTCTCGCCCTCAGACGTTCGAGTCT
>OY735241.1:8957145-8964645 GCA_963457665.1 Thysanoteuthis rhombus | reverse complement strand
GACTTCAAGGATTGGTATCTGTTTCTCTTTTTTACTCCGTTTTTCTATCATAAAAAATATTGACTGATTCAGTGTTGCTATTCTGATCATTTTATGGCTAAATTTGACAAATATGGCTTTTTTGAAAACATTTAGCTATGCTTTCTTTAGTTTGGCCATGTTTATTTGAAACTGAAAACTAAAATTAACCAAAACAGTCAAGATATGTTCCTCTCAGTCCTTAAGCTGGCCCGGTTGGATATGTATATACAGGCTACACTACAAGATTGACAATATAGATGTTCCTTTTATCTATTCTTTTTTTCGAACTTGCAAGTTCCGTGTTGACGATACTTAGTTGTTGTTTTTTTTTTCATGTTCCTAAGACCAGTGCTGCCAATCAAGACGTTCTTTTTTTAATTCTACGAAGTTTTAAGTGACTTCCCAAACCAAAAAATTAAAGAATCACATCAGAATTGGTAACCCTGCTCTACCAATTCAGCTGCACTACTAAATTTTTCTACATTTTCCCCCCTTTTATGTCAAGGGGAAAAATGTTTTAATTATGCTTTGAAAATCAACTCAGTGACTAACAAAAATTTATTCATTTGTTTCTCTGTCTTGTTCGCTTTTCTTCCTTTTAAAAATATAGATGTGGTCCAGCGTAGTATTCAGACCATTTTCAGACAAATATGGCTTCTTTAAAAAGCATTTTACCATTAACTTTTTGGTTTGACCGACCCTTTTTCTCTTATATCTTTATCTAAAAAGTGAAACCAATTGAACTTGAACGGAACTGTGTCTCTACTGCATCTGAATGTAATCATTATTATTATTATTATTATTATTATTATTATTATTATTATTATTATTATTATTATTATTATTATTATTATCTCAATTTCACACCAGTTGCTCGACGGTTACCGCTGGTGGTTGAGTGACAGCAAATCCCCTCAAGTCTCCAGCCATACTAGCCACATTTTAATAGACCTGAGCCATACTGTGGTTTACAGTTTAACACCAGTTGCCTAGTGGTCATCGCTGAAGGCTGAATGACAGGTGACAGTAAGTCTCCTCAGGTCTCAAGCCAACATCCCATCTTTCCCTCGCCTATCACGCTAGTGCTGGGGTTCACCTCTCTGCTTCTATTTTCCTTCCTCTGTTAGGCCACTGCTAATATTTAGTGTCGTAGACCTGATATTTCTAGTACTTTCCCCAGTATCCGTGTAGCTCAAAGCAGTGCTGTGGTCTGTCTCAATCCTTGCTTTTATCCCGAGCTCCCCCAGTCTCACTCTCAATGTCTTTGGTACTGTTCCTAGTGCACCTATTACTACTGGTACTAGCCTGACTTTCAGGTTCAAGATCTTCGGTCCTCTTGCCAGATCTTGGTAATCTTCCAGTTTTTCACTCTCCTTCGACTCTAATCTATTGTCTGCAGGCACAGCCAAGTCTATAACCATATCCGGTCTTCTCGCCTGGATGAAGTGGTCTGTTTGGATGTCAACATCCCACAGTTATTTGTAGTTACCATTCTCTTTGGCTGTCTCCGGCTTTTGCTGGTACCACTTATCCGTATGGTTGAATCCCATTCGTTTACTCAGTTCCCAGTGCATCACTGTTGCTACTCTATTGCATCTGAATTCATAGTCCTTTTTGGCTTGTTACTTACATTCACTAGTTATGTGATTTACGGTTTCATCTCTTTCATCACACAGGCGGCATTTACTGTTTTCTGTCGATTTTTATTTTGATATATTTCGTTCAGATGCAAACGTTATGAGCTGCCATGATGAGCGATTCCGTTTCTCTCTACACGTTTCCTTTTCGTGGCCATGTCCATGATCTCTTGTCTTCCACATCCCATTTCTGTTTCTAAATTTTCTGCATAATTTTTTTTCTCTTCTCATTTCTTTCCTCATTTGCTGTGCTGCTCCATTGTTTTCAACTTTTTGGTAGTTCGTTGGCATGATGTCTTCACATGATGTTTACACATACTTTTCTAGATCTGCTTCAGCACTAATCCTCATTCTGTCTAAGAGTTCGATTCCTTCTGTAGTTGCGAGCTTTCTTTAGGGCATTACCATAATTGTACATTTTCTAATTCTAAACCCCATCCCAATATCATCACTGTATTCTGTCACTTTGTTGAACAGCGTTTCAGGGATTCCCCTGTTCTTTGAAAATAGTTTTATGTCGCGTATCTACATTAGGTGGTTGACTTTCCCCTTTATTTCGGAGAAATGGCATCCTTTGCTGCTTTTCAGGATTCTATTGAGCGGTATCCTTGTTAGAACAAATAGGTTACTATCGGGAGGATACATTGATTTTATATATGAAAGAAAGGGTACACATTTAAACACCATTTAAAAACGTTTTGTACTTTTATTTCCACAAAAATTAGTTTCTTCATCAGTTTTCATGGTCATCTTTGACCAACAATGCCTAAATTTGGTGCCAGTAAAATATCTATTTTCAAAGACAAATTACGATGAAAAATTTATTTTAATAGATAATTCCCCAGATAGCCATTTCCAGCAAACGTGCACGGGCTCCGGTGATTTTTTTTTGCGAAATCGCGATGATTAAAATATTATTAGTTTGTAAGTACTGTGTTATTGCGATGTTCTACAAAAATTTCGACGGTCAGCTATTTTCTGGCCATTCTTAGCGTGTTTTTGGCAAGAAATGTCTCCAAAAATATGGCAACACGTGACTGAAGAAGAATCTCTAAGAAAGAGAATCAGAATTGGTATAGGCTGCCTTGAAGCTTAAGATTGATATTTCTTCCTTTTTTTCCCTCTGTTTTCTTTCTCTCTGTTGTTAACAGATGTCTTTTGCACATGCTTTTTATATAAACAACATGAATAGAATAACAATAGCCATCTTTGATCTTCTATCCCAATAACGTCTCTTCATTTCTACTAAATCAGGCTGGTAGTATTTATCTATCTCTTTATATGTCTATCCATCTAATCGCCGTAGCTGCACCGACCTGCCAAGTTGGAACTGTCTGTGTCTACATCTCTGGGGGCTCCTGGCCCTGGTCTCTACAATCTTGAAGGTTTGCATATATGCATTGCTAAGAACCACCTGAATCTTTTTTTCCTTCAAAAAAGGGCCTTTCGAAGTTTCTTTGTTTATTGTGGATCAACAATGCCCTGATCTTGTGTTTCTATTTTTTCTAAATAATTTTGGATAAAAAATCTATATTTTTTTATATACTTTCATATAAACTTTGATTATCAGTTCTGGTACATGCATGGGCTAAGATGATTCACTCATCTGGAGTACAGATATATATCTATCTATACTTCTGTTTGCCAGTCTGTTTTTATCAACAGGGGGCACTGAAAAGTTTGAGGGTTAAGAAATTATGTCAGTCTTCAGTTCGACCACCTTCTCTGTGTCTGAGCGTTATTTTATTTCTGTCTCTGGGAATAATATTGTTTTATATTGTAAAGTGCCAATTAATGGAGTCTTGCACTTATTTCTGAATTGATCCCAATATCAATCCATTCTTGGTCGGTCTGAGAATCCTCATATCTGTCTATTCATCTTTTTATCTTTTTATCTCAGTCTGTTCGAAAAAGTCAACCAAAACTGTCACAAAAACAGTCAACAAGTTTCTCTATATATTGAAGTTTTCCCGACTGACTCGATGGTTATGTATGTTTCACGCGTACAGGTCGCAAAAATGGAGCTAGAAGGTTTAAATTCACTCATTTATATATATTTTTATAATTTCTCCACGTCCACCGAAGGAGATCCTTTGAGGGAGGTCAATGTACTATATAATTTATGATGATTCTGCTTGCTTCTTTTGAAATTCATTTATTACTTAAAGAAAAAAATAACATATTTATTGATCATCCCGTGTTCCATTTTCTACTGGATCATTCTCAAAAGGTGGGCTGCCAAAAGACGTAAGTCACATGACAGTTTCTATCAAGGAATGGACCAGATCTGTTATCTATCTATCTATCTATCTATCTATCTATCTATCTATCTATCTATCTATCTATCTCCATGAAAACAAAGGTTTTATGAATTATATCCATGTGAATGTAACGCATAGTTACTGATTAGTACTCAGCAGATTTTATCCTTGTGCCCAAACGAAGTAAACCAAAGTAACTATTTGTATCATCGTAAAAGTACTAAAACCTCTGATCAGAGAGATGGCAAAAGTTGAAACAGTGCGATTTTTCTTTGTTGTTGTTTATCTGCAAAGGTTAACTTTTACGTGTATTAAGATTGGTGATGAAGAGTATACAGATGCCTAAACATAGGTTACAATTCTGAAAATATCATTGAATAATACTCTCCCTCTAATTTGATGCAACGATTGTGGTGTTATTATATAACTAAATATGTTTCTTTCCTTTAATTTTCAGGTAAGTGCCTTCAAGTCATTCGAACAACAAGGAAAGAACAAAGAATATATATATATATATATATATATATATATATATATATATATATATATATATATATATATATATATTGAAATTTCAACAAAAAATCAATTGGTATGTTTCTTTTATTATTTTCAATGTGTCAATGATTTTAAATTCACACATATTTTGTTTTGTTCAATAATCTTCCTTTGTAGGTAAAAAAAACATGCATGATTCTAGAGGGAAAATTCTGTAAATTTCAAATAAAAAAAAGCTATATATATATATATATATATATATATATATATATATATACATATATATAAAGATCATACAAATCTTGTTCGCAATATAGTATGATATAATGTAATATTCAGCATTGTCTGATATGTGATGGATTTTTCCCAGAGTGCTCAATACATTCAACTTTATGCTCCTTTAGATAAGTTGTTTTAGAGTAGAGCTTACAATATAAAAAGAAGTGGATTCTATCCTCAAATTATATATATATATATATATATATATATATATATATATATATAGAGAGAGAGAGAGAGAGAGAGAGAGAGAGAGAGAAGGACAACATAGCTTTACAGCTTCAAACAATAAATACACAAAAAAACTAAGTTCTTTTTGTCACTTCAGTCACTTATTTCCAAATATCTGTTATTAATTTTTTTCAGTGTTTCCTGTTTTACATATAGTTTGTTATTGTGGTACTATGTGTAAATTTTTATCTTATATTTGGATCATCAGTTGTTAACCATGTAACCGTTCCGGGGATTTAAAAAATAAAATAGTTATATCAACATAGCACCCCAGCATTGCTGATCAAACATCCCAGCCTGTTCAGCTATGATTTTGATATATAGCTTATATCATATGTGTAAGTTATTTTATATAGGGCATTCTCATAATGTCATGTATTGTACATTACACATCACTCAATCCACTGGGCTTACCTATGTAGCAAACTCATAAAACGTATTTAAAGTAAGTTTTACAAGAGACGCAACTCGTTGTTCATGTCACTCCTGTTGAGTGTTCACCTATGTGAAAATTGAATCCGTCGTGCCAGTTTTAATCTAAGACTACATACAAACAAACTTGTAGTTTTTAGAATACGAGATTACACAATAAACTTCTATGAGTTGATTATTAACCAGCATATTAAACCGAAGAATTTGATAATTTCCCCCCCCCATCAATTTCAAAATTGATTTTCTCAGGTTGTATATCATCTTACTTCAATCAATTATAATTTTTTTCATTTAGATTATCTTATAATTTAACTTTTTATCTATGGTTAAAATGAATCTATACAACATTCTAGAAGATTGTTACACCTCAATGGACTATAGATATACAATTGATATATTGGCATTCAGTGTTCTATCTCCGGCCTGTTTAACTTCCTGTTAGTTAGACAAATGGATCAGAGCCAAATATTTTCCCATATCCCTGGTTCTAGTCAATACAATAATATTTCACACTGACGGACACTTAAATATATATATGTATGTGTGCGTGTGTGTATATATTGTGTGCGTGCATGAGTGTGCATTAATATTGGATATCGTTAAGCACAGGGATAGTTTGAATCGTTTGCTTCAATTTTTGTTTCCACTACTTGATGACAACAATTGTAGACTCATTCTGAGCGGGAAAAATCGGCCATATTCTTCCTAAGAGTGACGTGTGTTATGAGCATAAATTTGCTTTGCGAGGTAAAACGTTTTTCAACCGGATAAATGACTTTTTCACATTGACACACAAGTGTCTAGACCACGCTGTAATGTACAGTTGATGATATCCCTGAAATTTTTCGTCCTACTTATTACTGTGACTACTTCTGTCTGGTTGAAAATTATATATTTCCCCAATTATTACAATATGTTCACCGCATCTGTACCTGCAAGCAATGTACATACGAAGACGTTGGTTTCAAAACGTGATAAGCACCATTTAGAAAATAAATGCGTTCGAATAAATTGAAAATCAATTTCTCCATTTAAGATTTTCATCTTATTGAAAACCTTAAGACATATATATATATATATATATATATATATATATATATATATATATATATATATATATGCTGATTCAGTACATAATCATTCGATGTATTTCCTTTACATGCTGCGTCTAGCATTGTTGGAAAGATATTTTTCGATTGATATCCACAACTTATGATACTCATTTTTATTTAAAAATGAGCACACACACACACACACACACACACACACACACACACACACAGAGACACACAGACACACACACACACTAACACACTCTCACACACACGTATACACATACACACACACACACACACACACACACATATATATATATATATATATATATATATATATATATATATATATATAAAGGTTGTGATAAGATTTTAAAATTCAATCACGAATATCCAATAGAATTAAACAAGTATTATTCAAATGTCACTTATAGTGTTTTGGAACTACACTCTCTCTACCTCTTTCTTTTTCCCTCTCTCTCTTTCTCTTTCTCTCTCTCTCTCTGTTTCTGTGTCTGTCTGTCCGTCTGTCTCTATCAGTCTCTCTCTCTCTCTCTCAATATATATATATATATATATATATATATATATATATGTCCATCCACTCATGGTTTCATATAATGTCGGTCAGTCTTACTAAAATGCGCAAATGTTTTCAAAGACGGTGGCGTCTGATGAGTTCATTGATTTTTGGTGCAACCATTTTGAAAAATGACTCATTGTACCCCAGAACATGGCTCCGATCTTCCTCAGTCCAATTTGTAGCTTCTTCAGCAAATGTAAGTTTTTTAGCAATGGACAAAACTGATAAATAGCTTCTTTTTTTTTAACTGTTACACCTATTCACGTGCTCTCTCGTAGCTGTTGCATCACAGTAAGAGATTAAACGTGAGTTGCATTGGCATTGCATATCTTCCGAAGTATGGGAGCTGTTTTGGAGCGGTCACATGTATAAGTAAGTCTCAGCGTCCTTTTTATGACCTTCAAAAACGCAAAGCTTAAAAAAGTAAACCACTACATTAATGTTGGAGAGAGACTCTCTCAATGAAATCCTCGAAAGTAAGGGAAATCAAACGAAGAATTCCC
>OY735241.1:8917145-8952145 GCA_963457665.1 Thysanoteuthis rhombus | reverse complement strand
ATTTATCACAATGAAAGAAAACATCTTGCCTATCTTTAACGTAAGTATCAGTAGACATAAGAGACCTATCAATTAAGCTCAGTTGATAGGGGTTTAGTTGGTATTTTTCTTGTTAGAGTAGAAAAATAATGGTTATGGCGGGTGTTTGAAAAGGGGTGGATATGGCGAGAGGTGATGGTGTTTAATTCTCAATGCACGAAAAGAGCCCTTTCTCTGAAAAGTTGAGTAAAGAGTTAAGATGGCTGTGGAGTTCACAGTACTGCTAATCGATCGTGAGTCAGAATACCTACATAGGTAAACCTTGATTGCAGTAGTTAAAATTCACAATACTATTTAAATCGACACTGTAATACATCGATTCATTTTTACACGCGTTTCCATACATCTTTTTGTGAAAATTTGTCAGCTCCCAGTTAACTGACGTCATCAAAGAACACTTATTTATTCTTTATTTTATCAATTCTTGCAATAGATATAAAACTACGTCATCAGCGTTCACAAGGTTATAGGGTTATCAAAAATAATTATATTTTTAGATAAGATTTATATAATTCTATTTTTTCTCTTCTTGCAACCCTTTATCCGCTGTGTATATTTCAGTGGCCCCCTTATCCGAAATTCCACATTCAAGTGGTCTTCCCTTATTCGCAATTTTCCTTTCAGTGGCCCCCGATATCGACGGTTTTCGTCTTAGTGGTACACAGACACATCACTAGGATACTGATATTGTTATTCTTCTTATACACATACAATGAAGTTGCTTGAATTTTTTTCTTTTCATCATTGATTTGACAGCCACAAATAAACCAGAATAAATAGAGAAACGAATTCTCAAACTTACAAAACGCAACTTGAAAAGGATAGGGTAGAATATACAATTTAAAATCGTGTATCACATAACATATTTAAAAATAGTTTATTCCAAGAATAAACATCAAAGTTTAAAATAACAGAAACTTCAATAATTTTTTAGGCTAAGTGAATAACTCTTGAAACCAAGCTACACAACCATCAAGTTTTTGTAAATCACTTTGTATCTCAAGCAAAAGACTATTAGATTAGTGGGGTCAACCTATGAAGCAATTATATAGTTCGAAAATTCAGACTCAAACATTTGGTGTCCTAGATCTTTGTCTAAGATTCGATGTGAAAATGTTTATGTTCGGAGAGGACATTATGGCATTTGCTGGCTCTTCCAGTTAAGAGCTGATCTGATTGAGGACAAGTGCTTTTTACACCCCCCGTTGCTGTTTGGATCTCTAAATTCTTGCAGTGTCCTCTAATTTGACTCATAGTGTTGGCAGTAGCATCTTTACGATTGGGCAAAGGCAGTACATACAATCCTGGTTAATGGTGCATATTTCCAGCAGAAAAATCAAAGTTTCTTCTGTTGGATCATCATCATCATTCTTTTAACGTCCGTCGTTCGACATAGACCTTCCCAAGGATCCACCACACTTCTCTATCATGGGCGTCACAAAGCTAGTATTTTTAAGGATTTGTTGACTTCATCTTTCCATCTTGTATTCTGTTGGCCACAGTTTCGCATATGATCTCTGGGGATCCATGTTGTGCGTCATGAAGTCCACCGGTTGTCTGTCATCCTCGCAACATGGCCCGCCCATTGTCATTTAAGTTTTCTAATTGATTCTGGGATGTTTCGGACTCTCGTTTTCTTCTCGATATACATTGCTGTTTCGTGATCCCTCCTTGGCTATTCTCCAAATCAGACATTTTTTTAGCCTTTCTGGAAATGGCAGAGGTTTTGTCTCTTCTTTGTATCCGTCCGATAGGGTCTTTGTTAAATGTATGTCGGGGCTACAAGATGCAGGATCTGAATTCTACATATTTATTCAAATACTTATGAGCAGTACTGTACGACTTTCGGCTTAGGAGAAAACATATTTCTCCTTATGTGAGCATTAGTGTACGAACGAAGACACAGTGAATATTGCTTGGATCAAACAAGCGACATAGACTTGGGTATGTGCACGTGTATGTTAGCAATTCAGAGGTCACAGTTAATCGCTTGCGCATGCGTAGTATGCTTCATATAGTGACAGGAGAACGAGAAAGCGTAATCCAGGTTTTAAAGGGATTATCTTTAGTTATTTCAGGAAAACCAGCAGTAGATTAACTGTTTGTCAAGGCAAGTTATTCATTGTCAAAATAGAACTATTACACACCACGATTCACGTATGTACATATACTTACATACATACTTATATTAAGTTATATATGCACGCGTATTGAAAAGCGATGGTTGAAGGAGTAGAAAAAAAAACTCTGTGTATATTTTTAGCATCTGTATAAGTTATGGTTGGGGCTCTTCCAAACAGAACCTGACCAAGAGACTACCCCTCGAACTGGAACCATGCAACATATAAGAGAAAATTATGCTCAACATCACATGGAGAGACCACAAGACAGCACAGTATATTTGGGAAGGTTAAACAGGAGGATGATACAACATAGATACCCTTAAGAAAACTCAAATGGCAATGGGTTGGCCATGTTGCAATAATGACAGACAATCAATGGATATCATGATTCACAATGTGGATCTTCAAAGATCAAATGCAGAACCAAAGCCGACAGCATATGAAATGGTGAGACTAATTGGACAATTTCAGAAAAGATTTGCTCTGCGACGCTTACGTTAGAGAGATGTGGCGAATCCTGAAGAAGGTCTGTGTCCAACGACGGACGATGATGAATGATGATTGATATAGGTCTACATTTATATATTCGTTTCGCTGTATAATATTGTCGGTCTCTCTTTCTATCAATCTATCCATCTGTATCTGAGTGGTTCTATGTATGTATTTACGAATTATAAATTACGTTATATTATACAGAAACTTATCCGAAAAGTCTTCCCTTTGTTACGCGGTTGATGTATCTCTCTTCCAAGACAACAGAATTAAAATTAAAGTAATTAGTGCCGTAAGTAATGGAGTTGCTACTTGAATCGAACCCGCCACCGATAGATAGCTGCTTCAACATATCCATGCTCTAACTATTAAACTAAACAGTGGTCGGTTATGCAAAAGCCTGAATAACCGCTTTCACACCGAAATCTCATCTTACTTTCATTATTCATTCTGTTAAACTAAATATTCCATTTCTCGAATACACATACGTATGTACGTATTTATCCATCTATCTATTTGTAGCAGACCGTTTCTATTTTTATACAAAATAGATATGTCGTTTGAATTTAATCAAAACAAAGATTTGAAAGGATGAAGTTGGACTAGCTATCTATCTCGGCGTCTTTTTTTTTTCCATTTTTGTCAAACCCCAAGACACTTTCGAGTTGACTTTGTGACCATCCCGAACAACTATTATCCTCACCAAATTTAGAGTAGTAAGCTCTTCACTGTTTGTTTGTTTCGTCATGTTAACCAAACAGATATAGAGAATTACCTTTTTCCCGCCGTGGTTTGAAAACGTGAACAAATGATTGCTATGCAACCCTTTATTAACTGAGCCAAATCATTGTTGTGTATATTTACAACTCTATTTATCATATATACAATACAAAAGTTGTAGTGATCTCAACTGTAAAAAGAAGCTGGAGTTGACTTTGATCCCGCAACAGCCAAATGATGTCCTTTGTTCTAACTGTTCCTATTTCTGTCCATCCATATATTTGTTTGTCTATTTATCTATCTATGTATCTTTGTGATAATTTCAGTAATTCATTTTGCTTACACAAATAAAATAAAAAAAACAACAAAAATAAAAGCAGATACTCCCTTCACAATACCTCGTACTCCTCCAGCTCAGGAATTTCCTGATTTTGAGAGGTTGGGGTAGTATCGGTCAGTGAAAAGTTGGTATGAGTCAATTCCACATGGCACTGAGATTCAAATTCCACTTCAACCCTGAAATCCGAGAACCACTAATGGAAGGAAGCAGAGTGTCGTAATTATAGGTGTTTACCAAGCTCAAATTAGTTCTGCTCAAGGCTAAAGTGTCAGGTACCTAGTGATGATCGAAATTACTACACAGAAATAATGGCCTGGACGGAATGCCACTATAATAAACGGTCAGCCTTTTGTCCTTGGCGTCCTGCGGTTTGAACCTTTCGACCCGTAAGACCGATATTTCGGGTTAAACGCTATTCCATCATATACTGTAAGCAGCCTGAACGATAAAAAAAAATCAACAAGTAACTAAAAAAAAGTTCGAGGGAAGGTCTGTTCGCAAAAAGAAATAAAAAAAAACAATTTCGACCGAGATGCTTGTGCGGAGAAGAAAAAAAAGAAAGTTGCAGTAATCAGTCAGCAGAGACATAGGAGTGGAGATTGGTACTGCAACAACCAGGCTTGATTTTTTTTTCTTCAAATCCATTTGAGGCACTCTCCTCAGGAGAGAATGTACTGGGTATCTGAAGGTGTATGGGCCGAGGTTTCGAAGGGTTACGCTGATTATTTCTGAGATTATATAAAAGTTTCAGATGGATTTCTACAGAGTTTTGTAAAACAGGTTTCAAATGATATCTTCAATTATTTTTATTATTCTTCTTCTTATTATTATTATCATTATTATTATTATTATTATTATTATTATTATTATTATTATTATTATTATTATTATTATTTATAAAAGGGTACTGTCCTTTCCGAAGGTGCATGTCCCGAAGGAGGCTGATCTTATGGTGTCAGGAACAGCTTGCCATAATTGTTATATGTGATAATTATCTGTTCATCGTACAAAACTGGAGCTTTGAAGTATTCTGATTATTTCTCTTCAGCATCACCAACTAAAATATCTCGTACGTAAATTATTACAAATTTCAGATATTCTAGAGTGAAATTCAGGTATATAATTCTAGTTAAAGTTATATAATCTTTTTTTTCTTCTTACATTTAGAATCGCCGATCAAAACAACTTCAAAATCGGCTCTTTATTGCATGCTTACTAATATACCTGGCAAATATTAACTTCAGTCAATGACAATTTTTTCAGTAATTGGACTGCATTAGATTTCTCAAGAAACGCTGGTCGAAAAACTCCAAACTCGAAACTGTGGCCCTCTATGTGCAGACAAAAAGATCTGACGAATGTCAACTTCGTTTGATGGCCAGTTTTCGAGTAATAGCAATTGATTTTATTTCTCTATAACTGCTGGTTCTAACAGAGCGATATACACATGTATAGAATTAAATATCTTATATCTGAGTTCAATTGTATTACTCATAAATTTCTAAACTATTAAAATATCTGGCAAATATCAGTTACATAGGTCAAGGATGTGCAGTGTATTATGATCCCCTCTGGTCAAAATGTTTCAAAACTCAACACTGGAATGATCAGTTTACTGACTTATAGATGTGGCGAATAAACATTCACACTCACTGGCAGGGCCTTATCCAATTGAAGTTAGATAGACAGTCAGGGACAGAGATTTTTTTCATATAACTTCATTGAAGAATTATTGACCTCATTCAAAGTTCTATTTGAAATGTATTGACCTCTGCTCGAGCTGTGATGATTGGTCACTCAATAGAAACTGTCACATGACCCTACGTTTTCAAAGAAAAATAAAACAACTACTGAATATACACAAGGGACCGACAGAGCATGAACCTCCTCTACAAACTGAATTCCATCCCTACTAATAACTTATTTGATGAAGGGAGGGACAAGCTAGACAAATTCAGGAAATACTGGCTCTGACACTCATGCTAGTGAAGTGCGGCGAATCCTAGAAAAAGTCTATGTCGAATGACGGACTTTGAAAGAATGATGATGATGAAAAATTAAAAAAATATTTTCAAAGCTGATAAGGAGCTAATAAAGTGGAAAATCGGCCCCTGAGCTCCAACGCTGTGGTCGTGAATCCTGGGACATACATACATGGCCAGCCAGCCGACTGAGCTAATTTGGGTAATTGTTTCTAATCTCATACATACTTCATGGATATTTTCGTCCATTGCTCTGGCATTTTGTTCCGAATCATATCTCTAACTCAGTCTTTTCTCATATATCCATCTTTCTATCTGTTTATCTATCTATCTATCTATCTATCTATCTATCTATCTATCTATCTATCTATCTAAATCAGTCAGTTCATATTCATCGATCTGATAGGTATGCACAGATAGATGGATATGATCAATAGAACTGAGATACATAAATGTAAACAGACTGACGTGGATGGATATGAATAGACAAATGGATAAGTAGAGAGATAGATATGAACGGGCTGACGTCGATATGAACTGAATATATATATATATATATATATGTGTATATATATATATATATATATATATATATATATATATATATATATATATATATATATATATATGGGCAAGTAGCGATAAATACACTGATACAAACAGAGTGAGATATAGATTGATTTATAGACATGAACAGGATGTAAAAAAGATAGATCAGAATGCAGCGAGATAGATAGATGGATATGAACCGGCTGAGATCGACAGATAGATAGAAATGGGCAGGTGAGATAGATAGACACACAGATATGGACTCACTTAGATAGATAGATAGATAGGTAGAGAGATACATATGAACAGACTGAAGTATATAGATATGAGTAGGTTGATATTGATAGATAAATATGAACAGGTTGAGGTAAGTAGATATGAACTGGCTTAAAAACATAGATAGATAGAGAGATAGATAGATAGATATGAACAGACTGAGATATATAGAAAGATCTGGTTTCCACATTATCCTTAAACTTCTAACCCCAATCTTGATATTCCTCCACCCCTCCCAATTCAGTCCCCTTAATCTCACTTCCTTTGCCTACAACTCTCACGATTTCTATTTCAATCTAACACCCCCATCCCTTTACCTTTAAACCATTCTGTTCATCCCATTAATTTTCCTTCATTTCAGCGCAGCCCTCATGTAATTGTTTCTGCACTTTTTTTGTCTCCTTAGAAAGACTCATTCAAAGATTTGAGCATTTAAATCGAGAAAATTGCCGAAGACTGTTTTGTGTTCTTTTTTTTTCAATCTTTATTCAACGTTCCAAAGTGGCCTTGTTTAGTTTTTAACGACTTCCTCCGTCTTTCTATTCTGCCTTCACTAAGACTTCAATGATGTTCTCCATTCAAAAGTTCTTCCGTTTCAAAGTCATAGTGACGTTTCTGATTGGTTTTCTGTTTAAACACTTTCTCCTCCTTCGAGCATTATTCTCGTAAACTCCTGGTAAATAATGGGGTTGCATTCCTCTGTCGCATTTTCAGTAAGGAGAAGGTCCCACAGGGTTGCTAACACTCCGATCAACCCTATCCCCTTATACAAGCTTTGGGTCACCGATTCCGACTGCCAGATTGTAGGGGTTTTTGTCTGAGTAACTTCCCTTTAAAGAACTGCCGTACAGGGTATCAGGTTTCGAACCGCACTGCTATCTACTCCTAGCTACAGAAAGAAGTGAAATAGTGCCTTACTCAAGCCTAGATTGAAATTTGAATTTTGTCGATTCCGTTTCTGTACTGATAACCCTATCCAGCCTTTATTCCACGTTCTATAATGGCTTTGTTTAGTTTTAATGACTTCCTCCATCTTTTTTCTCTTCATTCTCGAAGACTTCAATGCTCTTCTTAAATTTTTTTTTTATTTGGTTTTAAATTTGCGGAGTCGCTTCTGATTGGTTGTGCGTTTGATTTCTTTTCTTCAATATTCCCTAACTATCTTGAAATACAAGTATTTTCTGCTTTTCGAAAGATCCGAAAGTTATTCTTGGGCTCTGGGAACAACTCTGCAATAGTTTCAGTAGCAAATAAGTCTTACAAAAGTCATATTTCCCCCCTTTTTCATCGAAGATAATTTCTGTATACCCCTTTATGGATTGCACCCTCTCTGCAACCGTTTTAGCAGGTAGTCAATTTTATAAGATGAAAAAGCTATCACCACGCTCAACCTCTCCATTTACCCGGGTTTTGCACCAACTATTGCAACTGCCAAGCTTCGGAGTTTTTCTGAATAATTATTTCTTACATAAACTGACTTGCTGGACTAGAAGGCTACAACATCCTCTTATGTACCCATATCTAAGGAAAAACATGGATTTATGCCTTTTCAAAGCTCTGACTAGATCTTTAGCTCAGTCAAATTCCCCAACAGGTAGTTATCATACTGATGTGCACTTGCAATTATTTGAAGTTTCAAAGTTGTCCTTTTATTTTTTTAGTAATTATCTCCGTCTTTTCATCCATTCTTCTCGAAGTCATCAATTTTCTTTATTCCGAAGTTCCTTTGTTTTGAATTCAAAGAGACGCTTCTGATTGGTTTTCTATTTTACATCGTCTTCTTTCGTTTTTTTTTTTTCTAACTTTCTCGAAATGCAGGTATTCTCTGCTTTTCGGAAGATCGAAGGATTATTATTTGGGCTGAAAACGCTAAGAAATGTTCTCTGTTTAAATTAATGGTAATTATTTCTTTGCTTTCCTCTATTCAAAATAAGAAACCCATAAGAACGTACATCTCTTGTAAAACTGGGATTGTATAAAGCAACCTTCAAAAAGTGATGGATACTCTTGAAAGCTTATGACCGTTGACATAATTTTGTTGAATCTGAACAAAAAAAAAGTTGTTAAAGAATTATTCATCGTAGAGTTTGGGTTTGCACATGGGAAGGAAAAACATACAGTATTGACAGGAAGAAGATATTTCTTTTATTTCCCGAGAAAAATCAAAATAAAAAATTTTGGCGTAACGAAATTTTCTGAAATCAGTTGATATAATTACACTAACTTCTCTCTCTTGCATTGTTCATAATAATTGTCTTTTGATTGGACAATTTTGATACATCTGTAATTGGACTAACTACTTGCAAGCTCTTAGGGAGAAGACAGAATAGATTCATACTCGATAATTATTTATCGAGTAGGGGTCTTAATAAGACCAGGGATAGGGATTTTCCCAAAATTAATTGAATCAATAAGCAGGGGTATGGCAATTAAGCACCTAAGGGTATGTATATTCAGAGATGGTTAAGGAGCTGACAACATCGCAAGCGTTAAATTTTTTATGTTCTTTTCTGCATAATTTGATCGATTTGTGGTGAGGTATATAACATGGATACAGTGTCCTCTGTGTTTTGAACCGTGAAGCTAACACAGTTTATAGATAAAACTTTGAGACGACCTCCTACCAAATATGAAACAGATAAATTTTATATTAGGCTTGCATGAGCATCTATAATTGAACTACAACAACAACAACAACAACAACAACAACAACAACAACAACAACAACAACAACAACAACAACAACAAGAGCAGCACAGACTGCATTAGGGCCCTGCAAAGTTCTTTCCGAAGATACACATTTGACAATTTTGTTTCTGTAATAAAACTGTTAGTTTCCGGTTGTAAGAAAACAATGTTGGTTTGTTAAGAGATTTAAAAGGAGAAAAAAAATCTCATTAAATGGCTACCAACTGGTTTTTGGCAAACCTTGCTACAATTCCGTTTGTACCCAATAAAGGTGTATCTATTTGTGTTCATTGCAAGTAATAGGGCATAACTTCAAGTTCACAATGTGAGATTGATTTTCTTGTTCTATTTGACAATCAATTTGAAAACAAAGAATAACAAGACGTAGTGTGACGCAGAAAAGAAAAGAAATATTCTCCTGTCTTTGTCGACTCTCTTTCTCTCTATCCTTCCTTCCTTATGGACGCTATGAACCGATTCAAATTTTGTTTGAACGTGAAATATTTTTGTACTCACAAAACTTTTGGCTTTGATCACATTCAAAAAGAAACACTTATTTCCGGTGCTATTTGCGAACAGTTTGGAACTTTGATTGTTCACTCCCACGTCTCCACGGTGTAAATAATAATCGTAAAAAAAAAAAAATCACGTGCTGGCGCTGCTTATCGTTCATCTTAACTTGTCCCTGTTAAGTTTAATACCTGTTCTTATCAGAGGTCAAATGTTCCTGTAATTTTGTAACATTTTTTGATGTCAACTTAATTCAAAATCATTTATCCTTTGATCATTTCAGATTTCCGTGTGCACAACGGAGAATACTTGCGCAAATTTGAACGATAAACTGTTTCAATTGTTTGACTGATAAAAACTTCATTGGCATATATCTCTATAAAAGGTATAAGTGCACACTATTATGTTTAATCGTATAATCATATGGAACTAAGTTACATTGCTTTGAGTAATTCCTGTTGTAACAGACAGTAGGATGGTCCATGTGATATAGATTGACAATAATAAAAAAACAAACAATAAAACAGTTGTATTGAAATGACGATGAATAATACGTCAGTGAATAGCTAGTCGTTTGAGCTAAAACTGTGAGTTTGTAGAAGATTTACTCGAATTGTATAATGAGTTACTACGGTTGCTTCAAACGCAGAAGGACCTCGGTTCGATTTATAGTATTGACAAGTGTGAGGAAAACTATTCATGAGGACAAATTTCCCTGTGCACTCAGCAGGTAATTGAGTACGCTCTGAGCTCTATGATTAGGATGGGGGCATCCTTTCATTGGAGTTGCGTACCCTGAAAAATGTGGCCGTAAAAATGGTATAGGTGTAAAATTTTGGTCTCAACAAGACTGGAGACTTGCAACGATCACTCAGCCGATACATACAACAAAAACTGAAACTTAGTCACCGGCTGTCATGCTGCATTAAGAGTTATTACTCAAGAGACATGACACTTTACATTTTTTCAAGTGAATAAAATGAATATTTAATGTTGAATTGACACTTCTAAAATCTTTTAATTAGGATACTTGATTTATCGAAAATGAAATATCTCTAGGCTACTTTGTACCGATTAATGCCATACTTATCCTGTCATTTTTTATGGGTATATGCTTTTTTGATATGATACACGTATGACTGCATTCTACGAAGTAACGTATTCAGTAAGGATTTCAATTAAGTAAGTAGTTGACAGTAACAGCTGAGAGATTTTCCGATATGTTTTATTGTTGAACTCTAGAGTTTATTTCTTTGTGGAGACATACATGCAAAAACGATGACGTACTCAAAAACTGATGGAGAGTCAAACAACAACAACAACAACAACGGTGGCTGTGTCAAATTTGATCGATACAATGAATAGAATGTATTATTTTTCACCAAATGAATATACACAAATTGATATTCGCATATCTTTTCCATGGTGAGATAACTGTGAGATTTGAGGACAAATTGATCAGTTTTAAATCTCTGCTTCTCGTCGTATTTTATCTGTTTCAAAGTTGCAAGTTGTTTTATTTATCAGTTTATCGTGAATATTGAATTTCTAAGGGATTTGAAATAGTATATGTAGGCCGGAAGAATATTTTTTTGATAAATTAATTCTGTTTAGTCTACATTTGAGATTGTGGCAAAGTAAGGACATTTGACCCAAGCGTGGCCAAAATTGTTATAATATATTAATATCATAATTCTTAGTATAATCATTAGTGGTTAAATTTTGTGCGCATATTAATTTTCTTTAAGGGCTAGTAACTATACATGTTCGTGCACATATGCACGCAGATCAGGGGAATCTATATCCTCACTGATCAATGTTAAGTATTCAACAAGGTCTGTTTAAAGTTTGGCCTGATACACAGGATTGTGAGAGTGTTCAGAAATTATAATCTCTATTTACCAGATGTGTCGAAAGGTATCTCTGATTCTATTTTTCTGGTACGGGGATCATCCAGCCGCAGATGCAGAATCAAATAATTTCGAATTACAGGGTGAAGTTGCTAACTGCACACTAAACCCTCCTCCTTTACCCGGCTGTTGCAATTGCCATGCGATGGTTTTTTTTTCGGAATGATTTTCTCTTAAACGGACCACCCTAAACGACAAAAAGATCCCAACTTCTTTTTGTTAGCTGTTTTTTGATTATCTTACTTGTCTAAATGGTTAAAAAAAAGTCATACCATGTACCCGTAGCTGGAAAGAAAAAGTGGTTCCATGCCTTTTCAAAGCCTTGAAATAAACTCGAATTGCCCATTAAACAGTATTCTAAACCTGCAATTATTTAACTTTTGAAAGTTGTCTTTTTCTACTATTTTTTTAGTTTGAAGTTGATCTCTCTCAACGTGTCATACTGCCAAAAGACACTGATCGCATGACAGTTTCTATTGATTGACTAACCGGTCCATTTTTGACGGTTTAGAGCAATCAACTGCGTTTCCAGTGAAATCACACAATTTTTTCTGGCTTTTCTTATATCTCATCATTAATTGTTTCTTGATTTCTCAAATCAAACAAGCTGACGTATCAAGCTAGCTGTAAAGTTCATTTCCTTGAGTAAAATAAATTTCACGTTAATTGGAACTGACTTATATAGGCAAGTGATATTAATGAGAAGAAGGAAAAAATACCCAAACAGTTGTGGTTGCTCACTGAATAGAAAGCTTTCATTTTTTGCTGCATAACCTTTTGGGGGTGATCAATAGAACAATTGGAAACTAAAGGTAATTAGCGAATACGGTACTTCTCCATCAAATAGCAGGTGGAATAAAAAAACATGCGTGAATTTTTCATTGGAAATCATCTAAAACTCCAAGAGTTGTGTGTGGACAGACAGTCAACAACAACAATAACAACAAAAATCAGATATATATATATATATATATATATATATATATATATATATATATATATATATATATATATATATATATATATATATATATATATATATATATATAATTTAAATCTAAACTTAGACGGTTATGAAGAGCAGAAGTCAGGGGTAAGAATGCATATAAACCGTACGAATTATGATAAAAGGTCCATACGTTGTAAAATTTAATTCAATATATTATCTTTTGACAAATGCCAAAGTGGCTAGTTGTCTCGTTATTACAGTGCATACATATATATACGCAAAGATTCTTTAAACTGTGGTTAGGTGTTCCTATCATTATACTCAGTTCTACTCATGATAGAACCAATGCAAATAAATTTTATATATATATACATATATATATATATATATATATATATATATATATATATATATATATGTGTGTGTGTATATGTATATATATATATATATATATATATACATACACATATATACATATATATATACACACATATATATATATATATATACATATATATATATACCAATGTATATCCATATATATATATACACATATACATATACATATATATACATATATGTATACATACATATATATAGATATATATATATATGCATATAATATACATATATATTTATACATATATATTCATACATATCTATATATATACATATATATACATATATATATTCATATATATATATATATGTACATATATATATATATACATATATATATATTTACATATATATATCTATACATATATATGTATAGAGAGAGACAGAAACAGAGAGAGAGAGAGAGAGAAAGAGAGAGAAAGAGAGAGGGAGAGAGATTCATATGGTATTGACAAATCACTGAACCATGACATACGAACAAAAAGGAAACGTCTATGAAATTGTTCTTTGTTTGGGAGGGATGAGATTTCTTGATGGCCATGGAAACGAATATTCATGAAAACCAATTAGTACCACCACATCAGACAAAACAACTAATCAATACCAACTGAATTCGACCAAAGGCAGGGATCGTTTTACAAGCATATACGCGTAAGAAATGACGGAGAAGGAGTTTAGAGTCATTTCTTTGATTGAATCATTTTTATTGATTCAAGCATCCTCATTTCTAATTTTTAAAGTCTCAATTCAGCTCAGACTGTTCTCATGTGTGATCAGATGTAAGATCTTGAAAGTCTTGACGACTTGGCCTATTGTGACATAACAATGAGTATCATCTTATCTGAAAATCCTATCGATGTTTCATTATCTGTAGAACTCTATTTGAAAGGACTTATCCAATATAACTTTGAGGTTATGTCGGGAACGTGAAATTTTCAGATAAAACAAGGAGTCAGATAGATTATTTGACGTACATGCATATTATAGAATTGGAATATTTCAATTGCTAATTACGTATCTATTTATTAATATTTTGTTTCAGCTAGGGCGTTTCAAAAGATGCAATTTCAGAAAGGGCACAACATTATAGTATGTGGAGCAGCCTACAATAACTGTCATGCTGAATAATTTTCTGTCCGTCGTAAAGATCCACGGATTCGAAGTATTCCAGTTGTTCCACCTCAATGTTGCCAATATAATTATACATTATAAACTCAGATAATTGTAGAGAATGGAAGTCAAAGGTGATATCAGATAGGAATTATGACGGGAGATCCATTTTTGTATGATTTATTTATTTTCTATCATATCTGTTAGTAAACAACTGATAAAAAACCCCTGAAAACTCTCCACTGTGTTGTTTAATGTTCTAACCGATGTATCTTACAAATATCAAAAGATGGCCTGTAATCATAGTGCATACATGAGCGGACACCGGTTCTTCAATCGTAGTTAGATGCTCCTATCATTAATCTCACTTCTACTTTGATGCAACCATTGTGAAAGAAAATTACACACACACACACACATACACACACACACACACATATATATATATATATATATATATATATATATATATATATATATATATATATATATATGTATGTATGTATGTATGTATGTATGTGTGTGCGTGTATTGTGTTGGCAAACACGTTTTTCCATGGATTACAATAACAACAGAACCGTTCGAAGTTCGTAATGTTGTTCTCCAAGCGCTTTCGACTGTCATTGGACATTTTCAGGAAGTATTTTGAGTCCAATGTTCGTAGAATTAATGATAAAAAAATTCAAATTTGATTGATTGATCCATAGAGAAATAACTATATACATATATATATATATATCGCCCATTAATTGTTACACTGATACCACTTTTTATTGAAATTCCTCTGAACCAAACATAGCAACATGTTATTATTAGAGTGGAATATTGCAAAATAAAAGTGAATATTATCAGGTATTTTAATGAAAAGAATCTACACCACTGAAACTCTGATGCCAAAATTGTTTGAATCAAGTGTACTCACTTTTTGGGGAGCAACATATCCATATATCAACTGAGTGAATAGTTCCATTCTTCTGGTTAAAGCATGTCGAGAGTATTTTTCTAACAAACTTTGAGAAGCGCCATGTTTTCTTTTTTTAATTTGCTTAGCGTACTTAAAATTTGGTCACCATGTTTTTGATTAGCTTACTTTATATCTCGATGCATTCAGGAAAAGGTATAGAAAATGCTTGCTGTAAAGAATTAGCCAAAGGGTATTTGACAGGTGAAATCTGAAAAATGCTGTTCACTAGTTTTACTCTTTGGATTTTTGCTTGGAATTAAAAAGAAGTGGATAACGTAAATCGTACTTGGTTCTTTTCTTCTGCAGTGGAAAAGAATTTACGGTTATTTCGTAAATTAGAAAAAGAAATGACGAATAGAATTAGAAACTGTCAACAGAAACTGTCATCTAATCTGTCAACATAAGTTTCATCGATTTTTGAATTAAATAGATTCAAAATATTCCTCATCATTTCACGAAAGATTTTTGTCTGGGGTTTGAATCACAATTTATTTCCTTGCTAGATGAATCCTAGAGTTGCTCCCAGGAGTATTTATACTAACGTTCAATCGAAAATTCAGATTTTTTCTTGATTGTTACCAAAAAAAAAAAGCTTGAAAGATAACTTATCAATTGATCATCTCTTTTTCCAATTTTTGATTTTACATGGTATGCAGCCAAGAGACGTTGGTTATGTAATGTTTTCCATTGGGTGACTAACCAGACCTGTTCTTTTTTACCGTCGATCTATAATAAGATTAATAGGTAGATTGCCTGTGGGAAAATGCTCACAGCAATGTTTCATGGAATTTTTTTTATTTTGGAAATACGTGATTTAGTGAAAAATTCGAAAAATGCCTTTGCTTTATTCAGGATTTTCTCTCGTGGTTAACTTTTTAAAATACTTTTTTAAGATTTTACTCTCAGCACATTTGACGTGTACGGGTTTCTCCTACAATGCAAATGCTGAGAATTTCAATAAAAACCTTTGGTAAGCCAAAATGGCATAAAGCCGATAACAAAACAAAACAGGACGGGTCAGGTTAGTCAATCAGTAGATACCGTCATGTGACCAATGTGTTTTGACAGCATGCTTTATTGAACGTGATCAATTAAAAATTAGAAATGTAGGATTGACTAACAGATAGGTTATTTCTATCGCCTTTTGTTTGTCTGTGATCACTAAAACAGTTTTAATTTTTCGAAAAATGGATCAATATGGCGTAAAGGTACACTCTAAATTGAACCCCGGTACAAAGAGCTGAGTTTGTAATACCATTAATTTACATATGAAATATTGCTGAGCAATTGCAGCCCCTCCCTGCCCCCTGAAAAAAAATGATGATAATAGTACGTAAGCCAGAGTTGAGGCTCAGATGGTAAGAAGTCTAAGAGACTCAGGTGTAGGAGAGCAATGGTGTAGGTGTGTGCTGTCTCTATAACGGTCCAATACAAAACGGACGATTAACGATTAATTCTGTCCTTTCACTATAAAGCAAATAAAAGTGCCATTTAGTGAGCTTTCGTAAAACGGGGAATCCTTTATTAGATCTTCCCTAATTTTGAAATTAATTTCGTTAAAAATCCAACATTATCTGGTCTGGTTAGTCATCCAATAGTAACCGTCTCGTGACAAACGTATTTTTGTAGGGTGTCAGAGATTCGATGGAGGAATCGATATCTAATATTCGATGGTGATAAATATCAATCACTGACGAGGGTGAATTGACAAGAAAGGAGATGATGTTGAAAATGATTAGGTAAATCGAAAGCCTTTTTCAATCATCCAGAAGTAGACCGACTAATTTAGCTGGATGCACTGACAGTTGAATAAAACTACCACACTTCGAAAGGGGATGCTGATTTTGACCTACGTACAGTATGTGCCTGCAAAAGGATAGTAGATATATTGAATTATTCGGGGTTTTCGGCCCCACTAAATCTATTTGCACTGATGAGTGAATATCATGTTTGTTTTTTGAGGTCGATCATGGCACAAGACATAGTTATCACGTGAAAAAACAAAACAGAAAACAATGGTATGTATGCTATGTATATCTTTCGAATATTGGAATATACGTAATACGTGATTCACTGTGCTGGACTGAAATGAAAACACAAATCATGCAAGACGTTTGTCTCTTTCAATTACCTTCTCTCTCTTTCTCTGTTGTCTGCCATATTATCCAAATGTTTTCTACGATACAACGATCGTGAAAAAGAAAGCGCCGGGTCAGCTTCGTTCCGATTTGCCATCTTAGAAATAGAAATGAAGAAGGGAATCCTCTTGACACTTTACCTGAGAAAAAAAATGTTGTATCTGTTCAGGTGATCGGCAAATTTTAGTTTTGAAATCAGAATTCAAGACGGCTTGTTGACACACATACACAGACACACACACTGACACACAGACAGACAGACAGACAGACAGACAGACACACACACACACACACATATATATATATATATATATATATATATATATATATATATTTTGAGTGTGTGTTAGTGTCTGTGTGTGATCCCACGTTGTAACACTCATACCAGTGTACTGTCTATGTTTCAGCTTTGAACAGGATGTCTGTGTGAACGCCCTCGGGGGATATATAGTGTACTAATATAAGCTCAGAGCATAGTTGAGACACCTCATATTTTGGAGATGGTGAGCTCTTACTGATATATATATATATATATATATATATATATATATATATATATATATATATATATAACTTACGGTAATCTAACCATATTTCAAGTGCGTTCAATCTTTAGTAAATTGAGAAACATATTCAGGTTATTGCTTTAATATTCTTTGCTAGAATATATGTGTATATTTCTTGGGTATACGATCAAATTTTAGATAATATCATACATGAACTCCCACGTTGGAACGAGCATCAATGAGAAATTAGAAAATTCAAAATCTAAGCAGTAATTCTACGCTAGCTACGGCTCTAACCTTCCTTGTTTTGGCTCAATATATCACATCTTACCAGACTCTGTCCGTGTGCAATATCTAAAATAAACTACTTGGAGACAATCTGCCGAGGTAACGTCACTTATTTCACCCTGTGATATTTTAGTCGTAGCTTACAGAGTGAAATGAATCCGATACTACCCCAAAATATATTAGTGAAAAGTTACCTCTCACTGTCCGAGCTACTGTTTGAACTCGACTCATCTATTCCTTTCTCAGAGTCGTTAACTGCTCCGCCCACAGCACCACTTCAAATCAAAACAAACAAACAAGCAAACAAACAAGCAGGTTTCGTTGTTCTTTCAATAGAAACTAACTCCGGACCAACGTCTTTTTTCGGCATGTCTTGTTCGAGTGAACAATTGAAAAAATTGAAAAATGGACAATCAATGAATAAATTCAGACACTCATCTTTTGTCAGGCTTTGGTACGGTTCAGTAAAGTTTGATGTCTCAAAGAGAGACAAGGATGCCACCAGACAAAAACTGAAGGAATTGATTTAGCATAAACTTTCATTGTAAATAGCCCCCTCTTACTAAAAAAACAACATTTTGTGGAGGATTTTTTTAAGAAGCACGACATACAAGGGGTGAATATTTAAAATTTCACCCCTCACCTTATTGGCAATGCCTGTACGCGCGATATATTCATAACTAGTCTGCTAGACTGACAGGTTTCTTCAACTTTCACGAGGGTCTATTTTGACAGTTCTGTTTTACGGTTTCTTATAATAAAAAACGGCTGTATAAATCTTCAAAAATCAAACACTGATTTTGAAATCTACCGTTGTAGATAATCACATTATGCAGCTAATTTTACCCAGTTGAATAGATTTTCACTGAAATTTATATCCGATTAAATCTGAAATTAGAACTAAATCTCCGGAATAATCAGTCCAGTTTCATTGTTTTCGAGATATCTGGAATTCAGCAAGAACGATAAGCCTTTGTTCATATATAACAAAAGGTTAAAAATACCACATTTGATCACCATCAGCGTCATCATCATCATCATCATCATCATCAGCAGCAGCAGCAGAAGCAGCAGCAGCAACGTTTTTGTACCTGTCGTTGGACACAGACCTACCCCACAAATTTGTAAGATCTCTCTATCACGCGTGTTGTGTCCTCTGAATCTTTAAATCGACACGCAATCTTATTTTCTAAAGGATACAATTTTGAATATGATCCCTGGGGTCCCATGTCGGGAGTCGTGATGTCAAGCAGTTTTTTGACACACTTGACCCAAGGCTTTCCCGTAGTCTTTTCAGTTTCGTAATGGCTTCTTTGATATATCTGACTCTTTTTTTTCCTCATATATTATGTGCTATTAATCCTAGCCTTCTCTTGTACACATTGCATGAATTTTAGTTTGAAACTATGTTCTATGTTCCAGCGCCATAGGTTACCGTTGAAATAATGCATAATGTATGCATGTATGTATGGTCAGAGAAAAAAAAAACTCTTAATATAGCAATACAGGAAAGGAAGGGATATTTCACAGAGACTTCATAAAATTAGAAAAATGAAAGAATTTCAGGGTAAACATGTAGAGTTTAGAGGTCAGTGCCTCTTTTGGACTCGATATTTGTCAAATTTGAATAGGGTGAGTTTTCTTAATTCTTAAGAATGTAATTTCAACTCCGAGTTGATCTGTATTTTAGTTGGTCTGTATTAACCAGGGAAATCAGCATCCCATACCATATGTGGATCTTAGAGACAAATCGTTTTTGTAGAGGAATTGGCAGCTCCTGATATGTAGCCGATGGCCGGTCTGAAGCATGATATATATGTATATATATATATATATATATATATATATATGTGTGTGTGTGTGTGTGTGGGTGTGTGGGTGTATTCCAAATATCTTTGAATACAATTGATGTCATTTTCTTCAGTGTTTTTCTGTTTCATATATATTATGGTATTTTGGTACATTGTGTAAGATTTCTCTTTTTCAGATCACATACATACGAGAATTATATTACAAACAGTCAGGATTCTTATACTTCTCTATTCATCTTTCATCACACGCACGCACACACACACACACAAACACACACACATACATGCATACATAGATATACGCATACACTTAGATATTATATATATATATATATATATATATATATATATATATATATATATATATATATATATATATTGGGGTGGGAATGAATACATTTTCTCGCAATTGAATATTTGATAATGTTTGGGCGACGACAACTGTACGTAACGTGAAAGGCTCCATTAATATGTATTCCCGTTCCTTATTATTTATATACCAAGAAGAACTCTTACAAAATGTCGGTTAAAAAACAATCCTCATTTTTTTGTATCACTTCAGTCACTTATTTCCCAAAATCTGTCAATGCAATTCATGTATTCTTTTCAGTGTTCTTTTATCGGCTTTTTCGAATATACTTCAATATCATGGTACATATGTAAATTTGTTGGGGTCATCATTGTTTCTCATGAAACCGTTTTGAAGATTTGAAAAAAATACATATATCTATACAATGAAACAATGGATTTGCTATGTTTTTGCCCCTATGGGGTTTCGTCAGACGAATAATGGATTTGTTATACAAACATGTTAATGTTTCTGCCCAGGATTCACCAGCAGAAACCCCAAAAGGGGCAGAAACATATATGTGTTCGTATAACAAATCTATTATTTCAACATGTTCAAAGTTGTACTCCAATATTGAACGTATGGAACTCTTCATGAAGGAAATGCATAGGATATTGAATAACAGATTTTCACCTTGATATATATATATATATATATATATATATATATATATATATATATATTATTGTGTCATCCACAGACAGATGTTTCGTTGTATTTCAACTCTTCAGTGTGGCTATAGACAATCCATTATCCCATCCAGTACCATGAAGTAGGATTGAAACCTTTGCTTCAGACCTGATGTATTTATTTAGCTTCTTAAATTCTCTGTCCACCAAAGTGCTCTATTCCCATGGAAGAGCATTGCATAAGCTTACAATGAACGAGTTACCTCACTCAAAGAGTGCTCAATCGTGAAAAGATGAGCATTATATATATATATATATATATATATATATATACATACATATATATATATATATATATAGATATAGATATACATACATATATATATATATATATATATATATAGATATAGATATATAGATATAGATATATATATAGAGAGAGAGAGACAGAGAGAAGTGAGCAAATTTGCTTCGGTTGATGGAGGCAAGTACATTGAAATAGATAGATTTACAGATATACAGAAGTGTACGTAGGTAGTTACATGAATAATCTTACCTTCAGTCAGTCAGTAAGTCAGAAACATTCCATATACATGTAAAATACATCAAGCTTTATTTCCGCATTTTGGAACGTAAATTACTGAAAGATTGTATACTTATTTATTTGTTCCATAATCTTTATATGAATGCATTTACTTATTTATTTATTTCGAATCAGTGAGCTTAATTCACTTCCTGCAAAACACGTTTATTGGATTTTTTCCTGCTTGCTGTCAAAAATGGCGCCAATGCAATCTTGTTTGCGGCAGACACTCAAGCGTCAAAAGATTCTTGATAAATCTGCGACCATTCAATGCAGAAAAGAAAAAGGAAAAATACAGGTAGCTTCAAAGCAAATTGTACGATGAAGATTTCCTCTTATTCATTCGATTGTAATCAATGGATTAACAATGGTTAATCTATATATTTTTCCTTCCTTTCTGCTCTTTTTTTGTCTATGCTTTTCGTTTTATTGCATCATTTACTATTTTTCATTCAAAGCCTCATTAGTATACCATTATTTACTAGATGAATAGATATGAACAGACTTTTTATTCATACACGCACACACACATACAACCACACACACACACACACACACACACACATATATATATATATATGTGTGTGTGTGTATATATATATATATATATATATATATATATATATATATATATATAGGGCAGAATCATAACCATGTTTGTGTAGGAAATCCAATATTTCCCTATCTATTCATCCATCTATCTATCTATCCATCTATCTATCTATCTATCTATATATATATATATATATATATATATATATATATATATATATATATATATATATATATACGTATATATATATACATATATATATATATATATATATATACTGTAGTAAATATGAAGAGAAAGAAATTTATAGATAAATATTAACTGAGAGTGAAAGAGAGATGTGGAGAGAAAAGGGAGACATTAATAGATGGATAATAGTTTAACTGCAGGTAATTTATAGACAGATATATCTATAAATATGGAGAGAAAGATATTGATCGATATTGATCAGCCGAAATACATAGATCAATATATAGATAGGATTGAAGTGAGAGAGAGGGGACAAGGGGAATAATAGATGATGATAGACTAGGGTAGATGTGAAAAGAGCTACACAGATTCATAGATATGAACAGAAAGATATAGTAAGAAATTGGTAGATAGGACTATAGTGGGGTGGATATGACCAGGATATAAATCATTTGTACTCTTACCCCGAGAGTTCAAATATGCCTATATTTCTTCCGTGATTGGAAAGTGAAGAAACCTTTCGTAAGTCAAGGTATCATCTATTATTTCCAAACCACGCTGTTTTCAATTGCCGTGATCAATGACTACAACGAAGTTTCAGATGGAAAAAGAACCCAAAAACATATCTGTTTGGTCACTCAGAGGAAAAAAACAAAACAAAACCGAACGGCTCCAATATGAAAAGGACAATGTTCAGAGTGATCTTTTAAATCATTGGGAAGACTGGAGATCAATGAAAAAGTCAATTATTAGATATTAATCCCTAAAAAGTATTAATTTTCGAGAACGTCTTGAAAGATATGGATTAAAAAACAGGCACAGAAAAAGACCAAATTAGCATAAACTTACAATGCAAATCTATATAGGGGGGTATAGGAGTTTACAAGGACTACAGAAATGTTTTCCAACATAATTAAGGATGAATGTTGGAATTTTCGGCCATGTAGCTCAATTGGTGCAGCCTGCACGTGTATTACGTACATGTTGAGACAGACAGCGAGACTGAATTATGATAAGGGAAACTTATGAAGGTGATAGTTTTGGTTGACAGTTTCTAATTAGAATGAAATAAAACTCAAGTTTGGGATCAATGATTATTAGATGTTTTTTTGCTACTTGTAGAATCAATTGTGTTACTAATTACATAAAGAGAAAATGTACTGAAAATATATCTCTCTCCAGATAAATTAAATGCAAATCAACAAAATTTAAAAAGAAATTAAATAAAGCAAGTAAAACATATACATCAAAGGAACACATACATTTTACAATACGGCAGCCATATTGAATATGCAAATATGCAAATATATATATATGTATATCCCAGGAACAGGACACATACAAATAGATATACTAGAGCTCTATATATATATATATATATATATATATATATATATATATATATATATATATATATATATATATATATACATATATATATATATGTATATATATATATATATATATATATATATATATATATACATATATATATATATGTATATATATATATATATATATATATATATATGTGTATATATATATATATATATATATATGTATATATATATATATATATATATATATATATACACACACAGCAGGTATTGATGGATGTGCAAAGGAAAATTGAAGCTTTATAAATATATATATATATATATATATATATATATATATATATATATATATATATATATATATATATATATATATATATATATATATATATATATATATATACGTGTGTGTGTGTGTGCGTGTCTATTTACAGCCCCGTGCAGATTATTATCCACACCATATATATAATTTTTCGAGATTTACATCCATCCATATGGAAACTTGAGTAAATAAGTACCCGCTAAAATTCCTTCTCGTCATATTCCATCAAGTAAAATATGAAGAAAAATTATGTTCGCTAAAATTTTACAATATATTTGAAAAGTATAAACAATTATTTTACAAAATCCTAAAAAATATGAAGTGTACATTACTATTTCTACAGCGCTGCATATATTGTCATCTATTTATCTTGGAGGCACTGTCAGCAAAACAATCAGCAAGTGTTTCTACAGTGTTCAATTCAGCCTTGAACCTTAACTAGAGGGCTAGGAAGTAAAACAATCACTTCTTATAATGTCACAAAAAATACATTCTCTGCTAAATATGTTTATCAATGATCAAGGTTGGTTTTTACTGGTTTAATGTAACAAGAAACATAAATTATTTCTTCAGAATTCAGATTTGTCTATTGATAACTACCATAGAAAATGCGAGAGAAGGAACATTGATTGTTCACTATCTCTCCAGCTGTTAAATCGATTATCTGCTACAAGGCATGCTGCCAAATATATCAGTCACATGACGTTTTCTATTGAGTTACTAACAAAACCTGTCAAAATATCGGATCACTGTATTCCAATGTATGGCCCACCCGACCAACCAGCCAAGTAGGCTACAGATTATTTTCTCTTTTAGCGTCTGCGTACAACTATTCGTCTATGTGTGTTTGTGTCTCCCTGCACCCCAGTTCACATTTCTATGATTGCAACATTTGGAATATACATGAGTTTTGCAGTAAGCTACATTTGAACACGCTTTTTAAAAAAAAAGTTTTCTTTTCGTTTCTATGGTCATTTAGGAACAAAATTGACCATTGACATTTTTTGATAGTTTACATATAAGATCTCTTTCTTTAGATGATTTTAGATGAAACATCAATTTTTTTTTGTAGATAATTCCAAATTAAAGATATGTTTCTGGAAGATTTTAGATAAAAGATCAAATTTAAAGATTATTCTTTAAGATAGTTATTTTTTCTAATTTATAGAGAGAAGATACATTTTAGATAATTTTGTATCAAGGTCTTTTCAGATTATTCAAAGTAAAAAATATATTATGTTGATGACTTCAGATAAAAGATCTCTTTTTTTAAAGATATTTTTAGGTACAGTTTCCATAATTTGTTCTGGTTCACAAATGCGCTTTGGTTATTCATTTATGCAAGGTACGGACATCTATCTATCTATCTATCTATCTATCTATCTATCTACCCCAATCAGCTGTCTATTTCCTTTACGAAACTGCACAAAACCCTCGTTTCGTTTCTTAAACGCATGATTTCATTTATCTTCGTTTGCTTTCTATGGAAACAATTCTGTCTTTATTGCAGTCATTGTTTCGATCGAACCGGCCGACCAAATCTACTTAGAGAATGATTCTCGTTTTCCTGGGCCCCCGATACATTAGTGCAACACACAACGTCAGAGTGATCTCGATTTGCAGGAAAAGACACATCGAATAGCATCTTATTGTTATCGAAGCTATCAATGCTAAAATCACTCTGGCACTAATTGAGGTGAGGCTTTATTGCCTAGGAAGTAATAATGGAATGGCCGGAATGCTGTAATCAAAGCTGAATTCCATTGGATGACACAGTAGATTCAATGGACATCGGTGTGGTGGGATGGGGACCGTTCAATAAACGGTAAGGTTACTGTTACTGAACCATACACTGAGTACAGAATGAAGCAATGTCATGGGACTATTGTATTCCAATCGTTTCCAACAGGAACTCTTCCACGAAAGTTGTAATATTCAGTTGATGTGCACAGAGAAAAAAAAGGTCCATACCATTCTAGCAATGTCCTGATATAACTAACTAGATATCTAAGTATAATGAATGGGTTATATTACTTTGAAACACTATTTGGAATGATCTCCTGTCATTACACGGTGTATATATCATTTATCCAAGACAGTGTGAATAGAATAAACATTTGAAGGAATTAAGCTGCTGCAAGAATCGAACCTGTGACTGAAAGGGTATCCAAATCGACGTAGCATGTCTTTGGCCTAAACATCCACCGGTAATGGAAATGCTAAAATAACTGCTTTAACTCAAAATTCCCATTTTATTTATCTATTGTATATATCTGCTCTGTTTGTTACTGGCAGCTTTTCAGTTCAGTGCTAAGGGCAATGCCACGTTAATGCAGCTTCCTATTAGCTGCAGGTTCGATTCCCGCAGCAGCATCATTTTCCCAAGTTGTTTATTGTCTTGACCAAATGACACATTCATCGTGTGATAATGGGAGATCTTTTCAAATAGATTTTCAAATAAAATAATGCATTTATAATTATTTCCATTGGATTGTATCTCCATTTAAAAATACGTGTATAGACTGATAGAAATTCACGATCAGACTTCAATATAAACAGTTTCAAAGCGATATATGAATGTACACAAGAACACAGATATGTTTGTCTTTAGTCAAATCAAATCAGATTGTCAAAGTGAAGACTAGAGTGAAGAGTATAATACAAATGATTGAGCAACCTAAAAAGAGATGGGTCGGTTACTTAGCAAGATAAAATTACAACGGATGGAGCAAAAGGCTAACCGATTAGTATCTATGGGACAACAAACACAGTAGGACAAGTTCAGACCCGAGATGGAAGGAAATAGGAAATGCCTTTTTCTAGCAGTGAACTTATAATGGCTGATGATATATATATATATATATATATATATATATATATATATATATATATATATATATATATATATATATATATATATATATATATATATATATCGTTGAAAATGCTTTATGGCTTTCAATCTATATATACTAAAAGAAATTCCGAAATATCAAGTCATTTCAGTCAATTTTTTCCCAATAATGATAATGTGTGTATACACTTGCATGCGTTCTTTCCATTGCAAACCTGACATTTGTCTGAGTTTCAAGGAATGTTGGGATACAACATGAACTTCTGTTGATTCTGGATGTTTGTTTTTTTTTATAGTCAATCAGCATTTTGGTCGGAAGACAAAGAGAATTTGAATTCAAAATGAAGTTGCTTAAAGTCGTTTGATAGCAAGATTTAGCTACGGGATCCGAGGGAAATCACTTTCCAGTGTCAGATGCAGGTCGCTTTTTGTTGAACTCAGGTTCAAGTCGAGTGCGCGAATCAGCATCGTTTTCTTCCATAACCTCAATAACGAAAATAAAAAAAAACATAACCAATATATATAATCAACTTTTCCCCACCGTTTTCCGAAACTGATCAGTTGGAAACAAATTTACCGGCTGAACTGAACTTATATATAAACAATAGATTGTGCAAGGTCTTATATTATCCTAATAAATAAATACATTAGTACTAAAAAAAATATGTATTATGTATATGTTTTTAAAGGATATACACGTCAGAAGTGGATCATTTTCTGTCAGAATAGAAGAAGGGTGGAGTTTGCCTCTGCAACAAACAAGCTTATTATATGTTTTTCTTGGTTTAAGCAACACATTACTGCCGTCTCTTTTTTTTAATCATACTACAAATGATTTTAAATATCCAGCATCGGTACTAAATACGCATAAATATATACATGTTGGAAGTTTATACAAACACAAATACTCTCCCCCGCCATATATATATATATATATATATATATATATATATATATATATATATATATATATATATATATATATATATATATAACTTAAAGAGCAAGCACATGGTTTAATACTAGACTACAAATCGAATCCCGTATCCTTGACAACCGATGCCCCCTCTAGGCAGTATAACGGATAAAACATCCATGAGCTGCTGCTGCTACTCTCTAAAACAAATCGACACGGATTTCACCAGTGATAAAACACAGTCATAACTCACCATGATCAGCCATGGAGAATCCTGTTTCTCGATTCCCATTTTCGTTAAATTTGTTTTCTCCGATGACCCTTTAACCAATGAAAAGTACACACATCTTAATCGATATAGGATCTCGTTCCTGAACCTGTAAATCATATTAATTTATTTATTCATAAAATTATTTCTCAAAAAAATATAGTTTCCATGTACTTTTGCTCCTAAGTCCGTCTCCTTCCCAACTGTGTCATATATATATATATATATATATATATATATATATATATATATATATATATATATATATATATACACACACATATATATATACATATATATATATATATATATATATATGTATATATATATATATGTATGTATATATATATACACATTTATATATATATATATATATATATATATATATATATATATATATGTATATATATATATATATATATATATATATATATATATATATATATATATATATATATATATATATATATATATATGATAGAATAGATAGAAATTGCGAGGAACATATTTTCATACTATTCTCTGAATCCTCTTTTTTTTTTGTTCCTTTAAAGTACGTTTATGGCAATTTATTTCACGGGTGATGTTTTTAGATAAATCAAGAAAATATACTAAATGATCTTAGAAGGAGATTCATCTTGAATTGATTTAGAAAATTAGTTGGTTTTGGTACACAAGCCACAGTGAATCACTAATGTTAACATTATTTAATCCTGGTATAGTAATAATCCTAATTCAAAATACCAACAATATGGTCAGAAAGTACTGATTTTTAAAGAATTCATAAGAAAAGGAAAATTTTGTGAGTTCTTTGTAATATCTACAATAATACTTTAGGCGTATTTTGTGCAGAATTCCCTCGGTTGAAGTGACAGAATTAGGAGATTATCATCCAGTTTGATTGAAGCTGGGCTTTACATCAAGCTTTTCCATGATCTATAAAATATGCAGATGTGATTAGAGTAGATGTAACGCATTGATGGTCTTTGGAAAGGCACGAATCTGTGTCTTCTCCAATCAGGCTCTGCAGCCTTGGAGTTGGGGGGACAATCAAACGTCTTTCCAGCAGATCCCATGGCCGGGCTGATGCCAGAGGTATTCCTCTCTTTAATCCTGCAGATTCCATGAGCGAAGGTGATCGGGGGATTCTGACCACTAGGCCACCTAGGCACTCGACTTTATCCGCTGAAGGCGCACACCCTCGAGAGGACGGTCTATTGACTGTAGGGACGTTCTATTGTCTGTCGATGGAGGATGGAAGCCACCAATTAAATTGACAATCAATATGTCTACTTATTAGGCTACACCCAAATATTATGGCAAATCTTCAAAATGTTTCCCACTTAATTGACTCTCCCAATCTTCATATTGATTCGCACCTCGATGTTTTTTTTTTATCTACTACAAAGGGAGGGCACTGGGTTTAGTTATTTGTTTAGCTGCTACATGTCGGCCACCTACTTTTTAGGTGAAATTTGAAACATATTAGACACCAATGTGATTGGGGAATATCTTCACAGATAAACAATGGAGCCAGAAAGAGAAAAAAAAAAAACAGACAGATCGCTGAAAGAAAGGAAGGAGAAAATGGAGAAGATGATGTGTACATAGCTGAGTTGGATAAGTAAAAGAAATACGAAAAGAAAAAAGTCAGGTCTGGTTAGTCACACAATATATACTGTCACGCAACCAACTATCATAATTTCATACTGGAATGGGGATGATCAATTAAAAAAAAGGGTGATCAATGTATTAGTTGTGGTCTCTTATTGGACTGTGATAACTGGAAAAGTCTGAATTGAAAAAAAATCCTCTAAACAAAAAAGTGTGAGTGCTTCCGGACAAAAAGTGAGGGATCAATTTAGCATGAATGTAGATCATAGATACGCCCCCTTCCCCCAAGAAAAACAAGTATGTAAAGGGAGTTTCAGGGTAAAATTAGCGGATACAAAATAATGGTTCAATTTAGCATAAACTTACATTGTATACTGACCACTTCCCTTGAAATTCTATGGTTCAATCTTCAAAAACTGAGAAAAATTTTTGTAAACATAAGACAGACCAATTTAAAAACAGGAGATATCTATGTTGAGGGTACTGGTGATAGATTTGCTGACACTGTGGGTTAACGTTTCAATCAGAAAAGACATACAACACAAACATACGTACATATATATATATATATATATATATATATATATATATATATATATATATATATGAAAGAGACACGGAATATGAAGACAGAGTGGGAGAAAAGTAAAGGATGTTGATAAGAGGAAACATTGCTATTTTTCGGCAGGTGTGTCGTCCTATCGAATGCCAATGTTAAATAATTCAAGACAAACCAAGGGAAAAAAATCAAGAACCTTTGATTAACACCTTTTATAGATTATTCTAAACACTAGTAAGTACCAAATGTTTTTTTGTTGTTTTTTCACTACATTTTCTTCCTTTTTAATTAATAATTAAAGATGTGAACTTCGGCAGAATATCAAGTTAGTTCATATCAAACATCGTTCTTTGAAAAGTAATATAAAAGACCATTATAAGGTGTTAGGAGAGTAATTATGTATTTCCGTGTTTTGGAAATAATTACACATTTCACTGTTATAAATTATAAACCCACCAAGACCATGGTTGAACAGAACAAAACGACGTCAGGTTTCAATTCATCATCTTTTCTATCCGATATTCATCATAGTATCTAATGAAATTCAACCCTATGGAAAATACTAACTTCAAAGTTCATATTCTCCATTGCTTACTGTATGAACTATGGAAGGGTAATACTGTGACATAGGCTTTTTAAAACAATCTGTGAAGTGTATCCTCAGACAACGGAAGCTTGTAAATTTCAGCTGGGTTTAAAAGGTTCGAAAATGTAAATACGTAATTACTTTCTGAACATGAAAATACTCTCCGAATACCCAAATATGAACAACGAAAAACGTCAAAAATCCAATAAGAATGATCCATTAGAAGCAATAATCGTTCCTGAAGATTCTCTAATGATGATATAACACCTCCATGAGAATAAAAAATCCTCAGGTTGCTGAGTGGTCACATGATCAGTAAATTAGGAATTATTGTTTCCTTATTATTAAGACTTTTTTTAAATAGTATATTAAGGTAAGATGATGTAGGGAAAATATCAGTAAGATTTCGGATCCTCATATTTATATGCTTCATCTCCTAATTCTTTCAGCTTAAACACAATCATCTGCTGTCGGGAACTGTCATGCAGCAATTAAATCATTTCATATGGGATTCATAATCCCAATTTCATAATCTCTCCAATTATCCAGGATGACATTGATATGTTTTTTGTGGAAGTCATCATCATCTCCAACGTTTCAGAATCGATTGGTTGATATAGATCTTCCCCAAAGTTCGTAAGGTTTATTCATTGCTTTTTGAATTTTCCATAGCATTTTCCCAAGTTTGTTCTCTATTATGAGGGAGTTTCATTCTCTCTGCTTGCAATGTTAGGCATGGTCCTCTTTAGTCCATATTGCTCAGTTTGAGTGCCAATCTCTCGGCTAGGTTCTATATTTCAGCCCTGTTTGTAACTACTGGGAGGATACATTTGTTTTAGACCTTTTTAACAAGTAATGGAATTGTTGTGTTCTTGGAAGCAGTAGTTGGCATGGTTAGAAGAAAACACTAAACTTCAAAATCGTTAAAAATTCAGTGACGATAACCACTAAATTCTTCAAATATCTAGACCCAGAGATCTGGAAATATTGTAGCTCAGACGAAGAGTTCTAATTAAACTGAATGTATTTAATTCCCTCTGTTCATGCTATTATCATTTGCACATCATTATCTGATAATCATATGTATACCCCTGTGGAGAGTTCTATGAGTAAGCAACAGTATATTAAAATTCACCTAAATCTGTTTTCAAGGGCATTTAGATTTGAACTGAATCTCAAGTCTTATAAGTTAGTAATGATCTTCCTTTTGGCTAAATTTTCATTGATTTGTCAGTCTAGTATTTTCGTTAATTGTGTTCACCAATGCTTGAAGGTTGAGCTTAATTCCTGAGAAGAAAGTGTGAAAAAAAAAAAAAGAGGAAAGAAAGTCGAGGGATGAGTTGATTTATCCAATATTTTGTTACTTGTAGCCAGGTCCCCAGCTACTTACGACACCAGGTGTTCGTGAACTGTTACCCATCCAAGTACTGGCATGTCTCAACCTAGCTTATCTCCAATGATCGTACGAGGACAAGTGTATCTGGTTCAATTTTGCCGTTACTGAATTAGTTAATTGTTCAAAAATAGGAGAGAGACACGGGAAAGAAGAACTCTATTTAGTAACTCAATGGAAACCGTCTTAAGGTCTATTTACAGGTTTTGGGGGATATCAATTAAAATTTGGAAAAGAGGATGCTCAGTTAATAAGTTTCTTCTCTAACCTTTTGTCGGGCAGTAATCACAAAAAATAAGTTGGTATATACTTACACTGTGACATTAAACTCTCATTACAAGCTTTTGGGGGTTGGGTGCGAATTTTCAGAAAACGGAAATGGGGGGATAAATGAATGTTTAATTTTGTTGGTCTGCAAATCAGCCAGGCAACCTTAGAAACTGGGGAAATCTATGCTGACTGTTATGATCATAAATTTGGCCGACAATTTTTTGTGTAAATATTTTTCCTATCGACAGAGAAGAATTCAAAATAGCTGAAAAAATACCTCTACGACAGACATATCAAAACAAAATTCATTTATAAGAAAAAAAACATTAGTGAGAGAGAGGGTGATGAGAGAATGAGGGGGGAGAAAAAGATAAAGAAACAATAGGGTGAAATAATAAAGGGGTATGGGGATTTAACAAAGGAGATAAGGAGTGAAAAAGTTACTTCTCCCACCTTTTGTTAGGGAGAGATTACTATAAAAGGCTCAAACGCGGATAAACACGAACTAACTAACCGATTGAGCATAAACTCACATTTCAAACTGAGCACCACTGAAAACTCTTTTGATGGATGAATTCTCACAAAACGGAAAAAATCCTTTTAAAACTTGATGACAAGCATATGTTTTTTAGCCCTTTGGTTCGATTAGTGCAGTCTGCTTATCTAGACTATTTTAAAAGCTGAAGAAACGTATGTTGATAGTTGTGATGACAGTTTTGATTTTCAGTTCTTAATTGTAAAAAAAAATATATAGAAAAATCAGGAAAAAAACAGGAAATTGCCATTCACAGTCCATAATTGAACAGCCGTATCGTAAGAACTTGTCATGCAAAATAATTCTATCGATTGATATGGTCGGAATGAATTCTATCAAAGACATTACTGGCATTTTCCATTAGTAACTACCTTACAGTAAAAATTAACTCTAAAAACATCTACATTCTTTATAATCTAGATCTAATTAATAAACCAACCAGAATATGACCCTTAAAAGGGTTGTTAGAGCCTTTTTTCTTGAAAAAATAGAAAAAATCGAAAGGGTCGACTGCAGCTAATTTTCAAATTTGTAGACACAACAGTATGGCCAGGAACGCAGCAACAACCAAATTAAACTGACACAGACAGAGAAGTACATGGACACATAAACAGAGGCACATATATATAAAAAAAACGATGGAACCAACCAGCATCTTTGATGGCTATGGTTGTTCAATTATACCTTGACGACAGACAGATCAAAGCAAAATATATTGATGAGAAGGAACCATTAATGAAAGAGAGAGAAACAGGAAGTGGCAGGAGGGATAGAATTGTGAGGTTGGAAAGGGAGTGGGGGTCGACCTAGGGATAGATAGGGGCGGGGAAACTGTAGGGGAAAATGAGAGAGCTAGGGAAGGAGAGAAGGAGAGATAATACTAAGTGCGACCCGTATTTGGGCAATTGTGGTTGTCATGGTATCAGAGAAGGTTTTTTGATGCTGCGGCACCAAAGGTTAATGATCTAAAATATTTTTAGACTCGTTCTGATCAATTGGAAATTGTTTGTTCGGTATTGCAGAAACAACTGTCAAAGACCGGCCATTTTGATTTGAGGGAAAATCGATTTAAAATGTTGTCTGTGATTGCGAATGTGCGTCATCTGAGGTTCTCAATTTGTCACAAAAAAAAGTATTCAGACTACTGTAATAAATACCTCGCTTAGCACAACCCCATTTGGTGCTGATTCACCCTTCTTCTTCTTCTTGTTCTTCTTGTTCTTCTTCGTCTTCATCTTCTTCTTCTTCTTCTTCTTCTTCTTCTTCTTCTTCTTCTTCTTCTTCTTCTTTGTCTTCTTCTTCTTCGCCTCCTTCTTCACCTTCTTCTCTATCTTTTTGTTCTTGTTCTTGTTCTTGTTCTTCTTCGCCTTCTTCTTCTTTGCATCTTCTTCTTTTTGTTCCTCTCAACCTTCTCCTTCTTTTTCTTCTACTTTGCCTTCTCCTTCCTTTTCTTCTACTTTGCCTTCTCCTTCCTTTTCTTCTACTTTGCCTTCTCCTTCATTTTCTTCTACTTTGCCTTCTCCTTCTTTTCCTTCTTCTTTGCCTTCTCCTTCTTTCTGTTCTTCCTTGCCTTTTCCTTCTTTTTCTTCTTCTTTGCCTTCTCCTTCTTTTTCTTTTTCTTTGCTTTCTCCTTCTTTTTCTTCTTTTTCTTCTTTTTTTCTTCTATTCTGTTGGTTTTCATTTCTTCCCTTTATTTTCTGCTCTCTCTCTCTCTTTTTTAATCCTTTACCTTGTTCTTCTTGCTTTCTCTCTTCTCTTCTTCCCTCTCTACATTTTTATTCATTTGCCCTGTTCTTCTATCTCTCCCTTTTCTTTCTTTTCTCTCTCTTTTTTTTTGCTCCTTCTTTTCTCTCTTCCTTTCATTCAATTTTTTTATCTCCTCCTTTTCTAATTTCTGTTTTTTCTAATTCTTGTTCGTTCTCCTTTTGCAACATATCATTTCCCTTCAGTGTACGTGTATTGATGGTTCTTCTCAGCTTCTTCTCCCTTCATCGTTCTCAGCAAGTCTTCTTGTACGCCTTCGGGTATTCGTTTTGCCATCGATCTGTGCAAAGTCTCCAAGTAGGTTACTCTCTGAATAGTTTTGCTTTATATGCGAAAAAGGTTGTAAAACGCAATAGTCTTCCTTTAAAAATATGTTTTGTGATAAAATTGATAATATTAGATTCCTGAAATAAAAGATTATAAAAGACTGTATTGTGGAGGGTTTTCGGTAAAAAAATGTTTACCGTCCATGATGGTTAATATGC
>OY735241.1:8779645-8914645 GCA_963457665.1 Thysanoteuthis rhombus | reverse complement strand
CAACGTCAATTTTGGTGAAGTTTGTTCTGGTTATGGTAGAAAAATAATGACAGCTCCAGTTTGGAAGTTTTGCAATACGTCAAGATTAAATGAATAATCGAACTAGAGAGCAAACAATAGTCAGAGGGCAATTTTTCTGGTCATGTTGTAAGAATGACAGAAAACTGATGGACGTCTCGACTCACATTATGAATCCCAAGAGATCACATGCGAAACCAAGACTGGCAGAATACAAGATAGAGAGTTGAATTAGACACGGTGAATCACGGTAGAAGTTCACTATAACCCTAAAAAATCTTTTTTTTTCGTCACCGTTCTTTAGAGGAGTCTGCTGGATTGAAAGAGTTATCCGATAAAAAAAAGTTTCTTGATTTACTAGGGTTATGCCCACAGGATCACGAAACAAGAAATGATGCCAACAAAATCAGCGTTAAAACAAAACAAACACCTAAAGACAGAATTTAGGTAATGAAAGCTAACCCAGAGGGGGAATTACGTAAAGAAAGCTATGTGCAAGAAGGAACCAAATATTGATTTTCTCTTTATAGTGAACCTTAAACGTGATTCATAAAAAACTGCGTCATTGACAGCTATCATAAGCTGTATAAGTCTATTTCAATGAGATTTCTATCAAAAAAAATAAAAAATAGAAACACTGAAAACCGAAAAATATTTGCAAAGATGAATAATCTTTGGTGTACATTCAGTCGATTTTGAACTTGTACAAGGATATTTGAATAAATTTCTGGGAATGTGTCTGATAATATTTGAATTCACTGCATGTATTTACACATACAAAAATCAAAAGAATATTGTATCAAATTTGAGCATTGAATAGCTACATACAAAAATCAGAAATATTCGGTCAAAGTTTAGTCAATTCTAAAACTGTTTAAGTATATTGAATCGATTCTGTCGGTCTCCAGTGCACAACTTCGAATGTCCACAAACAAAAAGCATCATATATTCCAGACCAACGATAACACGGTCAAAATAATAGTTTTGAAATGATCCAATTATCGTGGCGTCGTGTTAGTATTTTGATTTTACTTGTAGTTTAATTCTTATTGTCAAAAGGCCTTTCAATCTAATATATCTATAAAAGTAAGAGTTTAATGAAATATATCTTGGAATTCCAAAATATATCAATGAAACTCAGATATTTGAAAGAAATGAAATAAAGTTTACTTCAAAGCCAATTGCAAGTCACCTGCTCCGTTTCATTGCAGACGTACGTGTCAAAACTTTTCAATCACTGTCTAGACAAATGATTGTCACTCAATTTACAAAGGTCAAGCAAGATTATCATCACATAAGGCATTGACAACAGGATAACTTCATGGGAGAGTTCCTGTTCGTGCATACGCAGTATGGTGCCTTCTGATTTGCTACGAAGCTTTTTCAAGACTGCACGATTATATTTATTGAAATGGCTTGATGCTTGTTGAAAAGATATTGTAAAGTTGTAAAGTTAATATGGACTATAATAAGGTTTTCCATAAAGGATTATATAGTCGTGGAAAGCTATTTCTCCCTCTGGCCACACCATACACGATGCAAACTCCCTCATCTTTTAGCCATTCTTGTTTTATCTGATATACCTATTAGAGCCCACGTAAAATATATTCGCTTACAGGTATACGATTGAGACAAATTATTTGTTATGAACAGGTAGTGAGTGAAGAAAATGTCTAATGAACTGCGAATAGTTCATCATAACATACTTATACAACTTTAACATTTCTTCAATTTGAACTGAAGATGGGAAAAAAACAACTTTTGAAAGATTACTCAGAACTGTGACAGGCGTTTAGTCCTGATTCTATCAATTTTGAATCTGTACAAGGATGTAGGGATCGACCTTTCGAAACGTATCGGAAGCTCTTTGTTTTCAATGGGAATATTTAAAGACAATACAAAATCAACTGATCTGGTTAGTCACTCAATAGAAAACGCAACATGAAAGTTGTTTGGCAGCATGCTGGGGGCAATCAATAAGAAATTGGAAATAGTGTAATCAATAAATATGTACTTTGATGGATTTTTATTGGACGGTGATAACTAAAAAAATGTCAAATATCAAATTTTAGAAAAGCAAATTTAGATTCTCAACTTAAAATCAACTTGATTGTAAATCAACCCCCACTAAAAACCAGTTTAAGGTGGATTGAGAAAACGTATATATATATATATATATATATATATATATATATATATATATATATATATATATATATATATATATATATATATATATATATATGTAATCATGCAAACCCGCCAGCCAGCCAGCCAGCATAATGGGCTAAGTTTAAAACTGAAAGAAACTCTGTTTAAATTTTGTTGGGTCTAGGTTGACGGTCTCTAAAACAATATGAAACTAGATTGAAATATTATGTACAAAATTTTGAATTTGTTTTTGTCCTAATTCTGTCAAAATTGAAAGCGTATGAAGATGTTGAAATGTTAAAATGATTCCAGTCAATCTCCATTTCAAGTGAGAATTGCCTTTGTTTCACCCGTCACAACAAGAAAATAAAACAAGAAGGGATAATCCTCTCCAAAAAGCAAAATCGATGCATAAAATTGATATTCCCCCAACTGTGATTCGAAATCATGACTGAGAAATTGATAGGCAGTTCTGTAACTAACTAAGCCAGATTGACAAGTTTCTTGAACTAATTCATTATATACACAATGCAGAAGTTTCAGTAATCAGTTTGAGTTTTGAATAGACGAAGGAGCGGTGTTTGTCCCAGCAGTAACCGGGCGTGTTCTTTGCACTCACTGAGTTGTATTGGTTTATAAGTTTCGATTTCCAGCTCTAAACAAGAAACTGTCCACCCACCTGCACAGACAGCGCCTCCCCCTTAAACCCAGGGTATGGACAATAGTTAATCGCTACGAAAACTCCGCAATAACTTTTAGTCGAATCGAAATGCCAGCAATTGTTTACGCTATCAAAACCCAAAGAAAAAAAGTACGACATCGACAGCTATTATTAGCGCTGTCTTCACTGTTCAAAATCAAAAAAAAAAAAAAATTGCAGACGGATCCTGGACAAATCATTGTCCCTGGATTTAAGGAGGTCAAGCGAACGCGTCAACACGCAAGACATGAGCAGCCTTCTTGGACAAAAGCGTCACGTAATTGGCTAACATAATTGTCCTTCGAGTTTCCGGTTTAAAGCTTCCGGTGGAGACAGTAAAGGCAACCGAGTGTAATGAAGGTCGTACAGGTTATCTGCCAGTGGCATTTTTTTTTTCTTATTTGAAAATCGAAGTTACCATTAAAATACTGAGACTGTCTCATAATAGTTGTTACATTTATGTACAAATTTATATATTCAAATAAAAAAAACTAACATGTCTGGTTAGTCAATTGACACTGTCATGGTACCAACGTTTTTTCGGGGGGGGGGACTGAGTTGAAGGTGATCAATTAAAAAATGGGAAAAAAGTAATCGATGAATAATTCACTCTTTCCAACTTTTGTTTGGCAGTGTTCTATAGAAAAGGTCTAATGTTAAGAGAAACGTGTGAATTCTGCTGGACAGGTATTATTGGACCAATTCAAAATAAACTCAGATTAAAAATTGGGTGCTCAACTGAAAAAATTACTTGATCGATGGGGTTGAAAACAAAAACACAATTTTTTTTCTACGCATATTAAGTGATAAATGTATGAATTTCAAGACTTCGCACTCAATTTCAGTGACCTGTACGTGCGATACATAAATAGTGAGTCAGGCAGACAGTTTTTGGTGACAGCTTTGGTTGACGTTTCCTGATTGATTGGTAGAGGAGAAAGAGAAAAAAATACATTGAAATTGTTTTGCAATATTGTTTCGTTGCTGAAATTGTTGATATTTCATAGCAAAGTTACTTGAAGAATGTTAGGGTTATAATCTGAACAAGATCGGAAAGGATCAATTCTTAATTTTTTAAATCTCAGCTATCTTTTGTTGAAACGAATGAATATACAAAAATGTAACAACCTAAACTTTAAGATTTAAAGCCACTATCTATCCATCGCAGCCATTTCCTATCTATCTATCAATCTCTACCATGTGTTATCTATCCACAATTACATATATATTAATATCAACCATTCCCTTCATATATGTCTTGACCATTCCTTATCTATCTATCTATCTATCTATCTATCTATCTATCTATCTATCTATCAATCCATCTATCTACTTCAAGATTAGAGAGGAAAAATCATCAAGATTTTGAAATCATGCAAAAGAATTCGATCGAAAAATAAATATGGTCAGAATTAATTCTATTCATGACATCACTAGTGATTCCCATTGCAACAAGTTTGATTCTGATCTCAACAAAGTTATAATAAGGCCACTAATAAGTAAAAAAAAAAGTTTCCAGAAAGAAATGATCTTGAAGGGGTCAACTATAGCACTGCCGATTTCCATGACTGTTGACAGAACCGTATGGCCAGGAACGCTAGAACAGATGAATACATGAACACACCAACACACAAAAATATGAAAAAATAGAACCCTTCGCCAACTATAGTGACTGCATATGTATATATGTGTATATGTGTATATATATATGTATATATATATATGTATATATATATATATGTGTATATATATATATGTATATATATATGTGTATATATATATATATGTATATATATATATGTATATATATATGTATATATATATATATATATATGTATATATATATATATATGTATATATATATATATGTATATATATATGTATATATATATATGTATATATATATATATATATGTATATATATATGTATATATATATATATATGTATATGTGTGTGTGTGTGTATTTTCAGCTATCTATCTATTGTGTCTATTTCTCATATATCTATTTACCCACGTATACCGTTTCTTATTTTTATTTCTAACCACTTTCCCTTCTCCTTCTCTCCGTCTGTCTGTCTGTCCGTCTGTCTGTCTGTCTGTCTCTCTCTCTCTCTCTCTCTCTCTCTCTCTCTATATATATATATATATATATATATATATATATATATATAATTGATGCTCCCTTATTCAGGGTTGAGCACACTTCAAGTGAGGTAACTCATTTATTGTATGCATTATGCAATGCACTTCAATAGGGATAGAGCATTCTGTTGGATGGGGGATTTTAAGCAGAAATAGAATATATTGCATAAATTCAGCATTACTGACAGTCCAAATCCATGGCTCAACGGTAGGATACCGGCCTCCAGGTCTGAAGGTAAGGTTTCAATATTTCCTCGTGGAAGGGGATGGGATAATGGATTGAAGAGTTGTTTAACTACTAAACGGCTGTCTGTGGATAACATATATGTCTATATATATTTATCTATGTATGTATATATATATATGAATGTATTGACATATATATCAACCATTTCTTATCTATTGAACTAATATATATCTAGGCCGTATATACCCATAAATCTATCTTTCTCAGTCATATCTTATCCATCTCTGTCTTCATGTATTCAATCATCCCAGCCATTTTTTTATCAATTTGGGCCTTTCTCTTCCCTTTCTTTTATTTATTTATTTATTTATATTTATTTATATTTATTTATATATATTTATTTTATTTTATTTATTTTCATATATATATATATATATATATATATATATATATATATATATATATATATATATATATATATATATATATATATATATATATATATATATATATATAAGGACTCGTTGAACAGTATTGTTTTGATATTGTCAAATTTGTGGTTTGTTTTTTCTGTCAACATTGAGATTCCAAGTCGGTAATTTCACATGAATGTTTGACCTCCGTATGCTGCAGAAATCCCACTGTTGCCTTGGGAAGATACAACCACACATTTACAATAGAGATGCAAATAATGTTTTCCGATATATGCCTTACACAACACAACCCTCTGGGCATGGTGGTGTGTGTTCAAAAATGATTAAGTATTCTAACTGGCAGGTTGTGCTATGGACATTAGGAATGGGTACCAGAGATTTTCTTTTATGTTCATGTACACTCCTGGGAAGATCGTTGTAGGCCCCGACAAATTTTTGGTCAGTTCAACATAGTCTGTGCAGGATTTCCTGCAACATGTAATAAGACTGTTGCTTGAATATTTGACTACAATAATCAAGTATAGTTTCGTGGTCCAATCATTTGAGTGCTCGACTGCCAGCAGACAGATCGTGCGTTTAAATCCGAATGCTATCACAAAATGTTTAGAATATATCTTTGCTTCTACTTTGATCATGGGTGCACAAATGTTATTACAAACAACTGAATATATACAGGTCATTTTAATCTATCTATCTATCTATCTATCTATCTATGTGGGTCATTTCTTGTCTCTCTCCTTATATTTTTCCATAAGTCTACCGTTGTTCAACTCCTTTGGCATCTTTAATAACCATCCACAGACAGAAATCTCTTTTCATGCGAATCTTGGCGCCTTGCCTAATCTCCTTTCCGAATAGCCACAAAGAATTGGCTTTACAAAAGACAGATCAGGGAAACGAAATATCATCACACACGCACACACACACACACACACACACACTCACACACACACGTGAAAATACTTGGATAAACCTACGTAAATCTCAATTTACATATTTTCCATACGTATGTATTTATATATACAGTGGCCATATATATATATATATATATATATATATATATATATATAAGCCTCTCTCTCTCTCTCTCTCTCTCTATATATATATATATATATATAAATGTCAACATGTATGTATGTATATATGTACGATTATACATGCATATAAAAATGCATCATCATCATCAGCAGCAGCAGGTCCAGCTTTTTAGCGTTGTCGTTGGATATAGACCTCCCAAAAGATTTGCCAGACCTTTCTATCGTGGCTGTTGCAGAGCCAATATTTTCAGAACGTGTCTAATTCGACACACTATCTGATATTTTGCCGGCCACATCTGATCTCTTGGGATACATGTTGTGAGTTGTGGTGTCTATCGAGTGTCTGTCGGTTTTGCAACATGACTAACTCATTGCCAAATGAAGTTTCTAATGGATTCTATGATTATCCTGTTTTTTCTCTGATTATATTGCGTTGTTTTCTGATCTCTCAATGTGATTTTTAGCACCTCTCATTCACGTGTTGTATGATTTTCAGTTTGAAGGTCAATCTTGTGGTTAGGTTCAATGTTTCATCTTCACAGGTGACTATCAGATGTATTTGTTGAATACTGTTCCTCTCAAAACTAATGGGGTTTTTATGCTTTTCAATGTTAATCTTGCTTTATCAATAGCTTGCCATCCTCCTTCTCCTCCTCATTATCATCAGTGTTGGACATAAACCTTCCCAATGATCTGCCACAATTCTCTATCATGGGCGTCACGGAGCCAGTATCTCCTGAATCTGTCCACTTCATCTCCCCATTTTGTGTTCCGTCAGCCTCTTTTTCTTATGTGATCTCTGGAGATCCATGTTGTGAGACGTGATGTCCATCGTATAGTGATTCTACTCCTCTTCTGGCTTCTAGAGAAATCAGATGTCCTGGGTAAATGTACTGATGTAGTTTTTTTCCCTGTCAGGTTTTTCGATTTGGATTTTTTGTCTTCATTCTCAACGTGTTTGTTGTACATGACATATGTTTTACCAAGGCTCATGTGAGGTCCAACTTTCTTGCTCTCTTCGTTCTGTTCGTCGAGTATTACTTAGAGATCACGAAGGGTTTGATTTTTTTTTAGCTCAAAGGACAATTTCGTCAGCAAATATAAGGATACATAGATATCCACCGTCTATTTCGATTCCTTTATTCTCCCAGTCTACGTTTAGGAATGGAATCTCGTGACAGACTGTGGAGAGTAGAAGTGAGCTGGTTGCATCTTGTCTTACCCCATTTTCGAAATGAAAGGGCTCGAAGTCATTATGTTGCTTAATGAATGAACTGCTGTTTCGGTATGTATGTAGCAAGACTCTGACGTATATAGGGTCAGCACTTTGTATTTTAGCATTGATGACTTGGGGAATTTTTACTGAGTCGATCGGCTTTCTATATTATGCTGCTTTTTATTTCTGTTTACTGAATAGAGATGATTAATTGTTGAGTAGCTTGGAATCAAGCCTGTTTTTCGTGGATGCTTTTCACCTAGCGTTTTGGTGATTCGGTTTGTGATCACTTTGTTTATCCAGTTGAGTTAGCTTACTTGCCTGTAGTTTTTTTTTTTTTTAGATCTTTTGAGTTCCCTTCCCTATGATTACAGCGTTTTAATCTTCTGTGACTTCATTTTGTCTTTGGCATGAGTTGAATGATATGGCTCGTCAGTGTGAATTTTTTTGTTGGAGTTGAATGAAACGTCTCCTCTTATGCTGACTTAAACACCTTGATGTAGATGTATGACACCTGCAGGTGTGAGCAAGTCTTTTGATTTTCAAATAGAACGAGCGTTGTGGACACCCATGCACGATTGCTTTAATATTCTCTCTAGTCTATAATGGGAAAACATAAATGTAAAAATAAGTACGCTTATTATTTTAAAAATACTATCGGATGCGACATGGATTTGAAGAAAGACGAAGAACGTATTAGTTTCATGAGCCTATATTAGTATCTTTGTTGATTTTGTAGTAAAACTATATTTGGGGAAGCCTGTCTATTCAAGGGGAAGGAAAAGTTTAAAGGTCAGATTGGATCTCTTGCCAATAGAATAAGCTCTTGTAGCCCAATCGATAGAGCTTTTGTCATATATAGGTAGGCTTCTCCTGGCAAGAAGGATGTGACTTCGATTTTCACCTGGATAATCTTACACTATATCACTGATCTGCATGGTTTGACTACAATTTGACCTTGTAGCAGTTAAGCTTGTTAGTTGAGCCTTTATCCTTCCTGATTCATTTATTAATTCAATAGTTCCCCCAGTTGCATTAACTTTTGTTTTTGACAATAGAATTTTTATTAAAGATTGTGCTGTGGAAAAAATATGTATATTTTTTCAATCATACGCTTCTAGTGACTGCTGCCCAGCAAAAAGCTAGAGAAGTGAGTTATTCATTGATTACAACTTTTTAACCCTTTTTTAATTGATCACCCCAAACATGATGTTTAAAAATGTTGGTCGGGTGAAGGTTTTTTTATCAAGTGATTAACCAGACCTGTCTCTCAGTGTTTCTTTTTAAAAAAAATCTCTCCAATCTACCTCAATTATAGACAGTTTTTTTCCCCAGACAACTTTCGATTTATCTTTCAAGTGTTTACTCCAAACTGGATATTAGAATTCGGTGTAAATATCTCTGTTTTGTTTCAATCTAATAAAGCATGCAAATTTCTAACCCTCTCCAGACGATTTGCTTAAAATTTGAATATAAAGCAAGTCCTTGGGCTTAACGAAGTTGTTAGAAAGAGGAATGAGGGGAGATTACATTCAGACGTTCAAAACGATCTCTGCAAGATGTTATACCATTCTTTCACGTATCTCCTTGAACTGGAAATATATTGACAAAAAAGATTTCAAAAACTAGGTCTACTGAAGAGTTGGATTTTCTCTGATAGAGTAATTCATTGTTCAAATATGTCACCTAATCATGTTTGTATAGCAATTACGTACAGAATCCTTAACATAATTTAGAAGAGATTAGAAATAAGTACATTAAAAGTACATTTTTTCCGATGATATTTCCACGAGTTTCTGATTTACGAATCGTCTTAAATTGTAGATTTTGTGTTTATATATGTACTTTGAATATGTTTTTGTAAGTTTTGTAAATTTCTAAAACTAAATCTACTAAACACTTAGATATCGCTTTCTAATAGAATGATTGATTGCAGAATAAGGTACTAAGTCATTACAAAATTACTTCCATCATATTTTTCTCACTTGCGTATAATTTTATACGGAATCGATTTTGTTTCAGCTTGTTTAGTTTGTCCTAAATAGATATATCACAGTATATTTCGGATGTATCTTGCGAATAATGTTTAGAATAACAATTGTTTACTGTGTTTTAAAAATTAATTTAGATAAGTTATGAGGTTATTAAAAGAGAATGAGCTAACAAGGATATTTTTGGAATCCGTCTGATAAGATTTTCCTGGGAGTCTGATCCATGAATCGTGTTAAATAGTGGATGTCGTTTGTATTTATGTGCATTGAATATGTTTTTGTATTTGTTTTTAGGTTTAGGAGTTTATATCGAATACAGTTTGACGGAAGAAAAGTTATATTCTAGGACGGGTCACAGAATCTCTTCTGACTGAGAGATATCTTTCATTGTTCTGAAAGAATCGAGGTTTGAAACATTTAGTTCATAAATCACTAAATTTAAATCCCTATAAAAGACTTTTGTAAACCGCGGTGATAAGAAGGAAAGAAGCGATTTTAATCATTAATATAGCATAAAAAAATTTTTTTTCAAGTCGCCCGATCCTCAAGATGATTACAGTGGTATTTCATGCTGAATCCTTGGGGGTTTTGGTGAAGGGGGTACTGCAGATTTAGATACAAAAGGTGAGAGGATGCGTCCTGTTGCTATGAATGACCACTCATAAATAAAATCTGAGCCTTATTTTACAGCATTCCCAGGAAATACTTTGCAATTAATGTTACAAATAGCCATAATGTACAAAGTTTTAAAAATGATTCAGATAAGTTAAAAAGTTATCGAAAGTGAATGAGGTTTTGAAGATATTTTGGAATCTGATGGAATTCTGGAGAGAGTCTGATCCGTGAATTGTGTTGTGGATGTTGTTGGTATATACGTACTTTGGATAAACCTTTATGGGTTCTGTATCTTTGAAGTTGATGTGTAATATTGTGAATAGTTGGAGATGCCTGAAGAGACATAATAGATAATAAAAAAAAATACAATCTTATAAATAGATTACTTCCATTTCTAAAGACTAATTTCATCCAAGTGAAGTTTATTGAAAAGTTGATTTGTTAATGACTCTTCTCAAAGTTATAGACAATATATCGTTCTTTCTTCCTCTGCCTTCACTCCTTTCTCTGTCCTTTCCTTCTTTCTTTTGTTCTTTCTTCCATCCTCCCCCTTTTCTTTCTTCCTCTCTTTCTTTCTTCCTTCCCTTTTTTTCTTTCTTTCTTGCTTTCTCTCTTTCTTGCTTTCTTTCTTCCTTTCTTTCTTCCTTTCTTCCTTCCTTCCTTCCTTTCTCACTTTCTTTCTTTTTTTCTTCCTTTCTTTCTTTCTTTCTCCTTTTCAAGTGACCAGACGAGTGACAACACACCCTTTCTCTTTCCTTTCGTTTCAAACCACAGACGGAGACTATTACTCAGTTTTACATTGACGTCATATTGTAGATACATTGAAAAATGATAAAAAAGAGATCTCGCTGTTCGTCTAAAAAAGGCACCCTGTTTCAATTTGTTGATAATCTGTTGTAAATTACAACTTGTAAGCTTGCGCACACATAGTTTTTGGACTTACTAACAGAAAAAAAAACAACAGTTTGTGACATGGGAACTTTTTGCACGCGATTCGTGTCTGATTAATAGATAAAATCCGACTAGATCCAAGTAACTGATAGAACGCCTGTCTCGTAGAAAACAGGAAAGTACCCATGAAGCACACACCTCTGCCAACTAAAAACTAAATGAAATAAACTCGCTACCACAGTCAATAATTGAACAACCATATCGAGAAAATTTGAAGTCATTGAACAAAATAACATTGGAAATGAATATGATCAGGATAAATTCTGTTCATGGAATCAATTGCATTCCCAAAGGGAAAAGTGTCCGAAAAGGAGTTTACAAAACTCCAAGAAACATCTGATTATTTACTCAATAGAAACTTTCACGTGAGCAACGTCTTTTGGCAGTATCTCATGATGAGGGTGATCAACCAACATTTGGATGATGGAATGATCAAGGAATAAACTATTTTTCGTGCCTTTTGTTGGACATTATATAGTCAGTATTTGGAAAACACAACTAAAATTACAATGTTGTGACCAATTTAGCATCAACTTATATTAAGAATTGAATCTTCCGTTAGAACATGTTTTGGAAAGAATTGGAGAAAAAAGGAAATGTTTGAGTTTATAGTCACCTACCTCATTTACTGCAGTATTTAAGGACAATACATTGATAGTCAGTCAGCCATACCAGCCTAAAAACTGAAAAAAAAAACCAAAACAATGTTCGGCCAGGTGACAATTTTGGCTGCTGGCTCCTGATTGCATAACAAGGGAAAGAATTCAAAATGCACGAATCTTCAGTTACTTATCTGAAAATCTCAATCCATACTTTTTAATTACTCTTTGTTCCAAACCTCCATACCTAGAAAATAATATGAATATATCTCAATCGAAAACAAATCCTGGATCCAATCTAACATCAAGTCTTCCATATTACATGAACTACCAATGTATCTGGTCTTTTTCTACTATGTTCACTGTCCCAATGGTCACAAATCAGTTATTTCTACATATGTCATTATATAGTTAAGTTCATTAAATATAACTTTGAATACTTGAGTGGGTAACGGCAAGAGGCTAAGCATTGTTTTGTAATGGTGGACATATTAATGTGTCTGTCATGGTGTAAGTAATAATCTAAACACTCGCATCGTTCTGAGTCCCTTTGATATTTATCCAAGTGAGCCGTTTCTTTGATGCAAGTCGATGAAATTGGGCAGGAGACACAGTTGGCGGTCAAATGGCGGAAGTACTATCACAAGCTCCGTTGAACAAATACACGTTCCGTCATGCGTTATTAGACTACGGTCGGCCATTAGCGCAGATTTGCCTGTGACCATTGAGGATTCTCCTTATGGGGATATTGTGGAATAAGGTAAATGTGATCGGTTATGAGACATGGGGAGGAGAAAGAGGGAGGAAGAGAGAGTGTGCGTGTGTGTGAGTGTGAAGAAAAGAAAGATGTTTGATGCAGAGTAACAGTGACTGAGAAAGAGAGAGAGAGACACACACACAGAGTGAAAGAAAGACTGATAGATACAGAGGAGGTAGAGATGTGGAGAGAACTCTTCTCTGGGGGGAAAGGATCAACACAAGACAGAGGGAGAAAAAAAAACTGAAACTAGCAAATCAACAAACTTTCCTAGAACGAATCTACCCTATATATATATATATATATATATATATATATATATATATATATATATATATATACATATATATATATATGTGTGTGTGTGTGTGTGTGTGTGTGTGTGTGCGTGCGTGTATGTGTGTGTGTGGGTGTATCTAATTCACTGAGTGTCAGTCTAAAACTTGATTGTATTTAAAAACACACAAAACTTCGCTGTTTTCGATTTTTCATTCCTTTATAAATATTTAGAAAAGTAGTCTTCCCACTCCTTTGTACGCTCAGTTTACACCTTTACCCACACATCCTGCATTTGTAATACACGTATACACTCTTTCTCTTCCGCCTATCATACTAATCACTCTCCCATGCATATACACACACCCAACATGAAAGTTTTAGACATTCAACAATATTCCCACTTTCGGTCAACTCCACTGTCCTGGGTCAACCCAAGAGTACAATTCCATTTCCATAGACCTATTTTCTCCCTTCTCTCTCTCTCTCTCTCCCTCTATACATACATATATATATATATATATATATATATATATATATATATATATATATATATATATATATATATATATATATGTATACGTATACATGTCTTGTCCACGTGAGCCACTCGCACAACACCATCTCATACCTACTGATACTTCTCTCGCAACATCATCCTTTGTCAAACAGTGGATTGGAAAACCATGACTATCATTTTCAATCCCAACACTATTTTCACATTCATAGCTCCACCGATTCCTGCCTCGTTGTTTCACTTCACACTGATAATGGCTAATTGCCGAAGCATGTCTGTAAACTTAGCATAACAATATGAAGGAATAAAAATGGTGATTCAATCTCACAGTCCTGCTTTGAATTTACTAACCTCATAAACATGCTCACACACACACACACACATACGTATATATATATATATATATATATATATATATATATATATATATATATATATATATATATATATATGATGAAATTTATATATATGTTCCGAGAGAATGATTATGAATAGCGCAATTTCATATTGAAACTTATTTTGTCGTTACGCAGTTAATGCATCAATTAGCATAGACAACGTAAATAGTATAAACAGTGAGAGGAAATTGGGATTCTGCCAGAATCAAACCTGCAACCGATGGGGTAGCTGCTTCAATAAAGGAAAACTCTTACCACTGAACAGAACTAGCTGTTGGTAATAAATAGGCTCGAATATATATTTTCAACCTAATTTCTCATCACGTTTATTGTTGGTCAATTCGTTTTCGTAATTGTATCAACATATTCAACCAAAGAATTATACATTTTTTCCTTAACCTCAGGGCTTCATTATATATATATATATATATATATATATATATATATATATATATATATATATATATATATATATATATATACATATATATATATATATATAGAGAGAGAGAGAGAGAGAGAAATAGAGATAGATAGATATAGATTTCCTGGATTCACTAGTTTCATTATCAAAAACGTTTTAAAGCCTCTGCTGACGATTGTTACGCTTATGAATTCAAATTTTACTCTCATGTCCTATTATCTTGGCCTTGTACCCAACTTGTATAAACTCAATTAATCTTTATTATTATTGATTTTCATGCAAGGCGTAATAGAAACTATTGTTGAACATCGATACCTGCTCCTTCCTAATATTCTCTTTGTATTCTTTTGGTAAGTGAATAATTTTTTTTTTGTCTACAATTTTCGATTAACTCACTCGAATAACATAAATGATTGATAGCAATTAGTAGATAATATTTGACTGTACAAAAAATCATGTTTATTATTTGAATTCTTGAAACTTGTATTAAATTTTTCTGCATTGTTGATATATATATATATGCAAATACACTCTCTTGAAAAACTTTTATTTACATTGTATCAATAATGCAAATGACTGCAGTCATTCGAGACTTACCCTAGTTTTGCATAGCACCCTGTTCTTCGAAGTGGTGATCAGTTAAAACTAGACAAATATAGGTGTTGTGCCACTGCCAATCGGGTTTGGGCTCCCTGGGCATGATACTTCCCTATGAAGTAAAGACCAGAAGGCTAAGACAAAGCATATGATTCTGCATATATTGTTGCAAAAACGTTGACAATATTTCATAAGTACCTACAACGCACACGTATGTGCGTGATATCTCTGGGTCAAAAACTGACGTTGTGTCACAATTTTCCTAGTGGATATTGATGTGAATAGGATCTACTTGCTATAGTTTGATGTCGCCTACCAGGTGACCTTTGGGCACAGCCAATAAGTTGTACCCTATCAGGCATAGCGAAGTCAAGACTAAACGGTTCAAGGTGTGCCCGGAGTCCAAGGACCAAGTTCATGCCAGTGAAACGATGGTTGTAAACACAAATATAATTTTTTAAAAGTCCATACCAACATGCTTGCTTGTACAGTACCTCCACGTTGAAGATTACCTCGTGCCAAATCCTTTCTTCGTAGGGGTTAAGGTAAATAAGAGCTCTGCCAGTGCTAATTTGTACCGGATGAGGGCTCAGTGCAGATGTTTGAGATTCGTTTTGAGGCCTAAAAATATCACCTTGTTTATTGTCGGTGGATCTGTGATCCCCGGGTCAACACTTTCCCATTGCACTAATAAGGGAGTGTCAGGCTAAGCGTGACACCTCTGCAACACTAATTGCAGAAACTGGATCTTGTTTTTTAACCTCCCGTGTAGAAGAGCCCTCTACATTAAACCGACATTGTGTCACATCTTGGTCATCTGGGGAAGCTGATAGATATCAACCAGCCTCAGATAAATATGTTAAAATTTGAGCATGTTGCTGTGAACACATGTATTCATATTTTATTACAAAAACTATACTTAATCTTTATCATTAATGTACTTCATGATGAGAGAGACGGTAAGAAGTGAGAGTAACCTGTGAAGAGAGAGAAAAGAGAGAGAGAGAGAGGAAAGAAAGAGAGAGAGAGAGAAAGATAAGTATTTTTGATGAAAGGAAGAAATGAGAAATGATAAGAGAGCGAAGAATGTCGGATGAAAATTAAGAGTGAGCAACAGAAGAAGAGAGTAGGAAATGATGAGACTGAAAGGGGAAGAGATATGGAGTGATCCAGGGGTTAGTTAGATAGATAGATAGATAGATAGTAAGAGAGATGGAGAGACAGAAAGAGAGAGACAGACAGAGAGAGAGAGAGAGAGAGAGAAAGGGAGAGAGGGGATGGAAGATGAGAGGGACGTTAAATTAGGGCTTTTTGTTAGTACAAGAGAAACAATTTGGCCACCAATAATTGAAATCCAAACAACATCAAATGAACGGAGAGGGTGATGAGAAAAAGGAACTAGTAAATTGAAAAGAAAAAGCATAGAAAAGTAACTTTTGAAAAGTTACTTTTTAACAGTATCATCAGGTATTCGAGAGATCTGTTACAACGAATTTGCCCTACTGACAAGATGGTAGCCAAATCTCTTTGGACACACCGGCACTGGAAGTTGAGCAACGCCGAGCTTGGTCATTGCCCAGATAGGTGACCGTCCGAAAATACAAATTTTGGAAAGCAGCTTGGGATCATGTAGACAGATATCCAAGTTGACCCTGTTGATAACCTTAAAAAGGAGACCAATCTCTATACTATACTTGATAGCGCAAGCCAAAAACTCATCTTCCCCTACCCCTTCCAAACTCTCTGGTCTCGCTTCAAGGAATAAAAAAAGAATGAACAAATTCCTCATATGCATTTCAGACATATAAAAAGTTTGTTTAAGAGTCTAGAGGGACTTACATTGCAAATCTCAGTTCTGATAATCTTTTTGAAGACGTCAAGTCTTTGGAAATAATGGTTACAGACAGGACTGGAATGGTCACAAGGGAATTACAGCAATATCTTCATGGAACTTTGGTAATCTTTAGATTTTCATTGTGTCTGTAACTTGTTGATACGTTGGGGTTTTTTTTCATACTATTAAATCTGTCATCTTTCAATAAAGAAGTTTCCGTTCTATTTTGACCAAGGGCCTTATCATAACATTCAAGACCTGCCTTGTTATTCACTCAATAGAAACCATCATAGCCTCTCCGCACTATGCTGTAGTCAGGAGATCAGAGTGAAAAAAATGAATGAAGAGCTGATCAAGAAATAAGTTCACCTTCTCTTTGGTAATAATCACTAAATAGACAGAATTTTCAAAGAAAAAAAACAAATAAAAGAAAACATCAACGAAAAAATACCGCATGGATCTTGTTAGACACAATGTAAGAAATGAATTTAGCATAGATTCAGTTTGGGAAATTAACCTTCCAGTAAAAAATCGTTTCCAGTGTGTCAGGCACAGTTCTTAGTGCGCCTACTGTTATTGGTACTACCCTGACCTTCATATTCCACACCCTTTTCAGCTCCGTTATCAAGTCCTGGAATTTCCCTAGACATTCCCTCTCTTTCATATTTACTCTTTGATCTCATAGGTTCTCCATCCCTTGTCCATGACCACGTCGTCCGGTCTTCTTGCTTCGTTTGGTTATTTGTTCGGATTTCAAAATCCCAAGGGTGATTATTATTATTATTATTATTATTATTATTATTATTATTATTATTATTATTATTATTATTATTATTATTATTATTATTATTTTTTCAATCTCACACCAGTTGCCTGGTGGTTACCCTTGGAGTTTGAGTGACAGCAAGTCTCCTCAAGTCTCCAGCCCTTCTCTCCTAGTTCTCGTAGGCCACAGTAATACTGCAGTTTACAGTTTCATACCGGTTGCCCAATGGTCATTTCTGAAGGCTGAGTGACGATAAGTCTCCCCAGGTTGTTGTTGTTATTATTATTATTATTATTATTATTATTATTATTATTATTATTATTATTATTATTATTATTGTTGTTGTTGTTGTTATTGTTGCCGCTGTTGTTTGAAAAACTTTACAACAAAAGTTTTTTATTCCTTTTTCAAACCGTCACAATCGATCAGACCGGATGTCCGTTGTGTTCAGCCTCGGTTGGAATTTAAGGGGAATCTGATATCGGAATCATTTTGACGGGTAGATCGATAATCGAATGGAATCCGACTCTGACAATAGATTATTCTTACCAAGGATTACGGGGGATAATCGCATCATTCAAGATATCAGGAATTTCACAAGAGATGTCTCAGACTGACAAAGAATCATAGAGTTGATGTTCTTTTTTTCCCTCTCTTCAACATGTTGACTGCGAATGGCGGGAATTTCCGCCATTATGGTTCTATGTTTAGTTCAATAGAATTACCATTTTATTCTAATTTATGGCAGTTTGAGCCAATCAGTGAGTCAGATCTGATCTAGTAGAGGAAACCTAACAAGAAATAATCGTGAGGTGCCAGAAATGCCTGGTGTGACAAAAGGGAAGGTCGGACAACTCAATCAATGGACATGTTTCCAATTCAAATTCTAGAGACCATTGAATAGTACTTGGTATATCGATAGGTCTCAAGAAAATGGTACTCTTTTATTTCGAAACAGTATTTCAGCTGTCTTTTCATGGTTGTGAATCTTTTGACATAAGGTGACGCCATAGCTATCTACATCAGGGTGATATTTGGTTGGAGCCCCTTTCCTTTCCAATTCAGCTTGTCACAACCGTTTTGATGGATCTTTGTAACCCCGTCGCACACCACTCACTTGGCTGGAGAGCTTCCGAAGTTGGTACCTTCCGCCATCTTTTCCAGCTTTCTTTCCCGGGTAAGATATACAATTTTGGACATTGTTAACCGTCAATCCATAAGACAGGGAGTTGTCATACCTCACCATGCCAGATTGGCCTGTGGTGTTTTTGCAAGAGGCTTTTCCTGACCATTGCGATTTTGCTCTTCCAGGCGTAAACCTTTAATATTGGAGTGTGTGGCAACGTCTTAAAGGCACCAACACCCACAGGGTTGTTGAAAGACTACTTGTAGATACTTTTAGCTCGTTAACTGTGCTACATGATTGTTGAATGTTTGCTCACGGTCGAATTTCTTTGAACACAACAGTTTTTGTCCGATCAACGATATTAAGCAGCATTCAGTTTAATTAGTAACTTGTTTATTTTTTCGACCATCAAGCATTTTAAGCATTTGTTACCCTGCATTCATGTAGAAATTTCTATCTCCGCTCTCGTGGGGAGCTGGTCAAGAAACTAATCACAGAAGTGTTTTGACTCGTCCACTTTGAAAAAACCAATTCAACAAAAAGAGGAATTGTTTGAACTAAGAGATTCAACGGGTGTATGTTTGAAGGATTGAAAAGTTTTTGATGCAGTTGTCAAATATTGAATATAGTTGGATATCGACTTCTGTTGTGAATAGATAACCTCCCTTTCGAAACTAACACTATGTGCTATGATCAGAACAACATTGACATTCGTTACTCTTTAGGGCATGAATTAAGCAAATTCGATACTGAACAAAGCTGAATGGTTCTGAAAATGAAGATTCGGTACTGAAGGAAATTTGCAAAAAATAACAACCCTTCCCAAACACGAATGTCAGGTTACGACATTAATATGCATGAATAAAAGATAAAGAAAATATTTTAATCTATTTTCCTGCAAGCAAAGTTTGGTGATGAATTAGTATATATACAAATACAATATATCTTTGCTTGTACTATATATTTTTTTGCACTTTATTCTCCAAACAATGCAGATTTGGACTTGCAAAGGAAAAAGCATATGGTAATCTTAGTTCCTTGAGATACTTTCGTTTTGTTAGGAACTTTAATGTGAAACCAACTTTGTCTGATCCTCTGCTAGCCAGAAATGTCTTTGATTTATAATAATCGACAGCTGTTGATTCAAATACAGCTAGCAAGAAAATGGTTTGTTGGTATCGACTTTTGGTGTGACTGTACAGCAAGCCTTTCCAATCTTGCTCACGTCAACCATAATCTAAGTTCCGTCTAGCTCTTTATTTAAACATTAGTAGTATGAAATCTCGTACGTCTAATTAGTGCGTTCTGACGCTGAACCACCCTAAGCAGAATTTATTCTCGGATAGAATTTGAGTAAACATAGACAACTAAACAGACATTTGGAGATGCAGAGCTGCTTTTAGTTGAGACTCATACATTAATCAGGTCAACATTGTTTTCCTCTGTTGAGATAGAGTCCGGAATTGAAATAAAGATCTGCAGTAACAAGGTCCTGTTACGACTCGTACCATTCAATATGATAAAATAAAGATTAGTACTACTGTCTTTTATTAAAGATCTTTACCACTCGATATAATCAAGTAAAGATCAGTGCTACTTCAAGACACCATCTTACGGTCAACACCACCAAAGTGAGATTTTCAGGAGAGGGTCAGCAAATAAGAAGGGTTTTACCATAATCTAGTGAACTTGTATTTTTAAAAGATCTTGACACATGTAACATTCTAAGCAGGGTACCTGCATGAGTCATCACTGGAATGTACCAAAGATTTATTTGAATACTGTAATCGCCTATCATGACCATGTAAAGATTAGTATCATTCTATTGAACCAAATAAAATGCAATCTGATAGGATTAAGTGAAGATCGATACCACCGAGAGGAGAAGTGGTGCTGAACTTTGCTTGACCCAAGTCCAGTAGCTGTGATCTGGGGTTGAATTGTTTGTGCAGTAAGTTGAGCTTAGTCACCTGAATGATGAAAACTTTCTATATATACACACATGGGGTGCTAACAAAGAGTTCAGTAGATGTGAGCAAAAATGAAACTTACTCATCTGACAGCTATTTTACACTGTCTTTTAAAATAGTGATTTTAGGCAAAGTGAACTGCAATTCTACCAACTGTAATGTTCATAGAACGCACCAGCAAGTAAGTATCCGTATTGCATCCACTTGATCTCTCTCTCTCTCTCTCTCTCTCTCTCTCTCTATCTATCTATCTATTTATATCTATATCTATATCTATATCGATCTCTATATATATATATATATATATATAGGGAGAGAGAAAGACAGACAGACAGACAGACGGACAGACAGACGGACAGAGGTGTTCATAGAAAAGTGACCGTAAGTATCTGATCAATTTCATTCTTTTCATTCCCCTCTATGTATAACGTATATCCATCTCAGCAAAATATTTATGCTTCAAGATAAATTGCAATCCATAAAGAAATTAGATTTACAAATATGATCAGAACAACCTGATTTTGCACATTGGGGAATGTATTTTCTTCCCTTGTATTAAGTTCTAATTTGACGTCTCCTACATTTTCCATTTCCCTATCACTCTCCCTTCTCTTTCTCTCTCTCTCTCTCTCTCTCTCTATATATATATATATATATATATATACATATGTGTGTGTGTGTGTGTGTGTGTGTGCATGTGTCTATACATCATAGTTTATCTTTCATTCGATATATATATATATATATATATATATATGTATATATATATATATATATATATATATATATATATATATATATATATATATATATGTGTGTGTGTGTGTATTTATATGAGGGAGAAAAGAATGATATTGTGGTCAACTTTCATTTCTCATATATATACATGTATATCATGGATAATCTTATCACATACACGCATATATATATATATATATATATATATATATATATATATATATATTATATATATATATATATATATATATATATATATATATATATATATATATATATATATATATATATGTATGTATATATGTGTGTGTGTGTGTGTGATTGTGTTTGTTTTCATTTTGCATGTATATATATAGAGGGGGAGTTATAAATCTTTATTTCTCATGTATGTAAATAATAATAAAGTGACAATTCGGAACGCCACATCATGTATAAATGTGTAGATGATTTGGTCTTGAGAATTGTCACTTAACTATAACACTATCAGATGAATTATAATCGACATTGAATCACAGGTCATACGTGTCAAGTTGTTAGGAGGGTAATTATGAATTTCACTACTAAGAATTATGACCCAACAAACTAAAGTCAGGCCAGGGTTGAATTCTATGAAACAATCTCTGGATTTACTCCATCACCTATTTTATTTGACGGTGCATCCTTCATAATATCGAGGTTGTTTAACTTCACTCAGCTTACCAGAACGTGTGTATCCCTTTAGTAATTGGTGAAGCTTCAACAATCCTAAGTGTTGAATTGGGTGTTTAGCGGAGAGTAATTTGGAACCAATAGCGGAACACTTTCAATGACTCGATGGTGGATTAAGCCTCAGCCCTCCAATGCACAGGCCAGTTCTTTACCACTGGGCCATGATGATCAGACACGTAGGAAAAAGTAAAAGAGGGACTGTATAAACCTTGAACTCAAAGGTAAAGAAATATTTAAAAAGAGAGAAATAATTTTAACAAAGAATGAGAACTGGGATTAATTAAGAAAGAAAGACCAAAAAAGTTCGCTAAACAATAAATGGCACGATGTGGATACACAAATTAAGGAGAAGAAATAATGCAAACGAACCTGAAAACAATAAAGCTGAGTAAAAAAGGAAGTAAAAGCTAACGTCAACAGAGGAGACAGAGTTCCTTCGGAAAAGGGGATATTTAAAATAACTCTGACCAGAAAAAATGGAGACCTGTCATTTATTTTTTCTTCCTTTCTCTTAAATTTTATTGGCAGAAAAACGATCGATTCTGTCAGATAAACAGGAGAATAAAAATCGAATAATCGACCTTTTAGAGCCGATCAATAAGATCTTTTCGAAGTGGGTGCCTTTTGCCACTCGTTTATGGTCGGTCTTTGTCAAGTGCTCTCTTTAAAATAATCGATCACTGAGGCTCAGTGGTAGAGTGCTCGCTTCTAGCGTTGTAGATCGTGGGTTCAATCCTTGGCCGATTTACACAGAACACTTAAAAATGTACTGCTTTGATAAGATTGTATACCTTAGCAGCCTTGGTTGGGATTGGATCTGTGGGGAAAAAAGAAAGAAAATCCATACCAGTACTCAAACCTTCTAGTGCTTCGTCAGACCCACGAAAACTGTCACCCATTGTTTAAAAACATTGTCTGGGAGGGGGAACACAGGAACTGATCGAAATTTAGTTACCACTCACAATGCTGCCTATATAGGTCTCCTTTCATCACGGGTAGGGGCGGGGGACACAATCCGTGCTAAAGACAAGTGATTCTCTGCGATTAATCGGATTGAAATCAGTTGTAGCCCTTCCAACAGACTCTCAACAACACGATACAGTGGGAAGAAAACCTTGTACTGCGTACTAGGACGAGGGATATCTTCGATATCCAACGGTAGGGAGTGGGCCCGGCTGGTATTTGAGATTACTATCCGAGATGGGAGGGAGTTAGCGAGTGGACAGTTGGAGTTTTAATAATGAGACAATATAGATAAATATGTACTGGTCTGCAAGTTAGATAAAATCAAATACACGTGAAAACAGAGTATACATATATTGCTGAAGCAACTACAGTCACAAAAGTGTCAGGACGAGCTTTTAGTGCAATAGGACAGTGCTGCCCCGGAGCGCTGTATTCTCTGCAGCTTGGCAGAGTAATAGTGGGAGTGCCCAAGGACGAATCCTAATGCGCGTAGCAATGCGCAGCCTCAGTATAACCTCATCGGCTGACACATTGCACTAGCGCACTCGGTCTTTGACACACCCACTTCGGCCCATTCGACAGGCAAGTGTCAGTACCAGTGCCTTGAGCTATGCCGTGAACTAGATCTTTCACTTTAATCTTTTTTTTATTCAATTCTCTTTACAATAAAAATCCTCCCTTGCTCCCTAAAAATGAGTCACTTTGTCACCAGGCAACTTTGACCTTTCTCCTCCCTGTCTTTCTATCCCTATCCACTTCTCAAGCACAAGACCCCCACAAATTTTAGCAAAATCTGCTTGCATTATTTTTTTTCCCTTTCTTCAAATAATCCATTTCTGAAGACGACTTCGCAGATTTTCGGCATCGGTGCAGAAGTAAAGAAAAAATAATCCAGACGATTTCACAAACAAACAAATGATATTGACTAAGTAATTTTCAAGAAAATCTTACATGCATACTATGGAAAAAAACGTACTAAAGATCCAACGCTATTGTTAAAAAAAATATGTTTGAAGCAAACGTCTACAAGCAGCTGACATAAGAAAATTATGCGTGTGCACTTTTACGCACATGCGCAGACAAATACATTTACGTCAAAATGGCGCTGGTATATATCAAAAGAAAGGGAAAGTCAGTAACTATGTTTTTTTTTTCGTACTCGTCCTGTCCAACAATTGGTCAAATTCCTTACGTATTTTTCTTTAGCTTACATTTGTAGGCGTGTTTCAAATCATACAAATCCAAGCTTCTTGTTGAATTCGAAACTCTCAACCAGAACTGCCATTAAAACAGTCAATATAGGCTTCTCCAGTTTCAATGATGGTCTCTGTGGAAGTCAGATTGGCTATCGTGTGTAGTGACCACACCAATAGGGCTACGAAGTTGAAGTTTGAAAATTTACTTGGGATTAAATTTTATGGAAAAATCCCTACCTGAATATTTTTTTAGTGGTAGGTTAGTTTGCTATGTAGGTTAATGCAAAATTATTCCTTCAGTTTATTCTAACTTGTTTTTGTTTTTAAATTCTGATTATTTTTAGTGATCACTGCCCAACAAAAGGTGAGAGTGATAATCTATTCATTGATCATGCCTTTATCAATAGAAAAAAAATAAACAAACAATTCTTTCCATTTAAAAAAAATTGCAACTCTACCCCGAATAGGATACTGCCAAAAGACATTGTTCAAACAAAGGTTTCTACTGGGTGATTAACCAGACTTGTTATTCTTTTGCTTGCTTTCTTAAACGAGTTTTAAATCAGGAAAATTCTACTTCTCCGTCCTGTTTTATTCTATTTTAATTTAGGGGTTGCCAAGCCACTGCTTGTGAGCCAATTGTGACTCCTTGACATTTGATGTGTGGCTCGTGGAAACAGGTTTCTTGAAGTCCTTTCCTAGTTATTGTTAGGATGAAAAGTCACACAAAAAAATTAAATAATCTCATTATCTGCCGAGTACGAACTGGGACCTGTTGTACCGAAATGTAAGTTCAAAGTTCATGGTGAGAAAATATCTAACGATATTGAATCTAGATAGAGGAATCCAAATAGTTCAAACAATCTTCCATCGTGATTTAGAAACCAATGATTTATGTATGTATGTATGTATGTATGTATGTATGTATGTATATATATATATATATATATATATATATATATTATATATAACTATTATATATATTATATATATATGTATATATTTTATTATATATAACTATTATAAATATTATATATATATATATGCTCTTCCATAGGAATGGAGCACTCTGGTGGATGGGGAACTCATCTGTAAATAAATGTATTGCTTGAATTCAGCGTTACAGACCGTCCAGTTCCGTAGCTCGGAGGTAGGGTGTCAGCCTCCGGGTCTGAAGCGAAGGTTTCAATCCGGCCTTGTGGAATAATGGAAAATCCATAGCCACATTGAATAGATGTAATACATCGAAACAGCTGTCTGTAATACTAACAATATACATATATATACATATATACACACTTTAGCTAATTCAAATTAACAGTTTAAAAAACTACTAACATTGATCAATATTATTACCTACGTGTACAGGCTTATATTCATCTAATTTTTTTGGTAATAAAATGTCAGTGTATCTGTAAGGGCGTATGCAAATATTGTGCATATCCTAAGCTTATCAAATTCAGCAGGTCCAACCACACCTGGTGCATGCCATACAAAAACCGCCCGGGGATATCGGACCTTCCTACTCTATTAAGATTGAAGACCGAGAAGTGACCTGATGCACATTCACTAAATTACAAGGAACGAGGTGAAGAAGGGCAGATATACCCATTGTGAGAAATCCAAAGTACGATGGTTCTACCAAGAACATTTAGAACTGTGAATCAGTAGCAGCAGAAGCCTTTTAGCGTCCGTTGTTGGACATAAACCCTCCCAAAGATTTTGCTAGAGCTCTCTCCAATAGTTGTCTCAGAGCCAATGTTTTTTTTTTTTTGTATTGGTTTAGTTCGTCACGCAGTCTCATATTTTGTAGAACACAGTTTTAGCATAAGATTTCTGAGGATCTACTCCGTGTGTCTTGATGTCTAGTGGTTGTCTGACATTGTCACAGCCTGACCAGCCAATTGCCATTTGAGTTTCTTAATGGATTCTATATCTCTGACTCCCGTTTCTTCATCTTATATGCTGTTTTGCAACATCTCCATGTGGGATTTGGATTTACCTGTGGATTCATATGTCTTACTCTCCTCGAAAAATATCCACCATTATCACCATGAGTACCAGGGAGTAAAGGGTGGGAGGCTCACCAGAATATTGGCAAAACGTATTATATTATAAGGGAACTCAGTGTAATTCTGACAAAATTTAGCGGAATTTTGGTTATGAGATCTTTTGCGCTCTGAAAAAGGTCCCATAAGCCCATAGCTGTAATTCTTCGAGGAGTACATGGAATATTTAAGTTAGCACTAGAATTGAAAGCATGTGTCCCCTGTACGTCAAAAACTAGGCGGGGGGGGAGACTGTTTGACACTTTTGACGTTGTATACACGATTTGTTTTACATTATTTGCTATCTGTAATAAAATAATCATATAAAAGAAATATTTGTTTCCAAATGGAAGTTCTGGTTAATTCCTCTTCAAACCACCAAAATTAAAAAGATATTGCTTAAGTGATACAATACATTGGCATAGAAACAACTTCCTTTGAACCACGCTTTCTTTGGATCATTTAATCCCTCACAAACGTCGTTAACATATTCAAGTTGGGTCTTCATATGAAATATCCCCCATTCTTACAACTGTCGATTTATGTCGCAGTTAGAAAAAAAAGCGAAGCAAAAACAAAACAGTTGAACAATTACCAACAAAATATCTCTCTCTTTGAATACAGGATTCATCAAGTCGACAAAGCACCCGTTAACTTTGGTTGTTAGTCCATTGAGAGATTAGCGTAGAGTACGTCAGATTCATCATATGACGATACTTCTCCCTTTGGCTAATGGAGGAAAATCGGCTTGCATACACTTATCCACCTTCAAATTAAAAAATGTCGAATTAGAGATGTCGAAGTTCGTGTCAAAATGAGTGAATTTTAATTAAGAATAGTTGAACTTCGAATCAAAAAATTGAACTTCAAATAAAGAATATTTGAATTCCAATCTACAAAAAAGGACCATCAATTTAAAAGAAAGTAAACTTTGAATCAGAAGAGTTAAAGATCAAATAAAGAAAAGAATCATCTAAATCGAGAAAAAATTGAATATGAGTTTGGAATAGTATGTGAGTTCATAAATAAGTTCGAAGAGATACAGTGTTGATATACAAAAAACAACAACAACATCAACAACAAGAAAAAAAACCCAAAAACGATATAATCGGAAAGACTGATAATCATAAATATAAACTAGTTCACACATTGTCCCCAACCTGGAGATCTTGTGCCAAAGAAAAGAGCAAGGTATTTTTGTAAACGATTGCTTGTCTTCATGCATAACAGTACGGTGATAGCAGTCATTGTTTTATCGATTGTACCGTTGAAATGACGCAATCTGTACTCTGTTTAAGTAACTGCGGCAGAAAATTTCGAAAATGGCGAATACAAAATCGGTTTAATTGAGTCTCAGGGCCAAGCAGCTACTGGAGATAGACGTTGTTTAGAAATATGTTTAAAACAGTTTTCAAAAGTTTTAGATGTGATATTTAAAAAAGATAATGTGTGTGCTAAATTTATAACAAGATATATCAAGTAAAGACGGACTAAAAACAAAAATGCTCGGATAGTTTTAAGTTTCAGGAGTTATGAGAGTTATTACATGATTTTTGTGTTGGAAATCGAAAACATTTTGATAGATCTGAATAGGTCTAAGAATCAGTGATATATATATATATATATATATATATATATATATATATATATATATATATATATATATATATATATATATATATATATATCAGTCTCTTCATATCTCTATCCCTCTTTCTTAATCTCTATGTTCCTGTTCCCTTACCATATTGATAAATGTTTCTTTAGGGATTGTCATCAGTTACTGCGTTACTTTCCCCCTTATCTTGTCCACGGTTTGGAGTCTCACTGGTGGAGACCATACGTTTGCTGAGAACCGAATCTAGACTGACAAAAGCCAGACACAATTGGTTGATGGAATGTTTGCCAAAAACCCAGGACGAAGTGTTATCATTGCGAGAGCGGTGCCCACACCATATTCAGGCGTAATCACTAGTGTCTCATAGCATAACACAATAGAACAATGTTTGCTTACGCATATGCAAAATGTTCTTTCTTGTTGGTCACTGAGTTGTATCCAAAATGAAAAAAGGGTGATCAGTAAATCGAAAATGCCTGAATTATTAAAGTAACAAAAAACAAAAACAATACAAATCAAGCATGAATGCAGTTGGAACCAAGCTAAGGGATTGACATACCATAAACTTACCTTGTAAATTTAACCCTCATTAAAACTTTTTGGAGGTAGAATTGAAAAAAATACTCAGTGGATATAAAAAAAATTTGATTTTTACATCATCATCCCTCTTACTCCATTGGTGTAGCCTGGTCGTGATACATACATAGCCAGCTAGACCAGCATGGAAACTGAGAGAAAATTTATGCTGACGGTTCGTAATAGGATTATACTACCCTTTAGAAGGCACAGGTGTTCAGCTTATCCTAGGCAAAATTGAAATTCCCCTGCCAAATAACCACCAACTGATTGGTAACCCGCTTTCTTGCCAACTGAGACAAGCCACAATGCTTACTTGCATAGATATTTATTTTATTGCCTGGGGGAAAGAACTCTAAATCTGAAAACGCTGAAATGCAAATGATATGTGTTACAGATTTCAGCAAAATCTCCAGGCAGTTTTGAATATCCCTCTGGAAACCTCAATAAGTAAGTTTCTGAAAACTGGGAATTCATTTGCTCTCTTCCGACGGTAATATTGAATCATGACCTTATAATTGTTCTGTTTTGGTTTTGTATTAGAGTGAAAGATAGAGTTAGTGTTTTTGCTTTGGCAAACAACATGAAACAATCATGTTTTATTGTCAGTTTAGGGTTAGTTTCCTTAAAATAATTTGCCAATATGGCATAAGCACCGAGAGAAAGACAATTCTGCATCTATGGTATCTTATAACGATAGTCAAGTAAAGGAACAGTTTGGTATTATAGGTGCATTGCGAGAAGAATCCGGAATTTAAGACCCTTGTATATTTTTTATCTGGAGACTGACTGATTCCCGGGAGACTTGAAAATGAACTGAAATAGCGTATAATTGAAAGAAAAACGGTAAATTTCCTCCATTGGGTTTTGAAATTTTTTCTTTTGCGATAAAAGACCTATAGATTTTGACTGATTAATTTTCGTAAAATTCGACCCTAAAATGTGGGTTGCACGCAAATTGTAACCCGCTGATTCCAGATATATCTCTATTCATCATCCGTGATCCCTCCCAGGTTTGGCCAGCACACATTCAAAGGCAGATCTGCACAGGCCAGTGCGCAACCTGGCATGAGCATTGACAGAAAGACAAATTCATATTCAATTCACCTATGACAAATGGAAATCAAAGCTGCAGTTTGGCATTATAGCCACATTATAAATAGAGTCCCCTCTTATAAACCCTTCAAATATTTCCCTTTCTCAAGCTTGACAAATTTCCAGAAAGTTTGAAGGTCTAATAAATTGGGTGCACACGGAATTAAAGGAAAAGAAAATGAAAATGTATTACTTTGTATGAGAGACTCTGCAATGATTGGATCAGCACTGCGGTTCATACAAATTACAAACCTTTCAAAGAATATGCTGATTCAAAAAATATACACAGCTTAATTTTATGAATTTAACTCTGATAGTTTTTGTAAAGCACAAAAAACATATTTTTTTCTGAGACGAGAGCACGAACCCAGACCCGCTAGAAAGTGGCGTATTCTCTATATTCATATTCGATTTAAAGACGTGTGCTGTAAGGTAATTTGAGACATTTCGATTGGGACATGCTTTCATTTCTGTTTTGTGATGGGTAGTTCTGTACATCGTAAAGTACACACAAACTCACATACATATATATTTTAATACTTTGATATATATATATACAATGCAAAAGTTATTGTAATCTTCTTCAGTCAGAAAAAAAGTGGACTGGGGATTAACCCACCAGTGGTCAATCTTATTCACACTAAGGAGACTTAAAACTAATGTCGTTTGTCTTTCATTTCCAGTGAATTAAAGTATGTGACTTTTTGCAATACCAGCATGATATTCAAGAGATTTGATTTTGAAGTATTAAGCTTCATTGTCTTTCTTTCCGAATTAAAAGCTCCCATATGGTGTTCATCGTTGTGCCAGGCCTAGTTAGATGGTTATCGGGGCCTTCCATTAGCTCTGCGTTTTTCAATCGTCTTATCTTATATTGTTTCTTTCAATCTATTAGAAAGACTTTGTGGACTGTTGGATTAGAAATTCCCAGAAGGTTGCCAAGTACGATCTTAAACGTGAAGAAGCCAGGGAGTACAATAGAACAAACGTTGAAATGTTTATCACCAAGATGAAGACACTATTCCTGCTGAACTAGCTCAAACCAATCCCCCAAATCTCTTTTTACTGAAGATGATTACAGTAACTTTTAAAAGATGTATATATAATGAATAAAAAAAAATATTTAAAAAAGTATTCGTTAAAATAGATGTATTTATTTACAATAGTGAAATAATCCTTGCATATCTCCAGCAAATATTTTCAATGATTTGTTAGTTTACTAGGTCAGTTTTACTCAGTTGGTTAGCAGAACGCCTGCTGCTCACTTTGTGATCATATCAAATCACAGTAGGAGAATGCTCATTCTATCCATCCGGTTCAGCGTAACAAGACATAAAAATGAAAGTTTTAGTCAAAACCCTATAGAGTTGACTTAATTATTGCAATCAATCAGACGGTATACGGAGAGAAGGAGAAAGGGGACAGTTACGCCAAAACGCTATGTGGTATCAATTTACGACCTGGAAGAGAAACAAAAAAGTGGGATTTGAATTTTTATGACATCCCCCTAAAAATTGTTCGTTCCGATCAAACGTTTTTGGAAATCCTTTTTTTCTCTGACGACACTTTTTTTTAGCAAATCATTATCGCCCGATCTCATACTAATTTTTCTGCTTCAGTCAGAGTAGAGTTTGACTCTGAAATAGTTGTTCTTGTTATTCTACCCTGCATCTTGATACCTTTCAGATCTGACGGCACTTATAAGCATAACTCTTTCTCCCAGAAAAAAATCAGCGTTTACGAAAAAAAAAAAAGGAAAGGGCAATCAACGTTGGTTTATCTCTATAAAGCTTTCAACTATTGATGAAAGTACGTGATTGCTAAAACCCTCAAAGATTGAATATTCAGGACTGAAAGAGTTAAACTGGAAAGAATTGTTGTTGTTAAATCGGTAAAAATTCAACTCAAGGCTGCTGAAGCTGTTTCCTGTTAAATTTTAGAGGTTATCTGAAAGGTTTGGATTTTATCTGAATTAGCAGTCCTACCTGAAGCCTGCTGAAAACAGAAAGTATCTAAAACTGACCCAGTAGGTTACATAGATATACAAACAAAAGACCGGAAAAGTCCACTCTGTGAGCACTGATTGGTCGAGTGTCACATGAGAGTAAATAGTTAAATATTCATTCCCTTAAATGCAAAGGAGTCACGTTTCTATACCAGTCTACAGAACACTGCTCTGATACACCTGCTAGACAACATTAATTATTTCTTTCTATGCATATACAGGCGTTGATTGGAGTTTGACAATAAATTCAGCGATTCAGATTTGAAACACTCCTAAGATATTTTATTTAATTTGAAAGCGAATTGTCATGACTTTGTGATCATTTATTTCTATGAGAAATGAAATATTAAAAAATCCAAAGAAATAGATGCAGAAAGAAACAAATGGGTTTAGGTTATAATGGCGGCTTATTTCTTAAATTTGAACTGCTTCCGGCAGCGCATGCGCAGTCACTATTCAATAAATCATTTCTGTTTTCGTACACCTTCAAGCATTTTTTCTTGTATCCATTAATTTATGTATTTATTCATGCGTTTATTTCTCTGTATGAGTACTCCATCTCTTTGTAATGTCTCGATGGGTGTATATTTGTAGGTTCGTGTTTCTGAGAGATTTTTCTCATATTTTGATGCAGATGCTCGCTTGCCTGCACCTCTGGGTCGACGGATATTCCTTCTTTTGAAGATCACGGTGCATTTATGAAAATAAATAAGATGACGAGAGTACTGATTCGAAAAACTGGGGAGCATAAGAGATATGTGAACAAAGATACAATATGTGACTGAAAACACCAAAGAATGAAAGAGGAAGATATGTGAAGGATGAATGACAGACAGATAAAAAGGATAGAAATAATGAAAAAGGAAAGGGAATGAAAAAAGAAACATTGCGAAGAATTAGGTGGGAATGTTGAAGGGAAAAAAAGTAGACAAGAAGGAAATTTAGGGCAGCAGCGACATAAAAGGAAGAAACAATGAATGGAAAGAATTAATGAAAAAAGAGGAAATTGATAAAAGAAAGAAGGAAGGGAAAAAGAATAAGCATGAAAGAAAGGAAGGAGTTTGAGTGGTATATATATATGAACAGATCTAGCCAGAAAGCTAGCCAGACCCACTTGAAATCCGATGAAACTTACGATTACAGTTTAAGTTGACTTTTTCTAATATACCCGAGTCATTTTTGTTTGGATAGATAGAAAAAACAAAAGAAAAAAAGAAGGAAAAAAGCAAGCATGCAAGTAGGCAAGCAGGGAAAGAAGACAGAAAGGAAAACAAAAAAAAAAGGGCAGACACTGTACATAGAAAAAGAGAGAGAGAGAGAGAGACAGACAGACAGACAGACGGACAAAGGGAGAAAAATAGAGAGAGAAAGAAGGACGGAAGACAAAAAAGGAACAAAAAAGAAAGTAAACCAGTGGGAAATGAATAAAGATGAAAGACAGAAAAATAGGGAAAGGGAAAAGGAGACGGGAGAAAAAAGAAGAATAAATAATTAGAGGAAGTAAAATAAAAGATGAAAGGAAGAAAAAAAGTCGATAAGGATCGATGAAAAAAAGGTACAGGAAGAGAAAATGAAACAACTTAATGAGGGGGGGATGAAGAAAAAAAATGAATAAACAAGTGAAAGGGAAAAGGGTTGATGGATGAATAAAAAAAAAGGATAAGGGGAAGAATTATAAGTGAAATTAGGGAAGGGAAACAAATGACCCGATATTAATAAGTACTGGTTTAAAAAGGAGCAGATTGAAAAGTTGTTCGTGAGAAAATATGAAAACAGTAGAAAAATAAATGAAGAAAGAAGGACTGACGCAGAAACACTCAGATATGAAGGAAAACAGAGAGAAAAAAGGAAAAAAAGACAGAAAGAGTGAGAGGGAAGGAGAGAGAGAAAACTAAGAGCCAAATACGGGACAGCGATGGAGAGATAAAAGATAAAAGGAACGTAGAATGTAAGAAATACGAACCACGAGAAGGAAAACGGAATTGAAAAAAGGAGAATGAATCAAAAGTGAAAAAAAATGAAGTGGGTGTTACTAAGTAAAAAATAAAGGGAAAGAAGAAAATGAAATACAAAAAATAATGAGAAAGAAAAAGAAGAAAGAGAAGAGCCAATGAGAGCATCTAAGAAAGAAGAAGGGAACAAATAGATGAAAGAGAATGATAAAAGATGGAAAGAAAGGAAGCAAGAAAGAATGAATCAGGAGTCACTTGAGGGAAGAAACGAGAGCAAAAGAAGGAAAATAAATGAAAAACAGAGAGCAGGAAAGAGAAAGAAAGAAATATCTGAATCAGTCGAAGTCACTATGGAAAGCAAAACAAAGGGAGGAAAAAGAGGGACAAGAAGGAAGTAAAATCAGAAATTGAATTCACGATAAGAAAACCATGGAAGAAAGAGAAGAAAACGATTGGAAAAAAAGAAGAAATAAAGGGAGATCCATTTGAGGGAAGCAGAGGAAAAGTGCTCACTTAATAAGGAATGATTGACGGGTACAATTTATCTTCAATACTTACTGAATCGCTACATGTCAGGTGCATGTGCTTAATGCTTCTTTCAAGTAAAACCATGTTCTGAGATATTCTTTTCTCCGCTTGAGTTAGAACGACTGCCATTTTGATTTACGTATATATATATATATATATATATATATATATATATATATATATATATATATATGTTGGAATGACAGCCATTTTGGTTTGCCATATTCTTACATAAGATTTCCCGAAATGTTTTGTGTCTTTTCATTTTTTAGGTGGATATGTTTTTAGCAGCAAGCATGTTTATTACCTTCATTTGCTCAGAGATTTTATTGATTTTTGGGTTCAATTTCTACTTGTATTTCAATTCTGTCTCTCATATGTAAATGGGGTGAGAATTGCCCTTACACTGGCAATGGAATCAGTTGTTCTAACATTGGCCCCCCCCCCATATAACATTACTATCGACATGTTCCATATGCTGGATGAACTTAAAAGCAACAATTGTTCACGTCTACCGTGCACTTTTCAATCAATAGCCTGGTCATATTTTATAGATGAATATTATACACGTATCACACACACATACACACACACACACACATACACACACTCATATATATTATACATATCATAGATATTCTTTCATAAACATATATATCATATACTTCAAATAGGAATGTATCCAATGTTACTGTCATCTGCATATTATGTTTCATATATTTGGTACATATGTGTTACATTACGATGTTATGATATTCATTACATCTATTTATCGATATTGTTCATCTATATGAGATAATTTATCATATATACATAAGTTTTATATTAATTATATATATATATATATATATATATATATATATATATATATATATATATATATATATATTATACATTTATCGCGTGTGCACTGTGTGTATGTTATATATCATATATCATATATATATATACATATTATTCATTTCTTATCCCTTCAATCTATATAATAGATATATATAACTTATAATATATCCATATTGTATACTTCATATATTATATCCATATTGCATACTTCATATATATATATATATATATATATATATATATATATATATATATATATATATATATATATATATATATATATATATGTGTATATATATATATGTTTTATATTTTATTCATCCTATTATGCATATTATGAATACACATAGCAGATACTATATCTATCATCTCAGTGAAAAAGATGGCTCGTACCCGTTGATATTCACTGAAGCATGCCGAGGTGATAATGAGAATTTCATGAAAGGACACACTTATCCTTATCTTTCTCTCACATTCCAACGGTCACTTCAATCAGGATTATATATTATGCATATTATAAATACATATGCATGTATATATGCATACATATACAAAATTTATATCATTATGCATTATACTCATGTATATCATATATGCACTATTTATATGAGTATCATTATCTCATATATATATTCAATGTATGTATACGTATATTTATATATGTTTGTGTGTGAATGTCATCTGTATATATTTTATCTTTCTGTCCGTCTCTCTGTCTGCCCCATTCTCTCTCTGTATCTCTTTCTCTCCCTCTGTCTCTCTTTCTCTCTCTTCTCCATTATATATATATATATATATATATATATATATATATATATATATATATATATGCTTATACATATAGCTGTATTTAGAATAATGGTTATCATCATTATTGTAGGCATTGATATTCAAAATAATGTCTGATCACATATATATATTTATATATATATATATATACATATATATATATATATATAAATATATATATATATATATATATTCTTCTGTCTCTCATTACATATATATATACACATCTATAAATGAATTTTCCAAATACGTAAATCATATAGGTATCATATATATATATATATATATATATATATATATATATATATATATATATATATATATATATGTAAGATATATTTGATATATATATATATATATATATATATATATATATATATATATATATATATATATATATATATATATTGAGGAACAGCTTTGAGAGACACAACTCTTCACTGCATTGTTATAAGTTGGCCAAAGAAACCTGAATAGAATTCAGAAAGTGACAACTACGCTATCATCCATAAGACAACGTCCATCTACAATCGGTATGTGTGGACTTTTCCAATATATAAGAACTATACTCAAACGAACTATTTACGCTGAAACCAGACGAATGTTGTACGTTAAAACGATCCGATAAGCCAAGCAATAATTCTTCCAATATTACGGTACAAAGCTGATTATATATGAATTAAAAGACAGATTCTACAGAAAACAGAATCTCGAAGACTTTCATCGTCATGAAGATTACGGAAGCGAAAATAAAGTGTGTAACTCGCGACCTACATTATAAATCTTGTGTCCCGTTCGATGTTGAATGACAAAGATTTCAGAGACTGCAGTGAGTGAAAGAAAAGTATCCGATACACCTCAAAAGTACAAACAGGTGTTAGAGATGTCATGGAAGCCATTATACATTTAAAAGGTCAGTTGGCTGATTGTGTTGCATAAATATCGAACAACGGCTGCACGTCACGTCTTGGAATGTGATTGTCTTTTAATCTATTTATTTTTCTCTTCCTCCATTTTTTAAATTCCTCAGCATAAAATGCGGTAAAAATCACAACTATGATTTAAAATACAATATTAGTTTTAAAAAAGAAATTTACTAAAACCAACACTTATTTGATTGTATGGAAGAGGATAATCTGGAGGAGCTTTGTAAGTCGACGAACTAACCTGAAAAGTCCGGTTCGTCCTTAAATCTTGAATTATGCAATCAGAGTTCATAGTTTGGATTATAGATGAATAATGTAATGAGATTTGTGCAAATAAAGGTTTATCTGGTCCCTGGAGACCATCTGCAGAACTGTGGCCAGTGAAAAAACTATGGTGTGACGAACCAGACACATCCAAATGAAGGATAGAGATGCTTGGTTAATCTTGGGAAAAGATTTTGATAAATCGCAACTGCAGTCGATGATTGCGAAACAAACAATCTTATCTCTTCTCCTCAGTTGTAATATTGGGATAGCATATCGGCTGGTTTGTTCTACTATCTTCTTCTACAAGTGATGTGTGATAAATGTAAGGGAAACAGTATAACTTTCTCCGGTGGAGTAAAAGGAAAAAAATATCTCAAACAGAGAGAGGCCGATAAAAAAGAGATTCTTTTTTTTTCCTATATAGATATCACTGATGACACTTGAAAAAGTCCATACGATTAATTAAAACATTTCTGTCAACGTTAACGATGGAAAAAAGTGATCAGAATGTCCGAACCAAAGTTCTTGAACTCATAGACCATAAACACCATTGATTCAAAATTATACATTTGTGTGTTTCTTATAAAAGAGGCGATAGAATGAATCGGCAGAAACGTCAAGTCAAGATCAAATATAATAAGAAAATTGTCTGATCAAAACTTACTATGTTAATGACTTCTCCCAAAGCTATACTTGTACAGATTCAAATTTAACAGAACTGGGACTGAAAGTGATTTTTAGCTCATATCTCAATATTCAATATTTTCATTATCAAACTCCTACAATTGACTGTTGATAATATTTTCTTATGTAACATCAATGACTGATAACAATTTCCAGACCAAAAGAAAGTGACATTATACACTATTATCCATAACTCAGAAAAGTATATTAAAACTGATTACAAATTCACTTCCACCTCTAAATACTAACTCATGTGTACTTATACATACACCTTGCCATATGTCTAGCCCGTATGATATATATATACATAACCTCACACCCACATCTACATCCACAGATACATTCTATTCTGAAAACTCAAAGTCGCTCAGACCCATAGCAAAATTCTTTTTAGCCAGTCATACCACTGATCCAAATCATTGGCAACATAATTTTGATTACTTGGAAGGTTGAAACCGATGGAGTTCCTTAACTTTATCACCCCTCCATGTACACTATTCCTAACATACCCGAAAGATCTAACTCCACATCACTTCCCTCCTTCTCTGATACATTTTGCCCTCTCCAAGACCAACTGCTGCTGCTTAACCATAGACTTCATCACTGGCTGGACTCTCTCTCCCACAGCATGATGCCCCCCAGCAGCCTTTATACAATTCTTTACCCACAAGGCAAAGCTCCTGATAGAGGACTCAGGTTCCACATGAAGCTTTTTACCCCCTAAAAACACATGCTAACACAGCACACACCACTGAAGATGAGAATACACCCTGAAACATGTCTGGACCATTGATAACAAAAAATATCAACGGATAAACAAATTTTACCTCAAAACACTTTACTCCCTAGTCTGTCTCACTCTTTACACTTCATATATATATATATATATATATATAAACATATGTATAGTTTTTTGTTATTCCATTAGTTAATTCACCTTCCCTTTTTGATGCAAAAAAAATTACGTCATAGAAACACAAGATACTTAACAGCTTGAGATATGTAGAGACTTCAAAAGACTTGAAATAAAGATCGATAAAATATTGAAAAAAATCACGTTATAGAATAGCTTCTGGCTTGTTAGTGCCAACCGTACTTTAAAAAACTTGTCATTTCTGACGGCTATATTCTAGCGTAAATACATGCACACTGTGCTGTCTCTTGGTCTCTACATGAGATGTTAAACATGGATCTTCCTTGTTTGCTCCATATTTCCGCTCCATTGGTAACCAATACAAAAACACATTAGAAGTAGAACATTCTCGAAACTGATGAGATATTTTCGTTCATTGATGTTGAACTTGCTTCATCGGAATTATACCAACCTACGTTGACTCTTTGTTTGATTCCTTATTCTTTGAGTCCAATGTAGATGTCGCGGTCCACTTTCATCAGCTCAGGGTCTTCAATTCTTATCGTTGTGTATCCGTTCTCAACATATTTGTTCCTGATGTTATTGGTTTCAATGGAGTTCATACGAAAACCAACCTTCTTGATTTCTCCATTCAGTTTTGTCTTGCATTTTCTGGAATTCACATAGATTCGGTACATCAGAGGAAAATGGAGAAACGAGAAAGGAGAGGGATAAATAGATTTAGACTTCATCGTATGTCATTAATTTCATATTTATCGACGTGTTGCTTAATGCCATCTGAGTAGTTTCTACTTGACCTCTTATCTTGTCATCAATTTCCGTGAGGAATTGGACGATAAGTTAATTTATTTGGCACACGCAACGTTCTTGTTATTTTGTTGAAGGAGCTTAAAAAATAGAATCATCATGCTCTCACGGAGATAATGTTACTGGGACAATTTCACGTATATGTACAGAATATCCAAATTGTTAATACTGTGTGAATTTTTTTACCAAATATCCCTTTCCTTTTGGAAACCATCGACTAAAGCTGACACTAACACAGTCAATGAAAGTTTTTTTCAGTATTGAAGTTAGTTTAGCTGGCTATTTATTGATGCATCCCATGTCTAAGCAGCACCAATTGAGCTTGGAGGCTGAAATTTCGGACATATTCTCCTTTTTATGCCGAGCAAACGGTTTTTTCGCCCACATCAGTTTTATTGGGGGTTCGATCTGCGAAGTAAGTTTATTCCTAATTGGTTCAAATTTGTGTCAAGCAGCACTATGTGTTTCTTTTTTTTTACTGTCCCAGTGAACACTGCCAATCAAAATGCAAGGGAAGTAACTTGTTCTTTGATTTTTTTCATTTTACTATTGATCACCCCCAACGCAGACATATTGTCACATAACTTTTGTCCGGTGACCGTTTTTTCCGATCAACTAACCATATGCATCATTATTTCTTCCAAATTTATCTATGTGTATGATTCACGAATCGTAAACAACGACCATATACGTACAAAGAGAGAGTAATTTGTAGCCTACTTGGCTGGTCGATCGGGTGGACCATTTTGGACCAACGGTGATTCGATATACATATATATTGTAGGTTGAATTTCAAATCAAATGATTTTTATGACTTGACATCGCTGAATTCCTACACTCCAATAAATCAAATTAACTCCTGTTTCAGTTGAAGTCGTTGTCAGGAACCTGAACACTACGTAAATGGACAAGATGATATATATATATATATATATATATATATATATATATATATATATATATATATATATATATATAAATTTATATATATATATATATATATATATATATATATATATACATATATGTGTATATGTGTGTATGGAAGAAAGAAAGATTTGTTCTAATCTGAAGTGAACAGGTTGGAAAGGTGTGTGACTATTCATCCTAGTAAATATTTCCGAATGATTGATAAACTGATTGATGACCGAATCTGCGTGATTCCAATAAAATCAAGAGCGCCTCTAAATGTATATGCTTTTCTGTTTATTTCCGTGTGTTCATGTATGTATGTATGTACGTGTGCGAGTTTTTGTGTGAGTGTGTTACTGATATTTCGTACCCCATCGGCCCCTTCTCGGCTTTTTTCGAAACTTGAGCAAGACAATCGATCTAAATGGCCCCCAATATTTCCCTTCGCCTCATGTCACATGTGACATCTAATCGATCACCCCTATTGATATCTTCCCTCTTACCCCCGTCCTCTTCCAAGTTGCTTAGCCTTTCCATCGCAGGATGTATTATTTGTTTTTAGGGAAATAGACGTTGACGAATAGAAAGAGAGTGTGTCTGGGTTAGTGAGTAGTGATTAGAGAGTAGAAAGACTCGCCATTGCAGTCAATAATTGAACAGCCGTAGCGTCAAAATTCAGAGTTATGCAAAAGAATTCAATCGAAGGATAAATATGGTCAGAATAAATTCCACTTATGACATCACTGGCGTTTTACACTGGAAAAACGTTTATAACAGAGGAAAATACAATAGGAAATACAATGATGATCCCGTCAAACTAAGGTCCCAAAAGGTCAAAAGCCTTCCCCCCTGAAGATCATATCTAGGAGACGCCCAATTTAGTACTGTTACCAATTTCAAGGCTATAGCCATGACAGTATGGCGAGGTGTGTTGGAACACACAAAGAAATAAACAAGCACTTTAACACTCGAACTAATGTACATATGAATAGGGGATAGAACCTTTTTCCACCTTTGGTGGTTACGATTGTTCAATGATCACCAGAAAAAGAAGCAGCTGCTTTTCAGTATGTTTTGGTTGACATTGCCCGTTCCTGATATCTGCCTCTCCTTCTGTTCCAGAATGTCACAATACCCATACCTTTCGAGATTGCTATCTTATTTTTCGCCGGCCATGCTTTCACACATGATCCTTCAATAAGAAACCACTATCGATGTTCCCTTCCCTGGCATCTCCTCTCTAATCGATCCTTGCCTTTTCATCATAGAAAGTATTGTTTGTTTTGAGGGTACAGTCGCTGGGGTGGAGAAAAAGGGTAAGCCTTGGTTTGAGAGAGGGATCAGTCAGGTTGGTGATAGGGATGTAGGGCTTGGGGGTGATGGGTGTTCATTGAGCACAGCGTGAGAACAGTGCCCCCATTTGAAGGATTTACATGATCCCAATGGGAGGTTCTCTGCATGGCTCACAGCTGCTTATGGCGCATTGGATTCCCTGATGGTCAACCATCAAGGTACTGACCACGTTCAAAGCTGCTGAACATCGGTTATCTCACTGGAGTAGCCAAAATAATTTCTCAGTATCGGCATTATCATTATAATCCTCATTAAGTCTGTTGTTGGAAATTCCCCAATATCTGTCAGATCTTTTGCTCCTAGGCCTAACGTTGCCAATGTTTTCAGAAGCTTGTCTTGAATATCAGTTTATATAAATCACCCAGGAATACATTCATTCAACGTGGTGATATTTGTGTAAAATTTTCCCGTATTTAAATGAGTGCTTTCCATGCGTCAGAGTCCGTACTTTTCGTAAAGAGATGATTAAAAAATACACTATATTCTTACAATTCATATTGTAAGTTTAAATATTAAGAAAAAAATTATGAAAAATATTGAAAACGATATCTCCTATGACGTGGGATTACAAAGCGTAAACTTTGCTGTATGAATATTTTGAAGGGAATAACTATGGTGGGATTTACCATATTGGAATACACTGTTGGTAATTTACTGCAGATTTATTTGCCACGGTGAAATTTACGTAGAACAAGATCTTCTAACTGTCTGATTCTTTTGGAAGACACCATTTCACGTATGATCTCACAGGGTACACGTTGTGCATTGTCATGTCTAGCAAATGTATAACACTTATACCACATGTGTCATTTGCCATTAGAGCTGTCTTATAGCTTTTGTTATATATTCACCTTACTCAATTTGCTCTAATATAATGGGTTGTCCTGTGATCTCTACAAGTGATGTCAAGCATGGCTCTTACCAGTACGCTTTGTACGAAGGTCATTCTAATTATCGCCTCTCCTCTGATATACCATTACACGTTCCTATTCTCTTACCCAACGTAGCCGAACATGGCGTCCCTATGACTGCTATCGACCTTAATATACCCAAAGAAATTCAAGTGTGAGATCAAGACTCAACCCAAATTATGTTCGAAGGCAGTTCAGCAAACAACAGTGGGGAGTCACTGTGTCCATGTTGGTCGGTCGACTGAATTAATATTGATATATAAATATCTCTTTGTATAATAATGGGTTAGAAATGTGCTATAAATCGAAAAATGATTCGGAGGTAGGAGATTTATTATCAAGTGACATATTTCAGGATATATTATGAGAGACCGACAGTAAAAGGAGAAAAAAAATACGGTCAACATAGTTTTTTTTTAGCTGGTCGGTTAGCTGGCTGGCTGGCTAGACGAAAAAAACCAAAAAACTGTCGCATGACCTACGTTCTTTTCACGACATGCCGTGTTGTGTGTGATCAATTAAAACGTAATAAGAATTCAGAAAGTACTGTCTCCGCGACACCCATGATAGAGAAGTGTGGCAAATCCTGGGGAAGGTCTATGTCCAACGACAGACAAAGACTGATAATGATGAAAGACGGGCCACCAATCAATAGGATGCTTCTTTTGCCTTTTTGGGGGGTTAGGGCAAGGATCAGTCAAAAAAGTCTCAATTACCAAAATCAAAAAAGAAACAAACGGACACAAACTAAGTGATCAATTTAACATAAACCTTCATCGTAAATTGAACCGACACTCTCGAAAAAAAAACTGTTATGAAGGAGGATATCCCCCCCCCCTGATAAAAAAATCAGCGTAAATTTTTGGTGTGGAAATGGTGTAAATCTTGGATTTCTCAGCCCACTGACTAAATAGGTGCGTTTGTGCAGCTGGTAAGGCTTGCATGCTTGATTCATAGTGAGCCAACCAGCCAGCCAGACCAACGTAAAAACTGAGAAAAACCAATGTCATCAGTTTTGGTGACAGCTTTTGGCTGACAATTTCTAATATAGCACTTATCAGAGTGACTCTTAATCAAGAATAATGTCATTTGCTTTCAATAAGCGATATAAATTATTCCATTTATCAACAGATTTTTCGATATCTGATTAGTGAGACTTCTTACGATTTCGACCTGATATAGGAAACTAATTGATTTCCAACCATTCCTTTTGAAGTGAGATTCGTTTATTGGAATTGTTTTCAAACTCCCAAACAACAGATTATCAATTGTGGCACGGTCATCAGGGTTTGTTGGACGAATCTTGATATTATCTTGTCGAATCACTTTATGGTCACTCGATGGCATTGTTTCCAGAAGAGTGTCTAGCCAAAAGATTCTACAGGTCTATCAAATAAGAGGTCTTTCGATGGAAATTAGCATAAAATAATTTTCTTGAAAATTGCCACATTGTTAGCTTCTATCTTCTTTTAAAGATTTTAATTAAATCACGAATTTACAACCATTAGTTTTATTTTCAAATTTTGATGATTTATGTTATATGTGTTTTTGTATGGATGAATTATTCCAGTAAAACAACTTCTGTTTCAGTTAATGTCTTATCAAAGTCAGGCTCGCAATGGGTTATCTAGGGAAATATAGGTGAAGGTTCCTCAACGAAATAAGATTTCATAAACCACTGTTCTATGGCCTTTGAGCAGCACGGGGACCTGCATTATTGAAGGGAAGAATAACGCCACTTTCTGTTCAATAAGGATTGGCGCTTTCTGTCCAAAGCAGTATTCAAATACCGAAGTTGTTGACAGTAGACTTCAGCTGTGAATGTTTGGTTGTCGTTCCTAATGGAAGACACATTGCATATCCAACCAAATGCTCAATGAGATCTTCTACGGGTGAAGGCTACCTCTTGGCGAGGGTACAGGTCTGGTATCGCTCATTAATCAACTAATACGATATATCCCCAAGCATTGACAGCTGAATGAGAACAGTCTATCAAAATGGGGTGAAGAAAGGTTAAGTTCAAAATTTCGAGAACATTACTGAATACTGAAAGGTTGCTGAATACGATAGGCACCTGAAGAAGTCCGGAAGGTAGAGCGGCCGAACCAAATCCTCCTCATCCTATTTCCGACACTTTCAAATATTCCATTGAAATCCATTGAGTAGTATTGGAGATATTGTGCAAAAAGACAGAACGACAGACAGATGGAGAAAGACAGACAGAAAAATAAATACTTATTTATCTCCAACTCATTTGGCTGAGAAGAATTAGAAAGATGAATAGATGAAACAGAATATAATAATACAACAAGGTCTCGTTAGTCGCTCAATAGAAACCATCATGTTCCCGGCGTGTTGGGAATGATCAATTAAAAAGTACAAAAAAAAGTCACATCTCTCACATTTTGTCAGGCAATGATCACTGACAAAGGTTAAATTTTCCAGAAAAACGAGCGGACACAAACTAAGGGATCATTTTAACATAAAATTATATTAAAAATTGAACCTCCACGAAAGATGTGTGGATGGGGGCAAAATAACATCTTTGTCTGGACATAATAAAGAGTAGATGATTTTCATTAAGGCAGCTTGTGCGCACGATAACTTCACATATAGCTGGCCATTCAGCCAGCGAGACCTACTTCAAAACTGAAGAAACCAGAAGAACATAAACAGTTTTGGTTGAGGTCTTCTATTGATAAAGATAATAGTAAAAAAGTTTCATGTCTTGAATAAACTTTAATATCTGACTCAAAAATATCCTCGAAGCATACATTTCGATCAAAATTCATTTTTTCTCCTTTGCAAATGTGACTTTTGTGGCCGTGGCGATTAATTGGCCCAAAAATAGGTGACCAAATTAATGTATGTAAAATATAGACATCAATGATAGAAGTTTTCGGTAACAAATATTTGTTATTCCATATGATGTGCCTATGCTTATGTTGAGGTTCAGATTTTGTTTGTGAAAAAGACGGGTAGAGATGATAATCACTATGTGTTATTGAAGATAAGATGAAGTTTTTATCTTCTACAAGTATTGCTGAAAATCAGAGGTTCAAATTACTTTCTGGTCAACCAAAAATCACCAATACTTTAGCCTATATGAATATAGCGTTGATAGCCACAATGGATATTTGCCATCGATAATACTCAAGGTTTAACTCAATTGATTATTACGGTTTTGTGTGAAATGTTATGTAGGTAGAACAAGGTGTGTACTGTGTAAAATCCTTTTAATATCATTTTTTCGGCCTAGTTCTTCTTCCCTGATGTTTCATCTCTTCAAACTGAGATTAATGATCGATTAAGATGAATGTGATAGAAATTCAGGTTTTGGTAACGACAGACTAAATGCCATGAACACTGCATTCATAAGACCGGGATATCTTTCATGGGGACGTTACGGCAAAATAACGAACTCGTATTGTTTCCATGTCGGGCGATTATCTGAAATCTTATGTTCATTTTCCAGGTCATCTTATAATTACATTTGTCATGTATTAGGAAGTATACGAAATTCATCAGTAATAAAAATGGGCTCTCTCCTTGTTATGATCACAAGGACATGCCCGTTCAAAACGTGCATCCATATTCATTAAAATCTTTAAACTTGAATTAATGAGACGATATTCTTTATTTATTTGATATCGTCAATTGCAACGACAAAACGTTTCCTTCAAATGATGCTACATCATTTAACTATAATCTAAATCAGTTTAATTTCGTTTTATAGGGAAAAAATTTGACCGAAAAAAAGTTCTCTTTCTCTATGGGTTCTTTTCTGGAACTACTTTGAAATGATAAGTGGCACACATCCCATCATGACCATGCCACTCAAACTGTCAAATAAATATGTGTTTATTTCAGTGTAGATTTCTTATTATTAATAGAGCACCTGAAAAGTACCAAGAACCGCTAATCCAAACGACTTCAAACTTGACACTGCAATGCCCAGTGCTCTTACCAACATGTCCGGCGAATATCATCTACGTACAACAATGAGCTTTCAAATTGCCTACACAGACACACGGATAATTTCCAAATTACACTATGGATGAATGTCTTACATCCATCGAATGATGGTTTGAATCTTCGATGCTGTGCCCTTTCACTTGGTTATCATAATAAACTTTCTATCTTTCACGTTCATGATTTACACTGTAAAACGTTAGAAGAAAAAGATACACAAGGTAACAGAATGTGATTCTCGCACCTTCAATACCTTGACCGCTATCGACCTTAATATACCCCAAGGAATTTAACTTTAGGAACAAGACGTATTATTTTGACCATATTCATTCTCCATTTGATTTTTTCTTTTTACGTGACTTCAAATGTTTGACGCTATGGTTGGTCATTTATTGATGGGATGGCAAGTTATTTTTCTCTCCTTTTCTCAGCCTTCCAATGTTGTTCTAGTAGGTCAGTGTCCTTTATTAAAAATTCAAGTCACCGAAATTAAGATCCGAGATTGTTTTTCTCAGCGACAAGTCTGTCTTTCTCCAGGAGATCAGCCGATAAACGACGTACTGTTATCAAGTACGTGACTGCCATATTTAACTTGAGATGATCCCCAGCGAGTTTCATTGTTGAACGAGACGGTGATGGACGGATAGCTTTTTTCCAAAATGTGTTCACACATCTGTATTAGACGCCTCTCGGCCGTTCAGTCGGTCTGACTCACGTTGAACTACGGAAATAGGGAGGAACGAAGTGATATGATACCATCAAAGACGTGACCTCATCAGTACCTGATGTAAAACAGTATGATTTTCGAGTTCAACTTATGTAAAAAAAAAAAAATTATATATGATTTCCATCGAAAATAGAACTATCGGAATACCAGAAGTAAGATAGTGATAAGAGTTTGACTTTTCAACCTGTTTCCACACATCTTTATTAGACGCTTTTCAGTCGTTTAGTCGGTCTGACTCACCTTGAACAACAGAAATAGGGAGGAAGGAAGTGATATGATACCATAAAAGACGTGACCTCATCAATATCTTATGTAAAATAGTACAATATTCGAGTTTAACATGTTTGCATGTAAAAAAAAAGACAAAACATGAATGATTTCAATTAGAAATAAAACTATCAGAATACCGGAGGTGAGACAGTGATATGATATACAAGTTTCCTCACATCTCTATTAGACGCTTTTTCGTCGGTCTGTCAGTCGGTCCCACCTATGTTAAAGAACAGAATTAGGAAGGAAAGAAGAGATATCGAGTCAAAAAGGCGTGGTGTCATCAATGCTGTCACGTAAAACGATTGAACGTACGAGTCAGGCATTTTTGATTTTATAAAGAATCCATTTACGACTTTTATGATAATAATACTCACAATTTTTTTTTCTATATCGTGATATTTTGCAAGTATTAGACTCGACCGACTCAATGGAAGGTTACTTGCTCTTCTACCCTTGTTACTGTCATAATGGTCAACCATGGACGTATCGTTCAACTTATGGTTCTTATTTTAAGTACATGTATCATACGACTCAACTCAGTTAAGAGTACTCGCCTCCAGTTCTGTATATCTGAGTTCAATCAATGTCATACAAAGTTATACAAAGACTTTTAAAAAGTACTAAATGCTTCTCTATCAAGCACAATTTAGGACTGAGGAAGCCTGAAGTGAGATGGGACTCTATCAGATTATCTTGTCCAACACACACCCGTTATAAATGCACTAGCGACGTATTACAAAAAAATAAAAGAAAAGAAAACCCCTGGAGTGTCCTGATTTTTAAAATTTTGCTTTGAGCTACTTTCTTGCGCTTACGAAAGAGAAAGCAGGAAATGAAAAATGAAAATAGTGTTTTGCAGCAAGGCGTTATTTGAGATCTGGGGACACTTAGAATTGTCCCATATGAAATAAGGATAATTGTTTTTTTAACTGTGTGCTGTTCTGGCAAACGAAATATTTTATAGGAGCGGTCTGTTTCCAGACAGCGGGCCAATTTTATATTTATAGATATCGCTTTTGCACGATAAGACAGTTGCAAGATACGGGCCAAGTTTTGCTTTTACGTACATTATAATCGAACCCCAACTTTAGAACCAATTCACTTGCTTCTATTCCAAAGGTTAACAAGCCTGGTTGCTACAGGGTCGAACTGCACTCCGAAATCTTTTCGACGGAAAATGATTACTGCATTATTTTCATTGTATTTATAATCGATAAAAAACGTAGAAAATGTAACTTTGAAATTAATTTATTTACTCATCTGACTGAAGTATGATCTAGCGTATTTGTAACATGGATTGGGGCCAATATATAAAAATCGTTAGTCTGGCGTAGTTGGTAAGAGAACCTTCCACTGATCATTATCTTGGGGTTTCAGATTACGGTAGGGATATATTAATTCTTTATAATGGTTTGCTTTAACCTGACGGTACAGTAAAACAATGGAGAGTTGTGTACCCTCTAAACTAAGATGGATCCAGTGTTTTTTCTTATAGCAGAAAAACCAAGACAAATTTTTTCTCAAAAATGGAAACTTTACGCAAAAGACAAATATCAGATTCAGTGGGAGCTGATCAAAGTATGATACTCCAGCTTCAGGTTTCTAAGACTGGATCTTAACTCTTACTTTTTTCTTTAAGAGAAATCATTTCCATAAGAAAGGCCTGGTTCATTCATAGTTGATCTATCAACATAGGAAAGACACATATTTATAAAAACTTGACCCCTAGTTGAGTCTAATATTAGTTCTAAGGCGTCTACATGTCTTGTATTCATTATAAATAATACTACTGCAGTTGGTCTTAACAAGTATCTGGTGGGATAAAACTTTCGTTTCACTTTTACTTTGATTTTCACTTTACGTCTTGTAAGGCAACCATTGCGAATGGTTGAGAAGCTAGCCTGCTTACTTACTGGTCGGATCCAAGCAGTTTTATTAATATTATATATAGCTGAGTAAACTTGTAACATACATATACACACTTAACCAATTTCTGACAAAATTCAGTACGAAGATGAGAGTTGATTTTGTTTTCCAATCGTAAAAAGGACTGCAAGAACAATCTTCGCCAAAAACCATGATTTAAACTCATGACCAACTGATTGCTACGAGGCGGTCTAACTTATTCAGCTAGATTGACAAGTCTCAGATATTGGATGTACTTGAACGCACGGGATAATTCGAACCGAATAAATAAATACATTCCTGAGAAAAACATATAATTTTGTAATTCTTTACTTGTTTTAGATTAAATATTAAAGTCGCAATAATCATCTCCAACCAGATAGAAGTTGGAATCGAGTTTTACTTTGCAGCAGCCACTTATATATATATATATATATATATATATATATATATGTATATATACTTATACTTGTTTATATATATATATATATATATATATATATATATATATGTATGTATATATATATAAATACATATATATATACATGTATATATATATATACACACACATATATATATATACACGTATATATATATATATATATATATACATGTATATATATACACACACATATATATATATACATGTATATATATATATACACACATATATATATATATATATATATATATATACAGGTATATATATATATATATATATATACATATATATATACACATATATATATACACGTATATACATACACGTATATATATATATATATATATATATATATATATATATATATATATATATATATACATATATATATATATTAGAAATGTATAGTATCAGATCATACAGACTTGTTTTTTTCTGATGCTCAATATTGTTCTTTGTCAAAGCACGAACGAGAATAGATGACCGGATACTGAGATTATCTGTGATCTTTACCTAAATATTCATTCATTTTCTATTCTCTATTTTGTATGTATATCAAAATTTAGCAGCCACCTGACATCAGATTAATCAGTGGAGTAGCGTTAAGAATACACAATATCTGTTTGAAGTTTGTGTTCATACGGATCACCATGGCTTAGTGGTAGAGTACTCCCCTCCGTCTTGGTAGGCCTTGGTTAAACTCACTTGACTGACAAATTCTTGATGATGAAGGGTTCCTCCCAGTCAGGCTCCTGATGGATCTTCTCAACTAGACTCCAAGATTCTAAACTCTTCCCTGAGTTTGCTGACCGCCGACTTGGACCGGATACATTAAAAAAAATATCCACCGTCACTCGGTTAATCACCCAGCGTAAAGGAAAGAATTGAAGAATATTTTCCCTGGGGTAAGTGATTTCGGACAAGTCACGCGAAATATATCTGCTCTCGTAAGATCACCAAAGTTAGGCAATGATGAGCCTGGTCAAAAGCTAAATGGATGGACATTTGGGAATTCCTAGTGCCGTAAGCAGAAAGAAGCTCCAACCAACAATGTTAGCTGGAATGCGCTCTAATTACGATATTCCATGTGTACATAAGCCTGGGACAGCATTGATAAAAGACTTAGCAGATACTTATGCTATGCACATGCACTCACTAGTATCGTGACTTCACATACTACCATTTTCCATCCAGCAGAGTGTCAAGCCACACCCGGGGCGAAGTGGCAGTAGCAGATGTCGTGGCTATTGTGAACAGGCCAGAAACTGAAAACGCTAATCATTCGTCCGCGGCACATTGATGAACTGTAGTTATGGTTTAACTGACCAGATGTTCTTTGTGACTTTTTTGCGATGAGACAACTACAAAGATTATGCATGTATAAAAGTAGTGTTGAAGATAACATGATATACAATGTTTCTTTATGTATTTAGCAAAAATCTATTACAGGGAATATCTGCCTTTAGTCTCTTCTTTGAAGCAACTGCAACAATGAAATCACACAGGTCTGGTTAGTTTCCAAATAGAAACTGTCGTATTACAAACGTCGTTTGGCATCATTCTCTATTTCAGGAGTGATCAATTAAAGATTAGAAAAAGATCAATAATGTATTACTTCTCTCAGCTTTCACTAGGCTTTCACTAAGTTTGATTTTTTTCCAAATACAAGCGTTAATGTTGCTAGACACAAACTAAAGGATAACTTCATCAGAAACTTGCACTGCAAATGTACATACATAGCCTGTTAACAAGCCCAACTTACAAAGTGACGAAAATTGCGTAGAGTGTTTTGGCGACAGTATTGATTGACTGTTTTCTCGATAATAAATGGATAATTACTCATGGATTATAATCCTTTGGTGGAGCAAGAAAAATTCCAATAATCCTGAAAAGAAAACTATACAACCAGTGCATCCCCCTGGAACCTGACGAAGAGACTGACCAACAAACTGAAAACCATGCAACGTGCACATGGGACAATCATGCTCAACATCATAGGGAGAGATCACGAGAGAGCGCAGATTATGGATGGAGAGACAGAATTCCAAACAATGGCAAGAATAGCAGATAACCGATGGACATCATGACTCACAAGATTGATCGCAAGTGATCAAAAGCGGACTAGAAAATGAGTGGGTGAGAGACACCGGACAGGTCCAGTGAATATTGGCTCTATGACACACATGATAGGTAGGTATGGCAAATGCTTTGGAAGATGTATGTTCAACGACAGACGATGAAAGAATGATGATGACGTGAGTGGTACAAGTCCATATCTAGACACATATATTAGCTGAACTTCGGTCCTAACCCTTCACTTCATGATATTTGATCTATCGTTCATGGAGATGAGGTTCCATAATGCATTGAGAAGGGAGGGGATTATGGTGAAAACAAGATATTTGTTGTCTAGAATGAATCCTTCTTCTTTAGTCGACTGACCTATCCTGGAAATATTTAGATACATAAATAAATCTACAGCTTATTAGTGAACTAGAGAATTTGTCTTTCAACAACAAAATATTCATTTTCCAACCATCTCCTTTCCCTACAATGCACTTGACCAAAAGATTTTCCATAAATCACGCTATAGATCACATTATATTGTAGGCAATTTAGATCAAATTTCAGCTAATGACTGTATCAGTCCACAGATATATCGATCAACCTTCTTTGTTATTGATCATAAAATGAAACCTTTCCTCTGTTTACATTTACCATTTTCTGATGATATCTGATTGCAGCTTACAATGTTACGATCTGAGAGGAAATATGGTGCTATAGTTAGGGTAAAGACGATTTGAAGTTATTTTTTCAAAGCCGTGTATTCTTGAAGATAAGTCGACCGTTACCATATCATTTCAGAAAATCAATAGATTCGAATATAAGCCGAGTCTGTTATTTTGCAATAAAGTCTTCACGAGAGATATATCATTTCTGTATATACTCTATTTATGGCCCTTGGTTAGCAGTTACCGGAACATGAATCTATTTCATCTATAATAAATCGAACATTGCTCTAAAGACGTAAAATTAAATCATTAGTCATCACAAATCAACCAAAAATGATTTTAAAAGGGTATTGTACAATATACATACTAATGATATCTACATTGTATCCTATAAAAATCCCTGGAAATTGATTGACTTAAACGGGCATCATTGCTTGCCATTATGCATTGTTTCAATCGGCACTATATTTATATAGGTTATTTAGATTATCTTGTACTGACCTCAGTAAAAATTGAACTGCTGATTTTGGCAATTCTTTTAGCGGGAAAAAAAAGTCTTATGTATCATGTACCTTTAAGCCAAGGACGATTATAGCTCTCCAAAGCTTTCTTACCCTGGTCCTCCCAGCAATTCCACTCTCCGACGCCTTCCTAAGTGCTTTCTGTGATTGACCTGTTCAAACCCTCACTGCCCTAGATTCGCCAAGACCTATTTCATTAAGAGTTTCAAAGACTCTGCCTTTCTCTCATTGTTAGCGACAGTTACCCCATATCTCTCTTTCCCTCTCTCCCTTTCTCCCTGTCTCTGTCTGTCTGTTAGTCTGTCTGTCTCTGTCCGTCTGTCTCTCTGTCTCTCTGTCTCTGTCTCTCTGTCTGTCTCTCTCTCTCTCTCTCTCTCCCTCTCTCTCTCTCTCTCTATATATATATATATATATATATATATATATATATACCAATGTTTATTAAGACATTCCATCTGACTGGTGTTATTTTGGAAAAGTCATAAACATTTCAACTTTTGTATGGACATACTATTACCTTTTTCTTATCTTTATCAATTCAGTGTACGGCTTTTTTATGAACGAAAAGCCTCCAACAAAATGTTTAATCCTGCAACAGTGATTTTTACCGTCCTAAATCTTGAAAAAATCTGATATCTCCCTCCCATCATTGTTCTTAAAAAAAGGTTTCGTTGGATTCATTTCACGGCTTCCTTTTGGGTTAACGTAATGTCCACCAGTCATTTTCCTCAGATTTTTTCTTTGGTGGTGCAGAGCGAAAAAAAAAAAAAACAAAACAAAAAAAAACACTTATCAAACAGAAAATTTAAACGTTGACAACAGCAAATGTAAATAAGTAATCCTAATTTTCTTTGTTTACAAAGGTTATATTTCATTCCTGAGGAGGGCTGTTGAATGAATCCGTCAAAATGTTGAACCGACAAAAAAATCGAAGAGATCAGATGTTCCAATTAGAAATTAGTATGTTAATAACACTTCTCAAATTGGAATTTATAATATAATACTAGAATATATCGTCTATAATATATATAATACATTCATATTTCTTATTTATTTTTTGCTCTCCTCTGAACTTCCTCATTTGAAAGCATTTGTCGATAAATCTACTCGCCTATCGATTCAATTCTTTTGGATGCACCAACATTTCTAGTACGGACTGCCGTCACTGACTGACTGACTGACTGACAGCTGACAGACAGGTGACTGATTACTGCCTGGAAAGCTTTACCGCTTGTTTCCTCTCACTCTTTCTATAAACGTCCAAAAGTGCAAAAGAGAAAACCCGTGCATATGAGGCTTGACCTTCTGGTTTGTTATTATTTGTGATGAGATTGCCCAGGATCGACTGCCATAGAGAAAATAAGCTGAAGTACCCGTCCCTGCCTGGTTGAATATTCATCATCATCAGTCCTTTAACATCCGTCCTTGGACATAGACCTTACCCAGGATTCGCTACAGTTATCTAACATGGGTGGCACAGAGCCAGCATATTCTGAATTGCATAATTCATCTCTTCATCTTGTGTTCTCTCGGCTTCAGTTTCGCATACGAATTCTGGGGATCCATGATGTGAGTCGTGATGTCAATCGGTTGTCTTTCATTCTTGCAACATGGCCTACCCATTGCCATTTGGGTTTTTTGATAGTTTCTATGATGTCTCAGATTCCTGTTTTCTTCCTGAGATACCGTGCTGTCTTGTGATCTCTCCAAGTGAGGTTGAGCATGATTCTCTGATGCACACGTTGCAAGCTTCTCAGTTTGCGACTCTGTTACTTGGTTAGGTTCCATGTTCCAGCTCCAAGAGTGACTATTGGAAGGATGCATTGGTTGTATACTCTTCTTTTTAGGATTATTGGGATCGTCTGGTTTTTGGAAGTGAGCAAGAAGAAATTAATACGAAAGCCCTAAGACTTTTAAAGGAAGGTATTATTCCATTCTTGATTCCATTAATTGCGAAAAAATTGTTTTTCTTTACCATTGACCCAGTAAAGAAGGAAAAAAAAAACATTGTTTTATCTGTGACCTCTTGAAAAATTATATACACACATGAATTAGGAAAATATATTTATGCACGTATTAATTGCATTGAAAGTAACAAAGGGCCCATTTGAGCATAATACTTACATTGTGAAAAGAACCCAGTCTTGAACCTCTACCAATTGTTTTCTAAAAGCTTTTCACTTTGAAATCTTTCCCTACGTCGATTGAGTATGCATTCAAAATGTTGTTGAGCAGTGCCCATGTTTTGATGGTTTCTTTATCGTGATTGGAGGTCATCAGCAAAGCTGCATAAGCAGGTGTCATTCGATGAGATGCTTATCTGTAATTCTTATCACGAAAATGAATCCGACGTTGTCAGCCAATAGAAGATATTTTCAAATTCTGACCTCAATTGGTGGAGTAAGCTTATGCAGCGTTTTATAGCTATTGTTACTTCTGTTTGTGATCTTACTTGATCTTCTAGTTTATTTTTTATACAGAAGTCGTATATATATATATATATATATATATATATATATATATATATATATATAGATAGATAGATAGATAGATATAGATATATATATATATATACACATATATATATATATATACACACACACACATATCTATATATACACACACACACACACACATATATATATATATATATATATATATATATATATATATATATATATATATGTCTCTGTGTGTGTGTATACATAGTTTAAAACAACTTCAGTAGCTAAACACATGGAAAACGTTTTCAAATATTTTTGTGTGACATTTCAGTCTCTGATTTCCCAATATGTCGATGTAATTTACGTAATTTTCTACAGTGTTTGATACATACTTTAATATTAGTGTATTTTGTGTAAGAATCGTTGCATGGGGAACATTAGTTATTTACAATATCAACGTTTCAGGGATTTGAAAACAAAACAATTATATTAGCAGATATTTGAAATGACATAACATGTTATAAAATGTTTTTAGATCCCAATGTTTAAAACTCTAAAAAGTATGCACATATATATATTTTTCTGATATATACATATATTCTTTTGATATATACATGCACACATACACAAACACACACACACAAACATATATATATATATATATATATATATATATATATATATATATATATATATATATATACATATATACATATATATATATATATATATATATATATATATATATATATATATATATATATGCATATATATATGAAATAATACGAATGTATGATATAAGCTATATATGAAAATCATGGCTGAAAGAGAAACATTGTTTGATCAACATAGCTGGGTTACCATGTTAATATAACTGTTTTGTGTGTGTTTGTGTGTGCGTGTGTGTGGGTGTGATATAAGGAAATATGTTTATCATCCGACTGAGTGTTTCCAAATCGCGTTATATGATACAGAAACTGATTTTAAACGATCTCCCGTCATTACACGGTGGATGTATCACTCAGCCCAGACTGCATGATTTGAATAAACAATTGAAGGAATTTGAGCTGCTCGAAGAATCAAAACTGATATATATATATATATATATATATATATATATATATATATATACGTATATGTATATACATATATATATATATATATATATATATATATATATATATATATATATATATATATATATATATATATATGTTTGCATTATCAATAAGATAACTTGATTTCATCCACGGAGTTTATCTTTCCCAGTAACATCTATTCAAATCGTCGCCTCTCTCCTTTGGTCATTATTCGACAAAAGCAATAATTCCTGCACACTTATGTTGTACTCTTTCTTCGTTATCTTTTTTCATCTTATTTTTGTCTTTATTGCATTCACCATTTTTGGTGTGTGACTACACCATTGCCCTTGGCGTTAGCCGTTTTGTTCGTAATGACTTTGGGGGTTGAAACTTTGGAAATATGCGACTAAACGAAAAAAGAAAATAACGATATATAAAGTAGTGAGTCGAAAGAATAAAACTGTTAGAAAATGGCTGACAACGTCTCGAGGATTGTGGAAAGAAAAGAGGAATTTCATTCAAAAATATAAATTACTGAAAAAAAAAGAAGCATTTAAACTGGAAAGACAGCCTTAATTGCATTCTGTCGTAATTAACAAGAGGACTCTTTGCTTAGTTTCAAGAAATAAAACCAAATTGATCAAATTTAATTAGGATTTGGCACAGCTGAATTTGTTTAAGGTTGGGGTGAAGGAGTGTGGGTTGGAAAGAAGGAGGAAGAAGTAGGGCGTTGGGTGGGCGTTCATTAAAAGAAGGAGGGACGGAAGGATGGAGGAAAAGAGTGAAAGAAAGAGAGAGAGAGGAAATTGGGGAGAGGATGAGGAGAATGAAAGAGAGGCAGGAACGAACGAAGGTGAGGGAACAAAGAACGGGGAAAGGAAAAAGAGAGAAAGAAGCCTTGGAAGAAGTGCATTGAAGGGTATCAGAGAGGAAGAAGGAAAAGAAGTGGAGAGATGAGAAAGGATAGAAAGAGAAGGAAATATAGAAGATGAGGAGGAGATAAGGAAAGGAAGGAGGGAGGAATGAAGGAATGATACAAAGAGAAGGAAGAGTGCGGGGAAATGAAAAAGAATTGAAATAAAGGAAGGGAAAAAATAATTAGACTTCGGCTGGTGTATGCTAAAGCAAGAGAGGAAGGACTAGAGGAAAGATGAGATTTAAGATGAGGTAAGGGGATCAGAGGAAGATAAGCAAAAAGGGGAGTGAATGAAAAAAAAAAGAGAAGAAGAGAATGAAGAGAAAATGAAAAATAGTGGATGAAGGAACAATTGATAAAAAGAAGGAAGAAAGGAAGGGACAGGAAAACAATGAAAGTTGGTTGTTCGTTGAAGAAATAAAGGAGAAGGAAAGAGAGATGATTTTAAAAAAAGGAGAAAAAAATTACTAAGGAATATTGTGGAATTAGAAGCCAAAAAAGTAAGAAAAAAGAAATTATGTAACCGAGACAATCAAGAGGTGAGGGTGATCAACAAAAGCAAAGATAAAAACAGAATAAAAATAGAAAAAACACGTAATCTCCAAATGACCAATTTCTTCTAACAACATACCTGGCTGGGGATGATCGATTTAAGAATTGAAAAACGGGATGATCAAAGAATAATTTAATTCTCTTATATTCTGGGGATTGGTGATCATTAAAAAAAAGTCTGAATTCAAGAGAATAAAAGAATGTCTATGCTATCAGACACAAACTGAGAGTTCATTTTAGCAAAAACGTTGATTGTAAATTGAACCCCTACTAAAAACCTATTTAAGGCGAAAGATTCTTTCAAGAAAATAATCGATAAAAAATCATCCAGACATATTAAGGAGTAAATAGATAGATAGATAGATGGATAGATAGATCGGGTCAATGATTGATGGATTCAAAAGATAGATTTGTGCTCATTCAGGTAAATGGATAGATATATACCTAATGCAACCGGAGGAGCTACAGTAATGAAAAAAGAAAGAAAGAAAAAAAGTAAGAAAGAAAAAGAAAATAACCGACGTCTGTTTGCTTTGTTACATATGTTGCATCTCTGTCAATTTCCCATGAGATGTTTCACATGATCTTTGTTTGACAAAAAAATTTCTTGCTCAAATTATATGTTTTTATTTTCGAATGCCCATAGGTAGAAAAGATCAGTTGTAAACCCTTCTATTCTAGACCAATGGGTTCTTCTTATCTAAGACTAACCTTGGTCTGTGCAAATCCCGGAATCTTTTACATAAACACATTATAACCAAACTACAATTTAAGTAATATCGCTATGCTTGCTTAGTATGCACTGCAATTACTACACAAATGGCCATTGAACGGAGTTGGCATTAGCCAGATATATAGCTCAGGATACAAGGCAGGGCAGTGTAGAATTTGAAGATTTCTTGGCGGGGTCAATGTTCGATTTAGTAAAAAGTAAAATAGATGACATATCCTATATCGAAAATTAGATATCTAAACTTAGATACAATCATCTAATGTGTAAGTAAAATCTAAACGCAGAACATCTGAATAGCTCGACAATCTAAATTTATACTTTTTTAAATTTTTTTTAATTTTTTTAAATTTGCAACCCTAGAGAGGAGTGACCGAAATACTTCTTTGCCGTATCTTCGTACGACGGACAGTAAATTGTCTTGTATGACTATCATGTGAAGCTGATTAACGCACCATAAAGACTGCAACCTTTCAAACATGTACATTTGGTAAAGGTTCTGACTGCAGTGAGTAATGAATCAGTTTCCATTAAATCCACACACGTAGTGAATAAACTGGAACAAGACAATATTCAACAATTGTAAAGGGAAAAGTTCTCGGGCTTTCTATCATGATTGACTTATACGGCTAAATCAACTTAGACACACTGGTTTTCGTACGATCATCGAAGCTGTACAATGCGAAGCCAAGTCAACGAAAATTGATGAAAAATAAATGGATCTGAGTACACAGACAGAGAAATAAAGAAACAAAGAACCATAAGTTCAACCATGAGTTCACCAGCAGAGGTGATTGTTGCAGGGGAGGGAGGAACAAGAACAAGTAGTTTTTCTTTCTGTCAATTGGCTAGCAGTATAACATAATATAATAATGTGGTCCAAAGAAGGCAAAAGTATAAGCTAGTTTGTTTAGCGAATTCATATTAGTTGAATATTGCAATATGAAAAATATTCCAAGAGTACTATTTCAATAAAAGTTGTAATTGGTATTCTTATTTCAAAAAGTCAAACGTTTACATTCTGTCACTACGCCAGAACATTAGTGCCGTCATGCTTTTTTTGACATCACATCTCTTCTTTCCTTCCTTTTTTTGTTGTTCAAAGTCAGTGAGAGCGACTGATTGACCGACCGGAAAGCATCTAATAGAGATGTGTAGATACAGCTATAAAAAATTGAAAATATACGCACTAATGAGAGTATAGATTGAACAATTTGATTTCAATGGCCGACCACGTTCAGCGTTAGTAGGAACACATTTAAATCCCGAATCACCCTTGTATCTCCAATTACCTCGATAAACAAATAACAACATCTACTAGGCTTTTTTTTCTAATCATTCTCCACATACACATTTATCGAATCCCATGTTTGTTTCGCTGTTCTATTGACACAAGCTCTGTCTCTGTTTTTTTCATTTTTCAAATTCAGAGATTTTTTTCCTTTCATTTAACTATTTCCCGAATTTAAATAGTTTCAGAAGTTGTAAACACACCAAAAGAAGACAAGAACAAGAATAAAAATATAAGAAACGATAGAATGAAAAAGTGACACTGATGTTGGCGACGTTGGAGATTCAAGGGGATCTTAAAACCCAAGAGGCTCGGATCAATTATGCCCCCCCCCTTCCAAGATCTAGTGAGAATTTATCAGTAAAAATACAGAGGTTGACTTACAATTAGAGAACACCAACAAAAACTGCTAATATGGTTTCTCCATTTTTCAAGGTGGTCTGGCTGACAGGCTTCATATATATATATATACACATATACATACAGTATATGTGGTACAAATCAGGCTATAAGTATAACATCGTATAATAATGAGGTCCGAAGAAGGCAGAAACATGAGCTAGTTTGTGTAGCGAATCCATATCCTACTCTCTCTCTCTCTCTCTCTCTCTCTCTCTCTCTATATATATATATATATATATATATATATATATATATATACATTTATATATATATATATATATATATATATATATATATATATATATATATATATATATATATATATATATATTGCGTAAAGGCCACACCAATGTAGATAGAGGGCTGAAAATTTAAACATAAGCTCATTATTTTGTCTACAAAAAAAAGAAAAAAATATTCCATACCCCTCCCCAAAAATATCGGAGGCTCCTCTCATTTAGATATACGTATGCTTATTCAAGCGTGTGCGTGTGCTCCCGCGTTCTTTACGATACTACTTTTTTGAAAGACATAAAAATTGGCATCAGAACTGCACTAGACCATTTCTAAAATATCATCATCCATTATTGGTTGAATAAAAGTTTCTCTGATATTTGGGGGACTTTTTTGACTGTTATAGTTTATTGATTGCATTTAGATTTTGGAGAAAGCCTGAAAGTCATACCATGGATGTATTAGTTCGATTACATAGATTCTCTTCTAAATCCCTTCCATTCAAAGCTCCCTTCTTTAAAAGCTGTCTCCTTTGAAAGCCCAATATTCAAAAATCCTCCTTTTTAAAACCCCATCATTTAAGAGCCTCGTCTGCCATGAGCTTCAGTTTCAGTTACTTTCCTAAAAGAACCTTTTCTGAAAATTCTGTTTCAGATCAACAGTAAGTCACTCAGTGGTTGAAGCTTAAAGCACCAAAAACAATTTACATCAAACTTCACGAATCTGAATAAGCAAATTTTGTTCTGGTGTGCCAGCTGTCGAACCGAGACGATTGTAGCAACCAGGGCTGATGGTACATCTTAATTTAGATCGCACGCACCATTGATATAGGGTAGGAACAGAAAACGATTATATTTTTTTCTCTATTCCTTCTTGTGGGCAATTATAATAATTCATTTAATTTAACTTTTTTTTTTTGGTCAAAATTGAGTCCTGCATCAAGAATATGGAGAAAAATAGCTTCCAAAATTCAATATAATTTATTCGATTTGTATCACAATTAGTTAACCCCCGTTAAATCAAAATCAATTCATCGAATATAAACGAGAATAGTGTTTGAAATACAAAATAATTTATCAGGGGAAAATATAACGGATCAAATGTAAAATCAAGACCTCGAAATTCAAGTCGAGAGGGTAAATATTCAAATTATACTGCAATCAAAAATCGATTCAACTCAATCAAAACAAAAGATGAAATATAGCATTCCTTAACTGCTCAAAAGAAATATTGAGAAAAAATAATTTTACGAAATTTAAGGGAAAAAATTTAATTAATTTTTGATGACGATGTAATGTAAAATTTGTGTTTTTGACTTGAATTAATTTCGGGGTCCGGATTTAGCATTTGATCCAATATTGGAAACATCCATCAGTGCCAAAACGTCTTCCCCCAAACAACTATGTAGAATCGTGCAGGTTCATGTGAATGGTTCCAGTCCTGATGGTTGTCGTCTTTATGTCTAATTAATATATTGCAGAGTCTGAATAAATGGTAATGTGATATTTGAAGCCATACCAGGCCTAACAGCCGTGCTTACTCTACGAAAAATCAAATGGATATAAACTGAGACAGGTTTGGTTAGTTGGTCATTAGGAACTGACATACGTCTTTTTGTATAGTGAAGTTTTGAGGGTGATCAATTGGAAGTTTGAATTTTTTTTTTTTTTTACTTTTGTTGGATGGTGATGAATAATCGAAAGTCTGACACACACACCCGTAAGAAGAAGAAGAAGAAGAAAAAAGAAGAAGAAGAAGAAGAAGAAGAAGAAGGAGGAAAAGAAGTCGAAGAAGAGAAAAAGAAGAAGAAAAAGAAGGAGAAGAAGAAGAAGAAGAAGAAGGAAAAGAAGACGAAGAAGAGAAAAAGAAGAAGAAGAAGGAAAAGAAGTCGAAGAAGAGAAAAAGAAGAAGAAAAAGAAGGAAAAAAGAAGACAAAGAAGAAGAAGAAGAAAGAGAAGGAGAAAAACGAAGACGAAGAAGGAGAAAAAGAAATAGAAGGAGAAGAAGAAGAAGAATTGTGAATGCTACCAGATACCAACAACGGGACAAATTTAGCATACATTAACTAAGCAAATTGTAATACTCACTACAAACCTATTAAGGGGTAGATTGAAAAAAATAAAAAACAAAAACAAAAAAATAAGAGAAATCAATTTTAGTCTTCTAGCTCCATTGTTGCTGTCTGAACTCGTGGTACAATCATGCATGCATACATACATACATACATACATACATACTTACATACATACATGTATACGTACATACATACATACATACATACATACATACATACATACATACATACATAGCCAACCAGATCAGCTTAAAGATCTTCAATACTCATCTCGATAGTTTTGACTGACGGTTTCTGAAGTGCGGAGCCTGATTTGGAAGAGCTGGAGCCGTATCCAGCGTGGGGGCACTAATTGATCAAGAAGAAAAATTTTAAAATATAAACTCTTAAAAGAGTCCCTGATCAGTGTTCGCGAACGAATCAAAATCAACAATCGCCTATCCACCACTAGCATCCGTTAGAAGACAACAGCTTTTACTCCATGATTTTTTTTTTCTTTACCATTCTCTACATACGCATTTACCGACTCCTGTGTTTGTTTCACAGTTCTATTGACACAAGCACTGGCTTCAGTTTTTCATTATTCTTGCTTTTTCTTTATGATCACACTAATTTTTTTTTCTAATTTAAATAGTTTCACAAGTTGTAAACACAGAGAGAGAAAACAAAACTGAAATTAAAAAACAAAAAAAAACAAAAAAAAACTAAAACCACAGACAAATGGAGTGAGGCAATTACTGTAGCAGAGACGCCATTAGAGATCGGGGGGCAGTGGGGCTATAATCCTATGTAGCCCCTTTCTGATATTTACTGCGATTCGTCAGTGTCAAGCAGTAGGTGAACTATTCATAAAGCTTTAATCCATTCTCTACTGGGGGCTCAGTTGTCTTGTGAACTACAAAGACCCCTTCCAATATTTATCGAGATTTATAAGTGAATATGCAGTGGTTGAAACTGTTTTAAAGTCTTTGGTCCTTTCGGAGGCGATTCAAGCGACGGAGTGTTTTGTTTTCTTGAGAAACCCCTTCTAATATTTGGTAAGATCCGTTATGAAAACTGAGGTAGGTGAACTACAGTTTATAAAGGTTTTTGACCCTCTTTTTAGAGGGGATTTGAGGATCTAACTGCTTTCCATTCTAGAGGGGGGTCCTTCCAAATATTTACTGAGATTTCTCAGTATAAATGCAGTAGTGGAACTATTTGGGGGGGAGAATTAGGAGTCCAACAGACTCAAATTCTAGAGGGGCTCCTTCGAACAGATGAAATTAATATGAATAAAGTGGGTGGACGGCTATTTATGAAACTTTTGGATCCTTCCGTTCAGGAATCGGGCACATTTTGAAATGAACCCCCAGCAAACACACACCCACCCATCCACCAAGTACACATATGATATCGGTTCATATAGCTTTTTATAGATAATTAGTCCTATTGACATAAACGCTGTCTTCGTTTCTTTCTTTATTCTCTTTTTATCAACAGTTCTTCAAATTTAAATATTTCCACAAGTTGTAAACAGAGAAAAAGAAAACAAAAAGTAAGGAAAAGAAACAAAAAATGAGGAGGATAGATGGATTCAGGAATACAAGGTGAAAATTAATGAAAGAAAGAATGTAAGAAAGGAGAAATGAATTGAGAAAGAAAGAAAAAAAATACAATTTAGGAGAAATAGAAAACAGAAAGATACAAGGAAGAGAAAAAGAAAGTAGGGGGATTTGGAAGAACTGAAGACAGAAAGATAGAAAAGAGGTTTGAAAGAGAAGAAGAAGGAAGAAAAGAAGAAGAAGGAAGGAAGAAAAAAGAGGGAAACAAACATGAATGAAAGAGAGTAAGGGAGATAGGAACGAAAAATAGAGAGAAAGAAGGTTCAGAAGTTGAAAAGAAAAAAAGGGGAAAAGTTAAAAAGGAAAAAAAGGAGGAGAAAGAAAGAAAAAATGGGTTTTAAAAGGAAAAAAGAGAGAAAGAGATAGTGAAAGCAAGAATGAAAAGAAGCAATGTTTAAGGACGTTTAGGAGAAAATGGAATAGAAAAGTAGGCCTTGGAGGGAGATAAAAAGTAATTAACAACGAAAGGGGATAATAAACACAGCAAGAATGAAAGAGAGGAAGATAGAATAACAAAATACAAAGAGAGAAAAGAATAAGGGAATACGTCTTAGAGAGAAAGAAAGTGAAAAAAGGAGCTTGAGAGAAAGAATTACAGGTGTGGAACAGTAATTTTTCAAGATTTTTGAAAGAAAGACAGTTTAGAAGGAAGAACAAGAAAGAAAGTTTGTGAGGAAGAATGATGAAAGGTTTGGAAGTAATAAAAAAAAGTGAAAAAAAAATGGAGGAAAGGAAGAAGTAAAGGAAAGGAAAAAAGTGAATAAGGCATTTGAAAAAAGAGAGAGGTTTCAAAGAATGACAGAAAGTAAAAATGTTTGGAAGAAAGAAAGAAAGAATACAGGAAGGTCTCGAAGAAATAAGGTGAGGAAAAAGAAACCGAGGAAAAATGGAAGAAAATGAGTTACAAAATTTGAAAGAAAGAGAAAAAAGAAGGAAGGAGATCTGGGTCGGAAAAAAGGAAAAAAGATGTTTTGGAAGGAAGAAAAAAAGAAAGAAAAAAGAAAAAGAGAGATAGGAAGAAAGAACTATTGACACGGACACCATCTCCGTTTTTCCTCCTACTTTTCTGTGTTTTGATTTTTCATTTTTTTCCTTCAACTATTTCCGAATTTAAATACTTTCACAAGTTGTAAACACGAGCCAGATCAATTCGTAGGAAAACAAAACCAAAAATAATGGAAAAGAATGCGTTAAAATGAAGAACAGAAAAAAGATGTCTGTTCAAATAATGTCTTACAGATAATTAGTCACTAGAATCGGTAGATTAAACAGGCTAATAAGGAGGAACAAGGAAATAATTCGTTTTTCGTAATTCCAAATTGTGCGATGGTTTATCTCAAAACACGTCGGCGTGTGATCAAAACATACACAATAACAAATGTGATATGTAAATATGTGCTTCCGTAGAACGACGCTCAGACAGAAATATTTGAAGACCATTTGAAAACGTACGACGTGAGAGGCACAATCTCGTAGACTATTAATTTTTGACATCGGGGTCTCGTACCACAAAGGAACGCCTTAAATATCATCACCATCGTCATCATCATCGGCTTTTTAACATCAGTTGTTAGACATAGATCTTCCCTTGGATTCGCCAAATTTCCCTTTTATTGGCGTCGCAGAGCCAATACTTATTGAATCGTTTGTTTAGTCATGCAGTCTTAGAAATAGCTGGTCACAAATTCGTATATTGTCTCTCGGGATCAACTTTGCTCGTCGTTATATCCAGTGGTTGTCTGTCATTCTTGGAACATGACCAGCCAATTGCTTTTTGGGTTTTCTAATGAATTTTATGTAATCTCTGACGCCTGTTTTTTTCTATTATACTACGCTGTTAGAGACCTATCCGCTTGACGTTGAGCATGATAAATTCATGTACTCATTACATGGTTCTCAGAAAGAGTGACCGGTATATCTCTGATTGAGCAAACTATAGAGAGCATGGCGATCAAATTAAAATTCGTATGTGAAGAGCAAAAGGTGTTCTCTGGCTTCATATCTATGGCTTTCTGTTCTCTCAGTAGCAAGATATTTCCTAGATTTACCTGGATGTAAATGTAGAGCCGGGACAGACAAGTCCATGATACAGAAGGAATTATGTATGAGCTAAGCTGAACAAGACGAAAATGATTAAAAAGAAAAGAAAAAAAAAAGAAACATGTCCGTTATAAGACCAATGTCTTCTGACCACAGGCAGATAAATTAAAAAAAAAATGTTACAGTAGGAGGATCAGAGAATAAGTTTCTTCTCTTGCATTTTATCAAAGTTTGTGAAATGAGTATTCATGGTAGTGGTTAAGAAACAAGTCTCATACATTATTACCTCAATCAACGAAGTTGGGAAGGTATATGTATTCAGTCACGTCTTTCCGTTTGTCTTTCCGTCTCTCCTCTCGTCCTTCCGTCTTCCCTCCTGTCTTCCCGTCCTTCCTTCCGTATTTCGGTTTATCTGTCTGCCCTAACGATTTCTCCGATAGTACTCAGTCACATTCAGTCGCTATCTCAAAAAATATTCGATGTATTTCTCACGGTATATCCAAAAGTACTCAATGACTTTGAATAGCATTTCGTTGAATGAGACAAACTGGACTATTGGAGCCGATCCAGAAATCACTTTTTGTTTAAGAGATATCTTTTTAGTTTTTCTTAATACATTCATATATAAGCCACTCGTTATCTCCAAAAGTACTCAACGAATTTGAATGAAATTTCATGGAAGCGGGAATATTCGACCAAGAAAAACTTTATCAAATTGCAGGGCGAATCAAGAAATTCCTAAATAATTGTTGTATATATTCCGTTTTCTTTTTCATACTTTTTCATACTTTTGCATAAACAGTTGTAACAGTCCCCACGATATCTCCAAAAGCTTTCAGTGAATTTCAGTGCAATGTCGAGGAAGAATGAACAAGAGGCTACGAAAGAAGTTATTCTATCTTGAGGAATATCCATGCACAATATACCTCCCACTCGTCGAAGGCTCATCTTTGTTCAAACAAAATCAGTTAAAGTTTTAAATTTATCAAAATGAAACAAATCAAGAGTCAGACAATGATCGACGGATAAAAATAAATGTTTTTGGAGTGGATCCATGAACAGATATTTTCCCTGACGATGGTACATGTAAGCAGTATCTTAGTGGTTTCTAGTTACTGCTTAGTTTTGCTTAGTGTACAAGTTTGTGAGCATTTACAAATTGCTGTAACTGAGACTATTCTAGCGTTATTCACTTTCAATAAATTTTTATTACGAGATTTCATTCAGTCATGACTAAATTTCCTTATCGTAAGAATTTTTTTCCTATCTTACTATCTTTTGTGTATAATCAGATACCGTAAACCAAAATTGTCAGCGTAAGTTTTTTTCTCAATTTTCAAACTGGTATGACTGCTGGTTTTGTATGCATCCTGCAGCCAGCATGCCCAGTATAGCTAGAGGGCTGAAAATTTACATTATCAATCCTTATTACTTCTAGAAAAAAATCACCTCTCCCCAAAGTGGATTCTTAGTGACGGAGGAGGGGGATCTAATTTGCAATTTAGATTCATGTCAAATCGATCCATTAGTTTATTTCTCCCTTTTTTATTTTTTGGAGAACCGGACTCTTTTTTTTTTATTGATCACAGCCTGAAAAGACGAGTGAACTAACTGATTCCCTGAGTATCTCTTTTCCCTATATTTTATTTGATCATCCCAAACACACATACTGCCAAGAGAGCTCAAACACATGACAGTTTCTATCGGGTGACTAACCATACTTGTTTCATGAATAATTCAGGTTTTATCCTTTGCATGAATTTCTCATTTCTTAAGTGTTTATTATATTCAGGTTTCCCGAATAACCAATGCAGAGAAAATTGCAAGTGTTGAAAAAGAAATTAACAATGCAAAATTATTAGTACATTTCAAGTTTACATAGCATTGGCAAATGCCAAGTCTTAGAAGTTAAAAACTAGATTTTTAGAAATCATATTTCTTATTGAATATATTTAGCCGAGATATTTACTATTGTGTGCAAGGAAAACAAGACTGGCAGTCGCAGGTTCAAACACCACCCCATCTTCTATTTCGACTAAGAATGATTACGGTAACATTTGTTTGTATTGTATATGTGACAAAAGAAAATATATTTGTTTATTGGAATGATGAATTTTCGGTACTATCTAAGGCTTATAATTTAGCACAGTCAGTAAGAGAGCCTCCTGGAAATCGGTTGCTCGTTGGTTCAAATCGTGGTATAGGAACATTGCTTTTATTTTTCGGTTTACGTCCTTCGTTTTTGTGAGGATCACTGAACCACCTTCGCCATCAAAGATAGCAAGGATTCTATTTTTTCATACATGTGCATGCGTTTGTGTGTGTGTGTGTGTGTGTGTGTGTGTGTGCTTTTGTGTGTGTGTGTGCGTTCCAGTACTCCTGGTCAGAGATTTTTGCCTACGCATTTGGAAATTGACATCATTACTCCACTAGACCCCATCAAAAATGTTCAATCATTTTATGTTTGGGGGGGGAAAAAAATTTTTTTTCTTCACTTATTTTTTGGGACTTATTTTGATGGGTTTATAAATAGCATTTAGACTCTCTAGTATCTAGTTATTCAATTTCAGATGATTTCCTGTGGAAATAACATCTAGATTCTTGAAGAATCCAGATATTCTTAAAAGCTCTTTTACTCCATTTTAGATATTTTCCAGTGGAAAACACCATCATAAATAGAATTCATTCTGACCATATTCATTCTTCAGGGTATTTTTCTATATAACATCTAATTGTGACGATACGGTTGTACATTTATTGGCTGCGGTGGCGAATTCTTGTATTTGTTGTCAACACAGTCACCTCGGACTTTGTACTGGAGTTTAGTCATGATTACTCATTTCCAATAATATTTTTCATTGATTTTCTTCAGCAGACAATCGTAATTGTTTTACTAAATTTTCGAATTTTTTCTTTATAGGTAAGTGTGCGGCATAATTTCCTATACCTACTGACTGAGAGACCAGGAAAATGAAAGAGGTAAGTCGTAATCAGATACTCTGTGTGTTCCGCTAAGCTTGCAACTGTCTTTTTGACAACTTGTATCTTATCATAATCATTAGAAACAGCATATTAGAGTCTAGAGTAGGAGATACATCTTCCCCGATACTCAGTAGAACTCTTTATTATAGGAGTAGCATAGTCAATACTTTCTTGACCCGTCTTAATCATCATATCATCTTATATCTTGCCGGACACGTTTCTGTATATGATCTCTTGGGATCCACGTCGTGAATTGTGCTATCCAGCAACACGACCGTACAATCGCTAATTGAGTTTTTTTAAAAAAAATAATTTCTATAATACGTCTGACTTTTTTCTGTAATATCCTGTGCTGTCTTGCGATCTCTCTATGTGAAGCATAGCATGATCCTATCATGTGCACGTTGCATGGTTCTCAGTTTAAGGGTCAATCTTTCTGTCAAGTCCCATCTTTCACCTTCATAGATAGGAGTCTATCGGGAGGATTTATTGATTGTAGACCATTGTTTTTTGGACTGATGGTAGTTTTTTGTATTTGAAGATCAAGCTTGGCTGCACTGAAAACTTGCCAACAGAGAGTGATTCATGGCATGATTCTTTCTTCTTTTGAGGATTTCATGGAGATTTGTTGACTTAAGTAGATGTAGCAGTCAACTTTCTTGAGCTCCTCCGTATCCATTTTGATAGCCGTGTCTTAGTCTTCTACGTATTTGTTGTACATGACATTTTTTCTTTACTGAGTTGTACTTTTCCGCTTTTTACATTCAGTTCGTCTAGCGTCCTTTAGCGATCATAATTTTTTCTCAAATCTGAAATCTCTTTTCAAAGACGCAATTTACAAAAATATTCTTATTACACATACATTTCAACAATAAATGTTTGGAATCTTTCCCTTAATCTGAATGAATGTTTGTATCCATTTTATTACATTAGTATTAGATATAACTGACAAAACAAAAAGGAATAGATGCTTGAATAAGGCTAGCGTGTGATGCTATCATAACTGCTGAATACTCTCAGAGTACACTGTTGCCATGTGACTGATATTACAGCTTAAATCTTGCATGCATGAATTCTGCTCTCTTTAGTGTTAAGTATTTAAAACTTTTTTTTTTTTTACACGAGGCTTTGAAGTATTCATCCTTGCTTCTTAAGGGTTATGAGTAAACATCCTTGAAACACGGGTGTTCATTATTTTCACGGATGGCGTCTCTTGAATATCAAAGGAAATGTCTACCATCTTGAATATCATTGTTCTTGTTCAGTTTTATCGAGCAAAATAACTTATGGGTTTACCGTGGCAAAGTAATCACTATAAAAGTTGAGTGTCATTTTGACATTGATACTTTGAGTGGCGTCCATTATGGAACATTATGTATTATTTTAGTCCAAAAATATGACTGTGCGAGGTCTTTTAAACGAAGTGTTTGCAAAATGACTTGTGGTAGATTTTCTGAAGATACATAAGCAACTGATATTTTTGCTGTAAAAAGAAAATATTTTTTCAACCTTAAGTGGTTCAGACATATTAAGTACCAGGCCATTACTAGCCTGCTTCCACGACCTTGGCTTATGCGTATTGTCTTCAAATGAAATATATTTAGTGTTACAGTGTCTCTGAACGCTGAATTTTCAACAGCTATATCCTCATCCCAAAGAAAGTAGCCTTTCCAAGACCAGTTATATTGTGGTTTTGACTAAAAATGGTGCTGTACATACCACAGTAGATTTGGGAGTCTATTCCCTTGACACAAGACTAGATAGTTCTTAGGGATAGTGTAAAACCCATATACAAAATACTCTGGGAGTTGTGAGATATAGGGGCGGCAAATGTCGCTATCAAATAATACTATAAGCAAACAGAATTTGGATCATATCCGGTGAACAATATATATATATCTGATAACTTTTGGACTGGATAAAGGAGATTTTATGATCGTGTATATTTACATTCTCTAGGAACTGATATCATCTTTTCAAGCCAGTGTTCTGCAAAGTGGGTACTACCACCCCTTGAGCGTTGAAAAACTCAAAGGGCACAGCACAAAAAGAGCCAGTAAGGAGAGAATACAAATCGATAATTTTTTCGCATAAAATCGTATATTAAAAAACCTGATTTTATAACGGAGTCGCTTGAACTTTACATATTATCTGTCTTACTGATTTCGTCGTATTAAATTTTTTATCAATTTTCCTGTATTCATAGATGTTTCCATACAACTTAATTCAAGTGGTAACTTTCCCACACATGGTCGTAAAATCATGTTTCAGAAAATGTCAACTGGAGTTGCCAACTTTCGCCATCCTTACTGGCTTGATTTCTCAATTTTAGTTTTCAGCAACATTTAGCTAGCTTTATAGCTAAAATTGCTGTGCACACTAAAAACACTGAAAGATGAAATCTTCAGATGTGTGAATTTCATATTCATAATTATATTACGTAATGAATAATAAGTACGTTCAAAAACCTAGATTGATCAAGAAATCTTTAAAGAATAAACAGTATACAGCCTTTGTATGATTTTTCGAATGTACAATTGAGCAAAAAACGTACAAAGGCTCCAATGAATTATGAAAAAGAAAAGTATAATTATTTTGATCTCAAAAATATTTTTTTTTATGAAAAATATAATCATAAATAACTGTCAGAGCATCTGTGTGATTTTTCAAGTCTACTTAACATTCATTGACATAATAATGAATATAAATAATATAATTGAAAAGGAAATTTGTTTTATTTATATTTTTTACTGTTACTTCTAATCAACACAAGAATTACCCGTATTGATCTAATATCAATGCCATAATAAGATTAAGAAGAAGCCAATATGATTTTCATTCAAACTTCCGAACATCTCAGGGGCCACCGTATAATTTTCCGAGCAAGGTTAGAAGAGAGAAAAACAGATACTCAAAGAACTTTCAGGCTATAGAGGAGCCTTGAGAAAATCAAGCAACTTCCAACCACGTTCAGTCATCTTTAAGGAACCAAGGGAGGTAATTCTTGTTGATATTGATTCCAAGCATGCTGAATTAACCATGTTTGATTATAAACCGAAAGTTCAATTCAAGAAAAAAACTCAATGTTTGATTTTCAACGTATTATCTTTGACCAAATTTACAGGGGTGCTCATAGAATACATGACCTAAAAGGGAATAGTAATGAAATTAAAAAAAAAGATGGTAAACACTTCAAACAAGTAACTCGATAAGTATTTGGAATAGAGGCAACAAAACCTTATGTCGACATTTTGCAAGAAAAACAACCTCGATAGACACTATACATAATTAACTGCCGCTGCGTAGCCATTCAGATGGCTAAAAGAGGCTAGATTTCTTCTGTTGATCACTAACGATTTTATTGATCTAAAAAAGTTTCCCTTAAAGTCATACAACATGTGGTTATAGTTATTAACAAGTTTGTTGTTTGTATTGTTAGGTGAGCTTGTGGTCAGGGTTGTTAGGTAAGCTTGTGGTCAGGGTTGCTAGGTAGGCTTTTAGTTATGGTTGTTTGGTAGGATTGTGATTAGGGTTATTTGGTTGGAATGTGATTACTTATAATGAATTCCCGACTTAGGATCTCCGTTATTTTGTTACCTGCGAATAAGAATCTATCCAATTGACATTTTCTGGAGATGTAGCCACCTTTAAAATTGTGATTGATGCATCAAGAGCTTTAGCTTATAACATCTGCCTGGAAGTTATCTGTCTTGTAAAATATCTACCAGCAGTTTTGATGCACCTATTTGGAAATATTACCGAGCCAACCAAACAATCACATGGTCACGATTCCAGAACATGGCAAAGAAATATCATTTCCACAAATGAAATAATTTACCAGAATTGAATGAACCATTCTGTGTTTGTAACATAAATTTTGGTAGATATGTAAGACTTGTGATTGAGTGATTACTAATCAGTTGGTAGTATCTTCAAACCACAGCAGGCGGATCGGTTTTTACTTCCTGCAAATTGATGAGGGCTGTTCTTGTCACGGTAGAAACGAAAAAGAAGTTAACTCCATGTCTGGACTTGAGTCTGACAATTTGGAAAAAAACGAAGAGCCTAATATTTGCTTTGCATATGTAAATATATGGTGGTGTTTAAACAACATACAAAGATTCAAAGGCATACTCAGAATTGAGGAAAGTATAACTTTTCTCATGAAAAGAGTATGATTAAACGCCATACTCATAAAAAATGGAGAAAAAAATGAGATGGAAAGCCTGTTAGTAGTTCTTCATCAAAATTTCAATTTGGCACATCGTACACACAGTTAACATCGTACCCAAACGGATTTGAGGAGGGAAATTAGCCCCGCCAACACCCTAAAAGTAAGACCAGCCTTTATTTTTTTAATGAATATATTGGTAAGCTATACTTTTTAATGAAATCTATGTTAAGAGCTTCTGGGTGACTTTCTCTACCTTTTATGCAGGTTGAACACCACCATAAATCTATGAACGTCCAATCAAAGATGACCATTAAGTCCTGAAGGGTTAAACTCCTTCCAAATTTAACTTAATAACATTCAATAATCATTTGTAACCGCGATAAGATTGTTTTTCTCTAAATTTACCTTTCATTATGTATCTTAAAATCTCACTTTAAGATCATCTGTGGGCAATACAAGATAACAGATTCAGTATCTATGTTCATATTCCTCTATATTTTATTAGCTAACAGTTCCTGTCATGACTGGTTAATAATATTAAAATGAATACCTTTTGCACAAGATATGAAGAAGTGTTTATCATCCGTGTTAATTCCCTTTATTGATTCAAAGTCTTTAAAATCTGTTATTTACTAACGGTACTTTTAAAAACCAAATGTTTTATCCATTGATTTGAGACTTTCTGTGTCCTTTACTTGTTACGTTCCTCTTTTTTTTCAATAGATATGCAGTTGAATTATATATTTCATTCCGTAAGAATGGACAATATGAACACTATTTCCACCGGAAAATCAATATCTGATAAAATAAGAATTTTGCAAAAATCAGCATATTCTTAGATTTGGATGAAATTTTCAATAACTATTCAATAAATCAATTCTGTTTCGAGCTGATTCAATGCAATTTTCTTAGAAGAAAAAAGCTAAACATAATTGATATCCCGAAAGATTTATCAGTTAAATGCGTTAAGATCGATGAAATCAAAAATGTATGGATGAGATGAATAATCAAAATGGTGGGATATCATATGAAGACAAAGTTCTGATATTTCGAATAATGCGCTGAGTTAGACCAATATTCAAATTTCCTACGTTACACAGTTTCTTTGATTGTTTATTCAGTTCACGTTGTCTAGTACAAATGATACATTAACTATGTACCAATGGGAAATCGTTTCAAATAAAAGTGTCTATATGATATATTGCAATTCTTAATCAGTCTGTCAGATCACATATATCCATTACATAATACATAACTGTCACATTGGAAAGAAATGAATCGACAAAAGACAAACAAGACAAGAATTTGGAGCAAAAACAGTTGTTTGCATTACTGGCAGCTGTTTCACTTCATTGTGAGAGCAAGGCTATGTTGAAGTGCCTAAACTATAAGTCGGTAGTTCGATTCCTTCGGGAGCCTCAAGTCTAATTGATTATTCTAGTTCGTGTCTAGTTTGAGTGATATATTCACCGTGTAACATCAAGAGATCATTTCAAATGAGAATTTCCAAATAATGTAATGCAATTTGTAATTATATATATATATATATGTGTGTGTGTGTGTGTGTTTGCGTGTATTTGTGAGTGAATAGGAAAGTTTAGCTATATTCAGCCATTTTTACTAATAGTTTTAGCTATTAATGACAAACAATATTTTGCCACTCCAAGAAAACAACGGTTCAACGAGTCATTTATTGGAGACATCTCACTCTTAATGACATAACAGCTAGTAAGTAAAACATCCGTCCAACCTCCATTTTTGCTGTTTAACATAACCGAGGCCAATCGGCCAAAAAGCGTTAAATAGAGGTGCGTAGCCACATGTGCGTTTGCATGATCTTAAAATGAAAATGATTAGAGAAATAGACTGCATTAGCCACTTGTACGTGAATTACATCAGAATTATCACTTAAATCGAATCACTGTGGCTCTACAAACGGCTTACCTGGTTATGGAGCATTTGTGTGTGTGTGTGTGTGTGTGTGTGTGTGTGTGTGTGTGTGTGTGCGTGTGTTCAGGCATTGTCGGTTACATTTTCAGGGCTACAACTTTGAAAGTCTGCACGACATCAACAGACAACAAATAAAAACGCTGCTTTGTTTTCTTTCCAAAAAGTTCTTTTGTGGGTATCTGCGTTTGTTTTAGACTAACAATACCCAAATTTCGTGCTGATATTAAAAAAATATGATCATGACATCAAAGTTTAATCCCCTTTCAAATGTCGCTCTCGGCACCCCTACCTGCGTTACTTAACTGTAATCAATCAGTTTAAGCAGAATGTATTCTACTTCTAAATAATCTTGACTTGGTAACATTTGATTTGAATTCAACATTCGCTGAGCATTTTATTACATCCTCATTTAAATATTGAAGCCCAACGGAGTTTAAGTATTCGGAACATGCATATTATTTCCATCAAATTACGCAGAGAATTAATTTAATTTCGAAAGATTTCGCAAGATTTAAATGTTTTCCAGATTAATTAATGCTTTAAACAGGTCTTGTTAGTCACCCAATGGAAACCCTCCTGCGTTGAACCTTTTCTGGCAACGCATCATGTTGGGGATGATCAATTGAATTATTGAAAAAGAGGTAAACAATGAATAAGTTACCATTCTCGTCTTGTCTCGGACAGGGATCACTAAGAAAGTATGAATAAAAAAACATGGTTGCTGGTGTGAACCGGGGAGCATTTTAGCATAAGCTCACACTTTAAGTTGAACCTCGATCCAACTAAAAACTATTCAGAGGTAAATTCCCGAAAATAGATTAATTGTTTTTTCGTTGACATAATTCGGAGTGAATGTTGAACATTTCAGTCGTCTGGCACCTTTGGCTCAGCCTGTACGCATGACACATACATACATACATACATACATACATACCAAACCAAATCAACAAACCAATTTGAAAACTGAAGAAACCTATTTAAACAGTTCCAGTGACAGTTTAGTTCAACGGCTTCTAATTATGCAGACTTGAAATCATAGTAATTTTTCCTTCCAGTAATTAAATTGAATTTTAAAAAGTTTTCTCAGAGTACTTGGAACTTTTATGTACAGTACGGTCAAAATAATTATTTTCCTTTTCATTTTTTATTACTATTCAATTACTAAGATATGAACAGTAGTCCATGTTCTCTTGCATTTGACTTCTGGTATTTTATGCAAGGAGAACTCAAACACAATTGTATTACTACTTGTAATTTATATTGTTTTACGCAGAGGCATCAATAATTGTTCTCACCCAGTATTCAAGTCTTCTTTGTTGTTGCCTAAGCCGACAGATTTTTTTTACTGATCCTGTTAATCTCAAAACCTCCAGTTATCTGCGGACACAAAACTCAAGCTAACAAAGCCTTGTTTTTTTACAATTCTTGGACTACGTTGCACATCAAAATCCTGGGATAGATTTGCCGAGTCTTTATGCTTCTGATTGTTATATTTGCTAAGCACAACCAACATTGTGTCTTGTCTGTGGGTTGCAATTTATAGCTTTCGTTCATACTTTCCGACACACTAATGAAACAAAGATTCACCTTTTATTTTGGTTTCTTCTTAATGTTGAATACACTACTTTTTTATATTCCCGCCTTTTCTATAATTTCATCGCACCTCAAAAGGGATTAACTCTCAGATGGTGCCCTTTCCTCAGGCACAAATCGTTTCGGGAATTTATGATGACACTATTGGACCAACACACACGGTGATAAAAGCCCGGTGTATAACTGGGGGTTTGAAATTGAATATCTTTAAAGGGCATTGCAAGTACAGTTGCGGCAAAACCGCCATTCTGTGAAAGGATACAGTCAAGTTTGCTTGATTGAAATAAGGTCACATAAAGTCAACAACGGTCTGAATTTTTGTATAACATAGTGTGGACAGTATCATTTTTACGTATCATCATTCTTTTTCTAATACCTCATTGAGTGTGTGGACGGACAGCTTTCAAAGTTTTTTTTCTGATCACTGCACCTTAAATTCCAAGATTATTACCCATATTGGTACTGACTGCAATGGACGTTGTTTAACTTAAGTGATCTTCTGAGAATAAAGGTACCTAACATGATTTGATCGTAACCACTTAGCATCAGGTAGAGGTTACTCAATACTAGTTTCTCTGATGAGTGCTTAGCTGAATGGCATTGAGTACCATTTTTAAAGTATGTTAACCTAACCTAAATATTCTTAATGCAGCTTCTTCTTTTTTTGATTTTGTGGGTCATTCATTAAGTTGTTTGTGAGTCAATGTTTTCATTTGATGTCTCCCTACCGTATATTGTATCTAATTGTATTTTACTAAAAATGATTTAATTTTTTTTTCTTTTTTGTGTTTAGAAGAAATTGTTTATTTACGTACAAAGTATTAAAGGGGAAAGGTCTGTTTCAATTTCTAATATTTTGGCGTTTGTTGGATGGACAGACACAATTAAGGTGAATAAAAGTTTGTTTTTTTCTTGAATAAAGATATTTTCCCAATCTTTGTCCCATTTTATGTAGCTATGAACAATATGGGGACCATCTCATCAGAAAGTTAACATCAGAGAAATTTAAAAATCTGGGAAAAATTTGCATATTATTCTATTTGGATGAAATTGCGATACTTATTTATCAAAGGATATACTTGAAAATTTTTCATCCCAAATATTAGGTAAAAAGCTTTTAGTGTGATTCTTACCATTTCGACGATTTAATTTATTTTTTACATTGCTATCTTCATTGGCCTTTACACCTTCAACAGATGAGTCCATTGAGATATTTTGTTTACCTTTTTTTGAGTAAAACGCCCGGGAATGACTCTAACTGGGAGACTGTTGGAATTAGGAAAAAAAAAACATTAAAAAATTAAGTGAAATATTTTCCTTCTTGCTCATTCTTTTACTGTTATTCGATTTTATATGATTCTGGCTTTTGATCTGGAAACAGTTTTTTAGGCAATATTTCAAAAAAGTAATTTTTATCGATTACTTCCAGTTTAGGCACTTTAATCAAAAAGGTAAACATAATTGATATCTCGAGGGAATTATCTTTTAGTTGTGTAAAAATCAATGGAAACATCAATGTAAGAATGAAAGAAACAATCAAAATGATACAAGATGTGGTAGGTATCACGAGAAAAAATTACTTTTGTGATATTTGGAATGAAAAATCATTTTTTTCAAATATTCGAACTTTATTGAATAAGTATTGAAAAATTCATAAAAATCGGATAATATGCTGACTTTTGCCCGATTTTCAAATTTCTAAAATATCGATTTCCCCGTGGAATCGCTTTTCATATTGTTCATTTTTTTTGATATGAATTAGTGGTAGATTGTATTATGTACTACAAAACTAAAAGCGACCTCGCTACCACTGGGCCACGATTTTTGGTCAACGTGAATATCATTTCCATTTAATTAAGCATTCAATTAATTTAATTTCGCAAGATTTAAATGTGTTTTAAAGACTAATTAACACTTCAAATTATGCAGACTTGAAATTGTCGAAATTTTTATTTTTGAAATTTAAATTGGTTTTTATATTTCCTCTCAGTAATAGAAACTTTTATAAGTCAATAATACATTTTCCGGTTTGACGTATGAATAATACATATTTTGTTAGTGACACATCTGAATACATTTTTTCCTAATGAAATATAAGGGATATTAAAATCCATCAACGAAACCTGCCAACACGAATGCAGTGAGCAGCAACATAAGTTTCTTCAGTTTTTAAGTGCAGATGGCTACCTAGTGATGTGTTACGCGTACAGGTCGCATTCATAGAGCTAGAGGTCGGGAAATTTTAACATTTCCTCATTTTGTCTAGAAAAGATGATTTTTTCCCGTCTTCTGAAAATTCCCGTCTCCTCAATAGATCTTTTGCAGGGGTTCAATTTGCCATTTCAATGTGAAGTAATCGTAAATTTGCCCCACGGTGTGTGTCTAGTCACGTCAACTCTTTTTTATTAAAAATTCAAATTTGATCCAGTGATCACTGTCAAACAAAAGGCGAGAGAAGTAACGTATTTATTGATTATCCCTTTTCCTAATCTTTTAACACACCCAAAACGGTATGCTGCCAAAAGAACTTAGCCACCTCACGGTTATGATTGAGTGGCTGATCGGGAGATCATAAAAACAGAGTTGGCATCCAAATGCGTATACGAAAATTAATTATCTAAAAATTTCTAAAAGGAAGTGGTATCTTATCTAAGATTATCTAAAATAAATACCACCGCAAGATTTAGTCATTAGTAGTCCTTAATGATCACAGACCCCCAAAAGCGCTTTTTTGGAAAAAACAAATCGTTCTCAGATCATGCTTAGTGCATGCACAAGTCAATTTCATAGTTGAAACCACAAAAAATGTGACCAAGGGCACCCAGACAAACCCACACCCACACAAACAAATAAACAAACACAAACATAAACGAGCAAATAGAATAATCTATAACCCACTGGGTTGGATAGTTAAATACGTGTGTTAATTCTGCAGTAAGTCGTTAATAAGTGGCCTATGCTCTCGATTTTGTTTATAAAGTGCTTATCTAATGATTCTATTATTAAAATCCTACGTTCTGAATGTGTCAACATATCTCTATTAGACACTTAGTCGGTTTGAGTTACGCTGAGCAACAGAAAGATGTGGCGCCATTGAAAGCACATCTCACCCGATTCATTTTTTTTTTTCACCGACTATGGTAATTATAGAATGTCTGAATTTTCATTTTTAGAAATGTCAAAAAACTCCACCAATGGCTAATAACGACCTTTATTTAAACTAATACAAGCAGAATATTTCTACATTGCAATATTTAACAAGTATGAAAATCAGTTGACCAAAATGAAGATTACTCACCTTTTTTCATCTTGCATTTATTACTATTAACGGTGAATGCATTATTGAACTTATGGTTCTTCTCATTTCATTAAAAAATAATCGACGGGTCATATAATTCCTCAACACCCCGATTGCACATGCTTTGCGGCTAAGTGCCATTCCACAGCCAAGTGGTTTTGTACCTCCGTTCGAAATCCTTCGAGGAGGTATGAACACCGTGTCAATTGGCTCATGACAAAAGCCCAGAATAAGAAAAGTGAGAGAAATATAAAGTGTTGATTTCCCCCGAATCGTGCTCGAATTGTTATATCAAACTTCACAGCATGCCCAATAAACTTGTGTACTTACACATAAAAACACTCGACATTTCTACCCTAGGGCCATTAAAGTCCAGCCCTGAAACCTAAGCTTTCGGCAGCAAATAGAGTTCTCTGCCCCTGACAGTAAGAATTTACGGGAGAGGGTCTGCGTTGAAGAGGTAACTCCGACAATAAAATGTCAAGTTTAGATTAGGCTGGACAGTTCTCTCGAACCCGTGTTTAGTGATGAGTGACCCCATACTAACCACTGGTCAGTATTCGAAAGGTGGCTTACATGAAAAGTGTTGCCATGGTAGCTATAAATTGAGGCAATTAATTCGTTATAAGTAGAAACTGGGAATAACAAGATTTTATGATTACGTACCGATATATGTACACGTAAAAGTGCTCTTATCCATCTATATAAATCTATATCAGTCTCTACTAACGTAACCGTCTTTATTATAATGTATCTATTTCTCTCTCGGTCTGTTCTTGCCTATCTCTTTTGATCAATGGTTCCTAACTCCCTCTCTCAACTCTTCGTAACACTCTCTCTCATTTCTTCCTATATCGTTCATATCTGTTCCTGTCTTTCTCTCTCTTATATCTGTTCCAATCTCTCTCTCATAGTTGTTCCTATCTCTTATCTTCCTCATATCTGTTCCCATCCCCCTCTTTCTCTCTTATATCTGTTCCTACCTTCCTTTGTCCCATCTGCTCTCATCTCTCTCTCTTACACACACACACACACACACACATGCACACACACACACACGCACACACACACATATACACACATATCTGTTCCCATGTCTTACTCATATATGATCGTAGGTCTCTTTCATATCTGTTCCTGTCTTTCTCTCTTCTATATCTGTTTCAATTTTTCTCTCATAGTTGTTCTCATCTCTCTCTTTCTCTACCTCAAATCTGTTCCTATCCTCATCTCTCTCTTCCTATCTTCCTTTGTCACATCAGTTCTCATCTCTCTCTCTCTCTCTTTTTCATAGCTGCTCCTCTCTCTTTTTTCTCATATCTATTCCTTTCTCTCTCTCATAGCTGTCTTATTTCTCGCTCTCATATCTGTTCCTTTCTCCCTATCTTTTCCTCTCCCTCTCTCTCTCTCACATATCTATCTCCATCTCTCTCACATATCAGTTCCTGTCTCTCTCTCATAGCCGTCCTATCTCTCTCTCATATCTGTTTCTCTCTCTCTCTTTCTCTCTCTCATATATGTTCCTCTCTCTTTCTCTTTATTTCTCCCCCTCTCTCTTTCATCGGTTCTTATCTTCCTCTCATATGTGCCCTCTCCTTTTTTCTCGTATCTGTTCCAGTCTCTCTCTCTCTCTCTCTCTCTCTCTCTCTCTCTATATATATATATATATATATATATATATATATATATATATATGTATATGTTTCTATCTTTTTCCTCTGTTCCTATCCTTCTCATCTTTCCCCCCTCTCTTCTTGTTATCTGCTGTTCCTATCTCTATAATTCCCCCGTCTCTCTCTCTCTGTTCATATGTATCTCTCCCTACCTGTTCCTAATTCTCTCTCTGTTCCTATATATCTTCTTGTTTCTACCTTTCTCTTACCTGTTCATCATTCCGACTATAAATCTGTTCCTCTGTCTCTTTACTCCTTTCTTTAATCCTTTCTATCTCTCTTTTATCTGGTCATATCTCCTTTTCTCTTTGATCTTATCTCTCAGTCAGTTCTCACTTCCCTCTCTCTGTTCTATTTACTCTGTACACGATCAAAAACTGCTTACAACATCTGGTATACCCTGATAGTCACCCATCTAGGTTCTGACTAGGTCTAATGTTACTCAACCCCGGTGATCATGCGATTTTACCGTTATTGTGTATCTTATAGTCTGACCATACCTTTCCTGGATATATATATATATATATATATATATATATATATATATATATATATATATATATATATATATATATATATATATATATATATATATATATATCATCATCGTCAGTCTTTCAACATCTTTCGTTGGACACAAACCTTCCCAAAGATTCGCCAGACTTCTCTATCATGGGCATCGCGGAACCAGTACTTTCTGAATTTGTCTAGCACGTATTTCCATCCAATACTCTTCCAGCCTCAGTTGCGGAGGTGATCTCTGGGGATCCATGACGTAAGTTGTGATGTCTTTCCATGTGAGCCCCAACATAATTCTTTCATGTGCATAGTTCTCAATTTGCGGATATGTCTCTTGGTTATGTTTCATGTTTCAACTCCATAAGTGACTATTGAGAAGATGCATTGGTTGTATACCTTTCCTTTTAGATAAATAGAATCTTCTCATTTTTGAGATTGAGTTCGTTTTGCCAAAGGCTTGACATCCTAGTGTGATTCTTTGCTTGATTTCTTCTTCTTTTGAGGTTTCCATGGGGATTTGTTGTCCTAGGTAGATGTAGTGATCTACTTCTCCAGGTTTAGTGTCTTTGATTCTGATATCAGTGTTTTTATCTCCGATATGGTTGTTTCACATGATCTTCAGCTTGCTGAAGTTCATGTGCTGGCCAACTTTCTTGCTCTCATCAGTAACTTAATTTTTCATTAGTTTGGGGTCATGTAGGTTTTCTGCAAAAAAAGTAATATCGTCTGCAAGTCTGAAGTTGCTAAGATGTTTGCCATCTTTTGATTCCTGTACTCTCCGAGTCTAGTCTTCTGAAGATCATCTCAAAGCAGGTTGTGAAGAGTTTGGGTGAGCTGGTATCACCTTGTCTTACTCCTTTCTGGATCTGAAAGGTCTCCAAGTCTTTAAGCAGCCTGATAAAGGAGCTGCTGTGATTCTATATATCTTTCATCACTTCAGCATATACTTGATCTACACCTAGTAGAGTGATGACCCCCATGACCTTAGGGATCCCCACTGAGTCATAGGCTTTTTTCGGAAGTCGATAACTGTTACAGCGAATGGTAGTTTATATTATGCTTCATTTTCTTTCGGAGATTTATTGAATGCAGGTGGTCCATTGTTGAGTAGCTTTTTCTAAAGCCAGCTTGCTGTCGTGGTTGGGTTTCATTGAGAGTTTTTCTGTTGAATGGGTTGGTGATGATTTTCGTGAAAAGTTTGTATATGCAGTTGAATAAGCTTATAGGCCTGTAGTTGTTGAGGTTATTTGGGTTTCTTTTTTCTCTTTCTCTGTCCGTTTCATCCCCCGCGTTGTTACTTCTCGTCCTATAGGCTTTTGTGTGTGTATATATATATATATATATATATATATATATATATATATATATATATATGTGTGTGTGTGTGTGTGTGTGTGTGTGTGTATGTATGTAATTCCTTTCATTCACTTGCACTGTTTTTTTGTTTTTTTTTCTCATGTTTCATACATCAAGCAATTATTTGAGGTATGATTCATAATGTCATAACAATATAACTTGATAAAATCCAACAATCGTTTTTTGGTTTAGTAATTTATTATACATGGAATAATCTTTTATGACTTATAGGTTATAACAGGATTAGAATAAAACAAATACACACTATTGCATGTATGATATGCATACTTACAAGATCTGAGAAGAAACTCAATACATTTTTCAAGGTAAGTTCGTTTTCCAAGAAAAATAAACAATATTTTATAATTGACCAATAATTCTGCTTTATCACTGTTTTTGAAAATAATTCAGAAAGATATTTTCAATAAGACATAAGGTAAGTTAAATTCAATGACCCCCTCTTATATATCTTCACAGTACATACATATATATGTTCACAGAACATATATATTTCTTTATATGTTCACAGAAAAAAATATTATTGTTTCATACACAGACAGTTGTTTCGTTGTATTACAACTCTTCAGTGTGGCTATAGACTATCCATTATACCATCCAGTACCTAAAAGTAGGATCGAAACTTTACCTGCAGACCCAGAGGCTGGTAGCCACGCTCAGCTCCACGGAACTGGGCGGTCAGTAAGGTTGAACTTAAGCGATATATTTATTTACGCATATATATTCCCCATTCACCAGAGTGCTCTTTTCCATGTTCGGAGAGCATTGCATAAGCTTACAATGAATGAATTACCACACTCAAAGAGTGCTCAGCTCTGTATAATGGAGCGTTATATATACATATATATATATATATATATATATATGTATATATATATATATATATATATATATATATATATATATATATTGATATATTGATATATTGATATATAGATGGATAGATAGTGCTGTAAACAAATGAACTGGGTTGTATTGCATGGCTTTTCCAGAAGTCATCTCCAAAAACTAGTAATTCTCACGGCGGAGAATGATTCACCCAAGTGTGAAAGAAAGCTAGAACAAACATAAAGCTTTGATGTCCTAATTTATCAAAATATTCACATTTTTTTAATACTCGAAATGAGAGTTTACTATACACTTTAATGGTTCTACTACCATTAAAATATTTAGTAAACCTTCATTTTTTTAATTTCCAAAAAGCAAGTACCTTCCAAAATTCGTTGTGATACAATCTTTTCACGCGAGTCTTTATGATTGAAATGAATTATGCATAAGATCATCAATAATGAAGAATGGAGCAGAAAGGCAATAAGAACGTATGAAAATTAAGCTGAGTGAATGAAATTTGGTGAAAAAGACTCGAAGGTTGATGACACTGAACTATTATGAAAAGCACTGCTTTAAACGGTGGAGAGTCGTGATTAAAATTTTTATTGGTAATATTAATTCCAATTCTAGAAAAAAAAAGATAATTTATATTCATCTTCACGTCGGGATGAATTAAATGAAAATTCGTGATTGTTTTATATGTCTTTTGAGCAATGCAAGCATTTGAGCAAATTGTTGAGAAATAATTGTTATTCAAGAAGAAAATCTATTCTCATCAGTCTGCCCATACTTATTTATCTCCTTCTGTTCATACTGATTTGTCTCTTTCGGTGCATACTGGTCTGTCTCCTTCAGTGCATACTGATCTGTCTCCTTCTGTTCATACTGATCTGTCCCCTTCTATTGATACTGATACATTCCCTCCTGTTCATACTGATATGTCTTCGTCTGTTCATACTGATCCGTCTGTTCGTACTGATCTCTCTCCTTCTGTACGTACTGATATATCTCCTCCTGTTCATATTGATACGTCTCCTTTTATTCATACTAATATGTCTCCTTCAGTGTGAACTGATCTGCCTCCTTCTGTTCATACCGATATGTGTCCTTCAATTCATGCAAATATGTATCCTTTTACTGATACTAGTCTTCTTCCTTCTATTCATACCAATCTATTTGAATCAGTTCATCTTGCCTTTTCTCTTTCTGCCAAATCTTATTTCTCTTCCTCTCTCTCTTACTCTCTATTTTTCAGCCCAATTTTATTTTCACCCCCTCTGCCTTTCCCCCTCTCTCTCTCTTTCTCTGTTTCTCTCTGTTTGATCTTACCTCACATCTCTCTCTCACTCTCTCTCTCTCTCACTGCCCGATTTTTACTTTCTCTCTATATGTGCCCCTTTCTCTCTTTCTTTTTTCGCATCTTTTTCCCCTTCTCTCTCCCACGTGATACACACATAGCCAGAGAGGCAGCCCCGCTCAAAGATTAATGAAACCCAAGTGAACAGTTTTTGGCAGACAGTTTAACAAACATTTTCCTGGGAAAGTTAGACCAAACATCAATAAATTCAAATGATAAAAGGAACACAAAAGACAAGGAAAATAATTAAGAGGAGAGTAAAAACAATGGAAGTAAGGAAGTTACGATGAGAGAGTAAGGAGGAAAATAATAATGGAGAGTAAGGACAAGGAGTAAAATACTGGAGAGGAAAGTGGGCAAGGAGAAAAGCGGAGAGTAAGGATGAGAGTAAAGAAGAATGATGCTGAGGATGAGGGAGAGTAATATGGAAGATTAGTGAGAGTGAAGAAATGGAGATTTAGGGATACTGAGGGAGAGGAGAATGAAGGAGAATGAAGAGAAAAAGGAAGCATAAAGAAGAGGAAAATGGATTAAATAATCAAAGGGAAAGATCCCTTTGAACAGGAAGAATGATGGTGTCTAGGCCACTCCTGACGGACTGACATATCTTCATCTGATTAAAGCTTCTCGACGTTCACCAAAAAATAAGAAAGGTAACATCATCATGGCAGTTGGTACTCCCTGCCAGGCTTGATACGTACATTTACAGTGGTGTTAACCGAAATTGGCAAATACGGTGTGTTATGTTATTACAAGGTGGCAAGAAAAAGCATTCCATTCCGATTTTATAAGTGAAGCTTGCTGAGGTAACTGAGTAATCTACTTCAGCATCATCATCAACATTTCAGCGTCTATCGTTGGGCATGTTCACCAAGCATCTCTATCATGGGTTCCGATGAGCGATTATTTTCCGAACTTGTCTAACTCGTCACACCCACTTATATTTTGCTGGCCGGTTTCGTATATGCTCTCAGAGGTTCAATGTTGCAAGTCGCAGTGATCAGTGGTTGGTTTACATTCTTGTTTTGTGGTCAACCCCTTGCCATTTTGGTTTTCGAATAGATGCTCTTATATCTCGAATTCTTTTTTTTCCTCCAATTTACTGTGCTGTCTTATGAACAGTTCATGTAAGCTGGAACATGATCTTAGTTATGTTGTATGATTGTCAGTTCGAGGATCAATATTCTGGTTATGTTCCATGTTCCAGCTTCATAGGTGACTATTTTAAGTAATCTATTCGCCCCTCATACCAATCAACATAATCCAAAGTGGATAGACATTTAGGTGTTCGGGTTACATGGGCCAGTTGTCAAATCAAAGTTGTATGGGTGCAGGTCTGGTCACTTTGAAGAAACTGTTACATGACCAGCATCTTTTGGTAGCACTTCATGTTGGAATGGATCACTTAAAAAAATGGAAAAGGGATGATCAATAAATAAATTACTTCTATGGCCTTTAGTTGAGCAGTGATCTCAAAAGGAATCGTAAATTCTCTCTCTCAAAAAAAGAAAAGAATTGAGAATGCTGTTTGGCACAAAGGGATCAATTCAGCTCAAGGACGCACTGAACCCTGCTAAAAAAAAGAACTATTCAGCGGAAGAATTTGAAAGATAAAACAAAACAAAATTTTTTCCAGGAAAAACCTTAATTTTGAAATTTCTGGCCTTTTAGCTCCACTGGTACAGTCTGTATGCTTAATACACATATAGTTGACCAGCTAGACTGGTTTAACGACAGGCGAAACCTGAGTTATGAGGTCCGTTTGAAAGGGTATCATTAGTCTAGAAAAACAAAAATGTCAGTCGAAAATTAAGAAGGATAATAAAATCATCTTGCCAAGATTCAAGTGTCATGAACACATGAGGTTCCTGTGCAAAAAGATTGAAATTACGGAAAAGGCAATAAAAAAACCAACAACGATGTTTTGATCAATATTATTGAACAAAAGAGAACTTGGTCAAAATAATACCTCAAATATTACCTAACATTTTGAACATTTCTTTTTTTTTTTTTATTTTCTTTGGGGATCCTTGTTTATTCATTAAGGGTGAATATTTCTGTATGTGACTCTCTCTCTCTCTCTCCCTCTCTCTCTCTCACCATTTATCTATATCTATCTATTTATATATCCATCTATCGATCCATCCATCCATCTTTTCTCTCTGTCTGTCTCTCTCTCTTTATATATATGTATATATATATGTATATATATGTATATATATGTATATATATATATGTATATATATATATATGTATATATATATATGTACATATATATATGTACATATATATATATGTATATATATATATATGTATATATATGTATATGTATATACATATATGTATATATATATGTGTATATATATATATATATATATATATATATATATATATATATATATATATATATATATATATATATATATATATATATGAGAGAGAAAGAAAGAGAGAACTCTGTTTAATACACCGAATAACAGTCTGGTTTGATTGACCGAACATCTTATTTTTTATGTACCAATTTTTTTCTATTCCAAAGGAAATATCTTCCCTGAAAGAATAAAACGATTTATTTTTCTCTAGAAAAATTTGAGTAACGAATTAAAAAAAAATTGAAAGTATTTTCGGTTATTGTATCAGATTTTATCCTGAAAAATGCTAATTTGGTTGCTCAGCTACTTTATCCAAACAAACGTTGCATTGGTTGAAATAAACGGAACAAATTAGCAATGATCACGTTCGATTGGATCGTTTTTCTTTTGTTTTTGTTTTTTTGCAGCATGGGTTCGGTTGGATAGCTTTTTCGTAAGAACTGTTAGTTGATTAGACAGAATTCCATGTTCTCATATATGTATATCGGTGTTCAGATCTTTGATTTTTTGAATATTCATTGGAAAGCTATAGAATATAAGTCAATAAATTGATAAAAATAATTTGGCGTGTATTTAGCAAATATAAAAATATCTGATAGTCACCACAGCAGTAGCATTCTGGAAATATGCCTCTAACAAGGTATTTGGCAAAAACTGCGTAATTATTACGAAAATATATAACTCTCTATCTTAACAGCTGAAAACGTCACACTTTTTTTTTTTGCAACGAACAGATTTATTCCGGCGCACATCGAGTTAATGATAGCATAGATTTCCGTTCGATTCAATGTGTGTATCAGCGATATGCAAAGGTCTTTTGCATAATACTTCTTCTCTCTTGTCTATTTTAGACCTGCTGTCGTATGGCTTAGTTGTCTGGGCATTAAGAGAGGCAATAAAGTATGATTTGCAAGAAAAAGCGACGATGAACATAGAAATTTACAGGATCTACATGAGTGGTATGCAAAAGCTTTCAGAGGTGCGATTGGCGTAGTCGGTAAAGATGCGGACGATTTCATCGGCGATCTGAGTTCAATGCACAGCTGTGGCTGTGTATGTTTACTTTGCACTGATACCCTTGGGAAAGGCATTGATCTATATCTTCTTCCTCCCAAGACAGCCAGGAGAAAGACAACTCAGATTCCCTAAACAGAGAGAACCGCCCCCTTGATAGACAAATCTTTCTATAACATATTTGACCAAGAGTCTGTTCTTTCTCACGATGATAAACAAATTTGAAAAAAAAAACAACAGAAGTTCAATGACACACCTACAATAAAGTTTAAACCGTTATTGCCGCACTGTGTGACCCTGAGCAGAGATGATTTTAGAGCAAATATGATTAAAAATATCAAAGAAAATGAACCCTATAACATAAATCAGAATACCGTTATGGCCACATCATGAGACCTTCAGTGGATGAATTTACTTTGAAAGATGCATATCATCAAGGGTCACATTTCTACTATGTTTCAAGGAAATCTGACCAGGAACAGCTGAAAGTAGATCAACGGACGGACAGAGACTCTTATAAGGAGGCTTGGACGCCTTTAAAAACGGAGGGAAAATATGTATAAGTCCGGAGGAAGAACCACCCAGGAAGCATGAAAGAGAGAATGAGTGAATGAAAGAAAGGAAAAAAAAAAAGAAAAACAAAAAGGAAAACAGAAATGAATGGAGAAAGAAAAGGAAGTGAAATATGAAATAGTAGGGAATAAATCATGCGTACAACGTAAAAATAAATCACCAAATCCCGTGTATGTACTGAAATTGATTATCTAAATACTCATCGAGATAATCAACAATGAAACATATATATCTTCTATCAAAAAATATCTAAAAATTATCTGCACAGTGTTTGGGAATCGTTGGTCCCAAAATACCATTAGCCATCATAATCAGCCTTTTAGCGCCCGTTGTCGGACATAGACCTTCCCAATGATTTGCCAGACCTCTTTATCATGGGCGTTGCGGAGCCAGCCCCTTCTGAATTTGTCTAGCTCGTCATGCCATTGTAGTTCCGGTCAGCTGCAATTTGCATATGATCTCTTCAGATTCATGTTATGAGTCCTGATGTCAAGTGGTTGTCAGCCATTCTTGCAACATGACCAGCCCATTGCTATTTGAGTTTTCGAACAGTTTCTATGATATCCCTGTCTTTATCCTTATGTATTGTGTTGCCTTATGATCTCTCTGTGTGAGGTTGAGCATTATTCCCTCATGTGCATGTCATATGGTTCTTAGTTTGAGGGTCAGTCTTTTGGTTAGATTCAATCCATGTCTCTGTTCCCTACATAAGTATCAGGAGAATGCATCGGCCGTATACCCTTCTTTTTAAAACGCAGTATTTTCTTGTTCTCAAAAGTCAAGCTTTTTCTACCGGAAGCTCACAAACCCAGTGTGATTCGTCGCTTGATTTCTTCTTCCTTTGAAGATTTCATGGGGATTTGCTGCCTTAGGTGAATGCAGTGGTCTACTTCTTTCAACTGTGCGTTGTCGATTTTTAACAAGCACTTTTGGAGGAAAAAAGGTTCTCAGGTGTTCCCTGATGGTGTACTTAGGCAAAATTGTCATGGTTATAGCAAAGAAATGTGATTAAGAGTGCTTTGGATATACACATATAGATGAAGTACTCAGAGAAAGTCCGTTGTCCATTTTGTCGGTTGATCGGGCCATTCGTGGGGCTAGTGTAAATCAACAATACTCAAACAGAGACAAAATTGGAAATAAAGGATGACTTGCATATTAAAAGCAGTTGTAGAAATGAATACAATAAACAAATCTGGCTACCCATGCTGTAGAAATCGGCAATGACTAACGTATCTTGGCAGCATAATGAGTTGGGATGATCAATTCAAAATTGAAAAAAGTAGATATCAAAGCATAAGTTATTTTTCTCACTTTTTGTTGGATAGTGATGACTAAAAGAGGTCCAGATAAAAAAAAAACAACAACAAAAAAAAAAAAACAACGTAAATACTACTGGACAAAAATAGGGATCAATTTGGCATGAATTCATATTACAAAGTGAGCCCCCACTAAAAAATTTTTCAGATTTAATATGAAAAAAAATCGTTTTATCAGATATGATAAAAACAAAAAATTTGGAAATTATCAATATACATTGGTGCAGCCTGTACGTGATATACATTGCCAGCTAGCCAGACTAACTTGAAAACTGAAGAAACGTTTTTTGACAGTATTTGTGACAGTTTTAGTTGACGGTTTCTTAAAGAAATAAAATGGATGGAGATGATAAAAGAAAAAAAGACAGAAAACGATTGAATGCAACGATTCTCAAAGTTACCTTTGAGCGGCTGGCGTGGGAGGTGTGGTAAAAAGAAAAAAAACGATGAAACCAAACGCTGGGGATTTTATGCAAATATCAAAGGTCAAACATCAAAGGTCATCTCACAGAAATTCGCAGACGTCGGCCATATTTGATCTTGACTTTTTCTCTCTTATGCTGAAGAAATCCCAAGGTGAGTTCGTTTCAATCAAACAAAGCGAACTATTTCAACCAGCGATCTTTGGAAAAAAGGGGAAAAAGAGAATGAAAAACGGATGCCAACCCCACCCATTCCTCACATTCAATTACAATCCAGTATGGCCTGGCAACCTCTGGTGACCTTGCCAGCAAAACATCTCGTTGAGGGACGTCGAGATGGAAGGAAAAATATAGAAGAAGAAATGATTAAAAAAAAAAACAAAAAACAGGAAGGGAAAAAGAATGAAGGATGAGTGGGCAGGAAGGAAAAAAAGCGTACAAAGAAAGAACGAAAAATGAAAGAAAGAAATGGAGATAGAAAAAACAACAATAAAGAACATACGAAAAAAGAATGACAGGACGTAGATAAGCCTGATAAGCAAATGAATAAGAATGAAAGGGAGGAAGGTAGCAGGAAAAAAAGATAGGAAAGGAAGGAAGATGGACACATAAAACCGTGAGAACAAAACAAGCAGAACATAGGTAAGCCTAGTGAGCGAATCGATCAAGAGAAAAAAAAAAAGAAATAAGGGGAAGAACGACGAATAAAAGAAGAAAAAAATGTTCTCTTTAAGAGAAGAAAAAACAGCTAAATTAGGGGCGTGTTAAAAGTCAGATTTCTGACCTTAATCGAAAGATCAAGGCCAGAGTCAGAGGAAATCCTATAATTGTTGCCGTTCTAGAAATATGCAACAGGCCTTGTGTTCATGAAACAAGACAAAATCGTACTCAATCAATCAATACCCACAAGCTATTGTTCGTAGGACAACACGGGAGCGGTTCACTGGAAAAGAAGAATACTAAAATGTGAAAATGAGCATGCTATTTATTTTTTGCTTTTTGTACCCGGCTGAAAAGTGCTGGGGGAACATCATTCGCTATAGGTATCCGTCGCCATTGTATCCTTCTCTCAATCAGTTAACTTCGTTATTCCTCGATATTTTTGAATGCACTTTTTTTACGTTAGCTTGTAGAGAGATTCAATCGGGGATGGTTTGTGATGGCCGATCAGAATGTACACTATTTTACAAGCAAAAATTGTCGTTTCTGTTTTCAAAAGGGAAAATTTCTCGAATCTTGGCCGATTTTTTTGGAATTTGGCTATAATGTACACAAAGCCTATAGATTTGAAAAATGGTGAGTAAGATTCGTCCGATCTTTGTATAAAGATAACCATTTGTTATCATGCAAAACTACTGAACATTTGAACTACTGAATGGATTAAAGAGATAATTGCTCTATGGATTTTGGGGCAAATACGTACTGAAAATATATCATATTTTCAAGATGTTTTGGTTTGAATTGATATGATTTTGGAGTTAAGAATTCAACTAAATAACTAACTACCACTCTAGTACTTCCCGATATCATAATGATGAAGGCTATGTGAGACAAACACAGATGACGAATTAGGAATACAACTGTTTTCTCTTTTTACTATTAAGACTCTTTAAATTCTGGTGGTGGGAAAAAATGGCCGTTCGGAGCCATACCAGTCTAATGGTTCGGGGGATTAGAGAGGGGGGGGCTCCAGCTACTGAGCGTAGCGTATATATCACCTCCTTTCAGGATGATTAACGGGATCATCAAAGAAAGCTTTCTTAATTATTTCCGACTGATTACTGCACCTGTTATTCTTGGACAGTCATCCTTTTTTTCAGCAACTTTTTTCCGAATAGGGAAACGGAAGAAAAAAAATTTGAAAAAAAAAGCCTGTGAGTTTTCTTTTGCATCGGAAAGGCATGGGACAGATCTTCCCTGTTCTCTGTCCAATCGTGAGTTACCGCAAAACAGGTGTTGTCACTAGGATCCCTCTTGGGTTTACAGAAAAAAGGGTATCTGATTAGCAGAACTTACCTAAACAGCCAACAAAGAGTTTGGAAAAGCTTATTCAGCTTTCTCGACCTTGACAGACACCAGATTTAAAAGTAACGTCCTCTACTTACCTCAATTCCTACTAAATGATGATTATCCTTTTTCAAAAATCTTTTTGTATTACTCAGTATCTCCTTACTAAATCCCGAAATGCTATCACCAGTCATAAATTGATGGAGTACTTCATCACCAATCTCTTAACGTCCAATGTTGAACATAAACCTTCCCCGGGATTAACCACACCTCTGTACCATGGGTGTCGTAGATCAAGTGCTTTCTGAATTTGTTTAACTCTTCTGTCCATCAAGTATTCTGCCAGCCTAGTTGTGCATGTGATCTCTGGGGATCGATGTCAAGAGTCGTGATGTCCATTGGTTTTCTGCCATTCCTGCGATATGGCCTGTCCATTGTAATCTGAGATTTTTAATAGATCCTCTGATTACTCTGACTCCTATCTTTTACTGGATGTACTGGGCTGTCTTACAGTCTCTCCAAGTGAGGTTGAGCATAATTCTGTCATGTTTGCTTTGCATGGTTCTCAATTGGCGGATCCGTCTCTCAGTTTGGTTCCATGTTTCAGCTCCATAAGTGACTATTGGGAGGATGCATTGATTGTATACCCTTTCTTTTAGGAACGATATAATCTTCCCATTCTTGAAGACTGAGCTTGCTCTGCCAGAGGCTTGCCATCCTAGGGTGATTCTTTGCTAGATTTCATCTTTTCAGGGTTTTGTGGAGATTCATCAATAACAAAAGTAGTGTTTATTGATACAGTCTCAAAAAGGACAATAAAAATAAAGATTGGGGCTGTACATCAGGAGGTGTTGGCGTCTGCATAGGTTAGCTAATGAAATTAGAGAGAAAACAATGAAAGCACAATCAAACAACGTGTGAAGTTTGCGTGGAAAGCATTTGGTATGAATAGACATACTGAAAATCACAATTCTAACGTGCTCAATAGATGAATTATAGAATGTATGCTTAATACAAGCTATGACCTATGGATTCAGGTTATGAAATTTAACAAAATAAACCGAGAACCAACTTGGATTGCATAAACAATCATGGAAAGAGCAATGTTTGGGATTACTCTAACAGATAGAAATGATAAACATAAGATCAAGGGAGGATAAGATGAAAGAAATTATACAAATAATCAAACAGCGAAATGGGGAATGGGCTGGATACTCGGCAAGGAGAAATCATAACATGAAGCAAAAAGTTGACTGATGGTTCGCAATGGACAGTAAACACGGTAAGTAAAGACTACACACTCGATTGATGAATAAGACAAAGGTTTTCTAGGGGGCCATGGCAGAGGGAAGTGCAATCACTGTAATTATTTGGAGGAGATGGGATGGACCTTGGTCGAGTAGTTAACTTATAATGATAATAGTCTTTGTCAGAACTGTATCACACGAGATAGTTGAACGAAGCCGGAGGTTGTGAATATTAAAACCGAAAAAATTTAAAGAAAATTCTAGAAAAACATAAAAAAACAATTTAATCCCTTTGTTGGTGATTTTAAGTGGTACTTAATTTGATAACCCATTGTAATTTGCGTGACTTCCGTGTCAACACCTATTAAGACGTCTCAAGTTTAGAGGAAAAAATGACAATGGGAAAGATATTGAAACAAAAAAATGCAATTGAAAATCTGAGTTCTTATTTTAGAAAGCCATTCTTCCCAATATTTTTCTTTTTTTTCTCACTTTAATAAAACTTGACAAAAATGGTTGAAAAAATACTTGAAGAAGATTGAAGCGGAAAACGACTCAAAGATCGATTGAATAAAGGCTGCCCAGATTTTACGCCAATTTTTAAAAAAATTTGCCCGTAATGCGAGTAATGTTTTATTAATCGAATCACCATAGTCATCTCCTACCCAAAAAATGGCCTGCCAAGCCAGCCAGTCAGGTACAGTTTTTTTTTATTGCTCGTCTATATATGTGTGGGTCTCAAGGCACCTCTGATGAGCCAAAACATTGGAAATTTGTAAACAAGCATCATCTAAGACCATTTTTTAAGAATCGCTTTTTGAGGTCTCTGATCATTTTGGACCAAAAATGTCTCAGTTTTTTTAAAAGATAATTTTAGGTTAAAGATCGATCTAAGAATTTTTTTTGATAATTAGTTGTGGTACATGCGTGGTCTACGCTGATTTATATATCGTAGATAACTATATTGTCAGCAATTAAGAAGGTTTGGAATCTAAGGTCTCACCATTTCAGCATTGAAATCAAAGAGGATGGGTAAAGAAAATCAGGAAGGCTCTAAGGACGTCATGTCGGAATCCTTTGATTGGTCAAAATTGACGTTGCATTCGCAAGAATCGTTGCTCATTTGATAAAAATGTTTTGTTTTGTTTTATCCAAATGAATCACTGTTTTTCTTTTGTTTGATTTTAGAAGATTTCCAAAACGTTTTTATACCTCATTTAAACCTAGTGATTAGTTCGAAGATAAATCAGTCCCAGTTTACAATTAAATAGTAATAGACAATTATTCAGTTTAGTTTACAAACAGTTTTTATCATTGTTTTACTGGAGATTAAGCAGGAATTCAAAGATAAAAAGTAATATTGCCACTTCTGATTAATCAATAATGCAAAATAAAATATAAAATATTCTTTTGATGACAATTCGCTTTTACTTTGTTTAGTTACATTTGTACACTATAAGAAAATAATAATTTACAACGAAACAACTTTAATCATCCTTAGTTTAAAGCAAAGACAATGGAGATGAAAGTAAATCGTAGCAAATATTAATAACGATACAGTATATAAATATTTTGTTTTTCTTTCCGATGGAAAATACTAAAATGCCATTAAATAGTTTATAAACAAACCATGATATACATTCAAATTTAACCACGGCGTCCTTGTGTCAGTTATTGTAGGCGTTTTGCTCGCGACTACGAGTTATTTGGATCGAATCCATCCTGGTGCTACATTCACTTTTTTCTTCGATTCCAACCTCAGTGATAAAGTTTAAAAACTGATGACGTATTCATTCCCACTTCTATAGCCCAACTCAGGTCGACATAGTTTGGTACAGTTTACAAATTCCATTAAAATGACACTACCAGTTTTGGAATAATAAGTGTGCTCCAATAAATTGTTTTATTTACCATCTAATTTTTAATGACACAAAAAAGTTTTAACTTAGTGCAACCAAGCTTATGCTCTTATCTATTTATCATACATATTAGAATATCAAATCAACATTACATTTATGTGTGAAAACTTATATTCACATTCCTATTTAATTGTGTTTTAAGTGCTAATTTCATTTACACTGTCCCCGTTAAGACAGCACCCACTGCATAAAATGGAGAGAGTCTATATTTTCTGTTCCTTTTTGTATTTCTCTCCAAATGGAACCCGATGAGAATTAAAATATGTCAGGTAGATGAATACCCAATAAGGACTTACAAAATAGATCAAGCACAAATTCAAATGATTTCACATCAGTTTGATTTGCACCGATTGACAGTAAAGCCTGTTTTAATTTTGGTAATTTTTGATAGTTTAAGTAGAATTTATATTGACTTGGTTATTACTTATTAGGATTGATCAACCGAAACTGTCTCCAAGACTGTTGACAACGGTTTCTTCAGTTTTAATTAGGTCCAGCTTACGGTCAATCTATGCAATTACCACGCGTACTGAGTTAAAAGGGGGGAAATTTTGAGGATTTACTCCTTATTATGTCTTGAAAGGAGAATTCATTGAATTCAAAAAAAAAATTCCCTCTAAGTAGGTTTTCAGTGGAGGGTTCAATTTACAATGTAAGTTTATACTTAATTGATCATTAGATTTTGCCTGCTTGTTCTTTTTGAAATTTAAAACTTTTAAGGATTCATCAAAAGGCGAGAGTTGTAACTTATTTCTCCATCACACCGTATTCCAATTTCTTGATTGATCACCACCAACACGTGACAGTTTTCATTCAGAGACTAACCAAACCAGTCATATAAATAGTGATTTATTAAAATTTCATACATTAAAAATACAAATTGAGATTATATCCATTTGATAGAAAACAAAAACGTATCAATATACATATGAGATGGATAACTATTTCCTCCAATTTCACTCACAACATGTTCGGAGAGGATCCCTGACATAAAATCATGAAAAAAAAAAAATAATAATAAATGTTAGGAGATCAATTCATACCATCAAACAGATCCTTGTTGACTCTATTTTGCTTTTTCGTTTTTTGAAATTTCAGATCACTGTCCAAACAAAGGGAAACTTGATCATCTCCATTTTTCTATTTTTTCTAATTGATCACCTTAACACAGCATGCAACCAAAAGACATCGATCATGTGACAAATCAAAACTGATCTTTCATTTTAGATAAAGCTTGAATCTAACAGAAGAATAAAATATATCAGTAGTGGATGGACAATGGGAAACTCCTTTCAATACCGATCCAATAACCCTTTCGAAAGATTGATATATTTCTCATCGCCCTCATCCAGTCCAGAGGAATAGTTCGGTTATGGGGCCCGTAATATATTCATTTGTTCACTCATCTACGTCCTGGCCAAGTTTGACGTTGCTTAACTCCGGTATTCACACGAGAACTGGGGTATCTAACAAGAATTTACCGGATCCTTGATAAAAAAGAAAGAAAATACAACACAAAGAAGACAAATTTATCGATGTTTTAGTAAATGAAGCATTACAAATCAGTATCATGTTTTTATGATACTATTCCTTTTTTTTTAGTATGAAAACAATGTTATTAATTATTTACTTGCAGTGAATTGGCAAATACCTATCGAAATCGATCAAATATTGAAATAGGCTTTCCTTCCTTAATTCATTTGTTTCGCTTGCAATCAGGTTGATCAGAAACTTCAGGGAGGCTGTTGGTGAAGAGATCGATCTCCTCCTAGGGTGGTATAATAGAATCGCATCAAGAGCTCTCTATATGACCCTTAGTTGCTTACAGTACTCGATCTACCCAGTTGGTCACACACCTACATACTGACCAGACTCAACTCTGCTTAACTCTGCTGTATCTAATGGGATTTAGTCGTAAGCCTTGATTGAAATTTGAAAAAAAAAACGAATTGAAAACATCCAGATTTAGATTGAAATATCTAAATTGGCCACACTAGGCAAGGGACGTAAATAAAATTTCGTAGTGTCAGTCCATAGTCTTCTACGATAGCGTAATAATTATTGCACCTGAATCTTCCACTGCAGCTAATTGAGTAGACTGTGTGTATAGGGTTGAGGTATCTCATTGGTAAACTTGCATCCTACAATGTGGATGATCATTGAAATGTGTTGAAAAGTACTAGTCTCGACCTGACAATAGACTTGCAGGATCACTAGGCTGATGCATCCAACTGACACCAAGACATATTCAACCGCTTCCATATTCCATTTTACCATGTCAGTCGGTTACTCGCGTTACATTTGCCCTCATAATTTTTTGGATTTTGCGGTATGGATTAAAGTGTAGTATCCGTTCCAGGGTATAGCCCTAGGCGCCATTACTTGCCTGTCGAATGGGCTGGAGATTGTGTTGTGGTGAGCATCAAAGCCCAAGTGCGCCGATGAAATACATTATACTGAGGCTGCTCATTGGTAGCTTTTGGATTTGTCCGTGGGCTCTCCCACTCTCACTCAGGCTATTTATGAAGGGTTGCACATATTTTCCCCACGTAAAGCCCTGACCTTGTGTCGCATTTCGCTCTGGTGGGAGACTAAATAAATAGATGCCCTTGCCATCCCAGCTAGGAGAGAGGGAGTGTTTGCGTGCGCGCATGCGTGCTGTGAGGCTGACGATTGATCTTGGAAGCACACAATCCCTGGGTTAACGAGGATGTTTAGATTCAACTGCCAAGAACACAATAAAAGAAATGCAACAGCCTTGAATTTCTGGCTGGGATGTCTCATCCGTTGGACTAACAAGTAACCGACAGCAAACGATGCCAGAGATGCTTGTGGATCTACTAATATATAGAGTAGATCGACAATTGGAAATAACTCAAAATTGATCAACTATTCGGAGAGGCTTTTTGATTGATGACCCTGAGAAGGAATATCGTGGATAAAAATGAAAGACAATTAAAGCAGGATTTACGGGGGAAGAAAAATGAAATGCCGTCATAAACAAAATAATAAGAAACAAATAGAAAAAGAATCTATTCAAATCTCACTCATAAAACTCAACGTGGAATTATCAAAGAAATGCCGATGTATATTCATTGAATAAGGTTGTATATATATATATATATATATATATATATATATATATATATATATATAACCTTATTCAATGAAATTGTATATATATACATATATATTAGATTGTAGATTCGCTACACTAACTAGCTCATGTTTCTGCCCTCTTCGGGCCTCATCAGGCGAATCTGTACCACATATACTGAGTATACATACATACATACATATATATATATATATATATATATATATATATATATATATATATATATATATATATATATGTATGTATGTATGTATGTATGTATATATATATATATATATATATATATATATATATATATATATATATATATATATATATGTATATATTACTCGAAATCGATGGAATTTCCCTATTGGCGATAATTTAACTATTATTTACAAAGAATGGATAAATACTAAATTTGCTGGTTGCATTTTTCTCTTTGCTGGCTGTATTTCTTACTTTGTTGATCTCATTTTCAATTGTGTTTTTCTCAATTTGCCTTCTGTTTCTCTCATCAGCGTACCTTTCTCTAATTTGCTTGCCGTAGTTTTCAATTTTGATTAGGAAGAGTTTTTGATATGAATTTTGTTGAAATCCACAAGAAAAAAAAATACTTACTGAACAGTTCCCTCTGTTTTGTTCGGAGTGGTCCCTTCAGGAATTTATTCAGTGATCGGAAAGACCCTTTTTCTCCCAAAGATAGCTACCATTATGCATTCTATATTCGGTTATCGTATATCCTATTTCGCTTTCGTGAACAAATGAATCTTAGCTTTGTAAATATGTAATTTTTGTGCGTGGGATGATATGTGTACAGGTTAAATAGAAGTGCATTTGTTGAAGAATTCTTCAATTTTTAGTTGTTTTTTTCCATCTTCTTTAATTTTTCTAGTTTTTTTTTTTTTTTAAATCTTTATCCCAGTATTTGAATCTTGTGTACTACATAGGTTCATCTTCCTGGGTTGTGTTGGAATGGGTAAAAGTCTATTGTTATATACATATATATATATATATATATATATATATATATATATATATATATATATATATATATATATATATATATATGAGATGGATCAGGAAGTCATTATATTCACTGCTGGATTGAACGCATTGAAAATGAAAGAGATTATGCTAGAAAATACATATGAATGCATTCTCCATCATCATAGTGAAGACATATTGATAATCTGTTTTTCTCCCTCTCTCTCTCTCTCTCTGTCTGTCTGTCTGTCTGTCTGTCTGTCCGTCTGTCTCTCTCTCTGTCTCTCTCTCTCTCTTTCTCTCTCTTTCTTTCTTTCACATATATATATGTATATGTCTATATAGTGCATGGTTAGGCTTTGGGAACCAAATTTTCGGAACTAAAGGGCCGGGTCTGTTTGTAGAATAATCTTTTAGCATGTGTGATATTGTTTTAAGATAAAGGACGTTTTGTGCTGGTTCGACCACACCTATTTTGCATCCATAAAGCCCCAAAGTTCTAAGTTTGCCAGGAATATCCTCATGGCAGAACTATGTATCAGGTTCTGTTGTCCCTTTGCGGTGAAATTCCGACAGTATCGCAACCTGTAGTTAAACCAAGGATTGTGAATATTCAGTTGTGTGTACAGCTTTGAAAAATAGTCAGAAATCTTCTGTGAAGTGCATTGATTGTTTGAATGTCAATAAGATACAATGGGCCAATGAATGAAGTTATCACCGGTTTCTAATGAAGAGTTTCTTCCCAACCAACATTGGGCAATGGCACTCAAGGTACTCTCCTGGAGACATCAACCATTTTATTCCAGCTTTCCCGCCTCTGTTCCTTCAGAGGACCGATATCAGCTGCCTCTTTGTGTTTTCCACGATATTGTGGGCTATGTAAAATAGCACTTTTGACGGTGATTTTAAATTTAGGAAAATTCACTAGTTGAAGAGAAGACAATGTAGACTATAAAAGGCTGTGAGACCTGAGTGATAAAACGTTTTACCAGGGATAATTCTGCGAGACATGTGTAAACTTGCTTTGTGTATGTAGATGTCACACAGTGCACAAGCTCACTCGATGTGTTTGTTAAAGTCTGTGCAGTGAGCCCCCCCCCAATGGATAGTTGCTAACTCACATCGTGGTATTGCAACCAGTTTTCAAGATATTGAGAATTGTTGGTTATTTTCTGAACTGACTTTGTAAATAATGTTATTGCAAACACGTATACATCTTATCTTTTTAAATATACATACGTGTGTGTGTGTGTCAGTGTTTATGAAACACCTTCTTTTCCTTTCATATATATATATATATATATATATATATGAAAGAGAAAAGAATATATGTATGTATATAAAACAGTTTATCGCGTGCAATGCTCCAACGTGTGCATTCTTATCAACAAAGAGCAAAAAATTTATACAACTCCATTTATCTCTACACAACTGAACAATCGCTGTTTTTTTCCCCACAGAAAATGACATTTTCTCCATCTCTCCCCCCTGCCACATAAGAAAAGATAGGTTCTCTTTGTTAAAAATTGCAAACCTTTTGCTCACGCCCCATCGTTCGCCTTTCGACAAGAAGAACGCATTCTTCCCACCTTTCCCTTTGCCATCAATCTTTCTGTTTTCAAGCATCGAGGCTGATAGCATTCGGAGAAAAATCTATAACCACAGAAAAGTAGGAGGGAAAAAAGAAAAGAGTAAGCGAATTCTTTCATCGTGTACAAGGTATGTCCGAAATGTATCCATATATTTTGAATAACTGAAGAACTGCTTGTATGACCTTGATGTAACATGGAGTTAAAAACAAAACAGGAAAAAAACATGCTACGTTTCCTTTCTCTCACCAATTGGAGAGTCAATCGTAGGTCTAGTTTTGGGTCAAATTTTTGAGAATCAAAGCATTCAATTTCTTTTTCTCCCGAAAAGAAATTACGAACCTTTTTCTTTTAGCTGAGTTCCAGCTCAGTTAGTCTGTCGGGTTTTTGCAAGTTTTCTGCAAAGAAGAGTATAATGTTGTCAAAAACTAAGAACAACAACAAAAAAAAACAAACAAACAAACAAAAAAAAAAAAACAAATTGGTCCGTCAATCAAAACGAACCGTCATGTGTCAGCATTTTGTGGTAGCATTCTGCACTGGAAGAAGAGTTGATCAATAAGTGAGCTATTTTGCTCGAATTTCGATAGACAGCATCATCATCATCATCATCATCCTCATCCTTTCAAAGTCTGTCGTTGGATATAGACCTTTCCCAGGATCCACCACAATTCCCTGTCATAGATGTTACGGAGCCTCTATTTTCTAAATTTGTCAATCCATCTTTTATTCTTTCGGCCCCGGTTTTGCATGTGATCTCTTGGGATCCATGTAATGAGTCGTGTTGTCCATCTGTAATTCTTGCAATATGATCTGCCCATTGCCATTTAAGTTTTCTGATAGATTCTATGATGTCTTAGACTGTTGTTTTCTTCCTTATATATTGTGCTATCTTATGATCTCTCCATGTAAGGTTGACCATGATTCTCACATGCGCACGTTGCATACTTCTCAGTTTGCAGGTCTGTCTCTTGGTTAAGTTCAATGTTTCAGCTTCATAAGTGACTATCAGGAGAATGGATTAATTGTATACTCTTCTTTTCAGGATTATTGATATCGTCTTGTTTTTGAAGGTGAAACTCACTCTGCCAAAGGCTTGCCATCCTAGGGTGATTCTCCCCTTGATTTCTTCTTTAGTGGGTTTCATAGATATTTGTTGTCCTTGGTAGATGTATTGGTCAACTTTCCCGTTTTGTATCTTGATGATTCGATTTTTTTCCAAAAAAAAGCGGGCATAGATCATGGACCAACTTAACATAAACTTACATTGCAAACTGAACCCTTTTAGAAACCTATTAGGGATGGTTGAAGATAAAAACGAACAGAGAGGATATGCTTAATTTCTATGCCCACAGGCTTTATTAGTGTGACCTGATTGTTCAGGTGACACCTTTGGTCGACAGTTTTTCAATAAGAATACATGACAAAACTAGTCTCTACACGACGAAATAACCCATAATCAATAAGAGCTGATATAGTAAGATTATTTAATCTAAACTTACGAGGATTAAAGATAAGAGTTGGAGTTGGGATTAGGATTACGGCACAGATTTATGCTCGGGATTAGCATAATAACACCTGGTTTTCTGTGAGGAGAAAAAAATGCAACGTTTTTTCACTTTAAAATTTAACTACAATAGCCACCAAAGGTGGAATGGGGCCCACTCCGTTTCTCACATGCTTGTGCATTCATTTATGCATTTTTGTTTTCCAGTGCTCCTAATCCCACTGTCTTGTTAAGGACTTGGAAAAATACATCAGTACTCTACTGAACTTCTTCTGGATTTTTTTTATCGTTTTATCTTCGAAGAAAGAAAAAACAAGCTATTTTTTAAAAAATCTTTTGGGGCTGTATTTCCGTTAGTCTGTCAATCACATCTGGATACCCCAAAATGTCGATATTCCTAGATGTTTCTCTTCACTCCATTTTAAATGTCTTCCAGAGAAAAATGCCAGTGATATCAGGAATTTATTCTGATCATACGTATTGGATGTAAATTGCATGGTTTCCGATACTGAAACTACAGTTGTTCAATTCTTGACTGTGATGAGTTCACTTTAAAATTGTTGCAATGAACTTGCATTTGATACTTGGTTTTACATACGTACTGAAGTGAAACAACGTCGACCCTGATCGATGCCTTGGTGACCAACTGAGTAAGCCAGGTCCTGTAAGCTGCTGGGGAACATGTAAACAGTGTCCAATGGCGATCTGGCTGGTCTTCCCAGGAGGAAACTGATCCGTACTCGCTATGGATATTAACCAAAAAAAAAAAGAAAACATGACTTATTCTTTTCTTATTTTCATTCAACCAAAACTGTCAGCATATCTATCAACATAAGTTTTTTTCAGTTTTCAAGTTGATCTGGCTGGGTGACGATTAATGTATCGCGCGTACAGGCTGCAAAGGGGGAAGAAACTTTGAATATTCACTCATCACAATGTCTAGAACTATGTCTTTTAGTTGGAGCTCTCTCCATAATATACCTCTTCATTTGATCAACGTTTGAGTTTGCGTCCATTTTTTCAAATTCAGATTTTTTAGCGATGACTATGTAATACATGCGGGAGAAACTAATTCCTTGATCTCCCCTTTTCGTAATTATTTTAATTAATCACACCTAACACACCATTCTGCCAAAAGACGTTGGTCACGAGAGACCAATCCTATTAAGTAATTAACCTGGCTTGTTTTCACCATTTTCTCCTCTCCTTTGGTCTGCATTGATGTTTAGATTTTCAAAATCTGCATCAATTTAGTCTTAAAATGATGGCCATACGACCGATGTATCCCCCTGATAGTCACCTATGGAGCTAGACCATGGAACTTAACCCAGAGACTGACTAGCAAACTGAAAAGCATACATGACATGGATTAATCATGCTTAACCTCCCATGGAAAAATCATAAGACAACACAATATTTCAGGGAGACTACGGGACTCCATAACATAACAAAATACAATACAAAACTCGGATGGCAATCGGCAAGTCATATTACAAGCATTTGATATCATGACTCACAACATGGGCATCTAGAGATCACTTGAGCAACTGAGGCCAGCAAAACATAAGATGAAGAGATGAACTAGACAGATTCAGGAAGTAATGGCTCTGCGAAGCCCACGGTAGAGGTAGCAGATCCCAGGGAAGGTCCATGTCTGACGAAGGACGTTAAAAGACTGATGATGAATGGATTTGGAAGAGATATATGTATTCAACCTTCTTTGTCCGTCATTCTGTCCGTCATTCTATCCACAGAGTATCTCGATAATATGCCAATTGATTTCAGTTAAATTGTGCAGGAAAATTGACAGTGAGATACAAAGGAAACGATATAATTTTGGGATGTATCAAGGGATTACCTTTTAATTAAAGGATAGTTTTATCCTACTGGAAAAGAGATTTAAACCGGATTGTTGATGTAAGTTAAAATTTCAATTTCAAGATAAGTTACTGGATAGTTGTGCATTTGAAGCTATGTCTGTTTAATTTTAATACAGTTTACAGTTAGTGCACAGCGTTACCAAAGGTGTGTTCTCTTTCTGAGAGCTTTTTATTTTTTTTCCCTTCGTCTGTTCATTGCAATTTTTTTTCATTTCCATCATAACATTTTTTTCCAATTATTCATTTTGTTTTGTATTATTTTGATTTTTAATTCGAAGTCTGTCTTAATTGTCGCCTTTGATACTTGACTCTCGGCTCACGTACAATCATCGCTCTGAGCTGACCAAATCCCGCGTGGAACCCGGCAGAAAACGATGACAGCTTGCTTGTTAACGTCAAGTCTCGTTAACGTTTTTTATGTCGGAAAAGAACGAGATTTGTTACGGGAGCAAACTAAAAGGATTTTTTCGAAGAAGAAAGTTATCAGTTAAAATTGCGAAGGCAGATGTTTCAAAGAAACATTTCTAAAACAAAAGACCGACGTGTATGTCCACTTAATTCTTTTTTCTTTTTTTTTTTACAAAATGGCGAATACGCCAACTCGTACATTAAAGTCGTGTCATTCAACTCTGTTTTAATATAACGTCATTCAGAAAAAAAATCTTACTATGATTGAACGAAAATACTCCGTCTGTATGTGACAGATTACTGCAAAAAAAAAAATACTCAAAATAACCTAATAAAATTCTCTGCACGTACGAATATGACCCTCGGAAATGTTTTGCACGAATTTTTTTTTTTTAAATCAACCTCATCAATACATTTTTCGATGGGATAGTGGGGGAGACATGATAAGATCGGCTGAAAATTATCTTATTCAGATAACGTATGAGGAATCAACATAGTTCATGATTGGAGTGGAGAGTAAAAGAGAGAGGGAGAACAGTAAGTACTTGGGAATCGTTCGGAGAGAGGCAAATAGCGTACAAACAATGACTTCGTTTTTGTTCTATTAGACGGACATACACGTACAGTTTTCCAAGATCGTAGAAAATCTCTGCAAGTCATAAAATATCACTTTTAAAAACACTAGAATGAATTCAATTTAAACGCTATCTGATATCTATCTCTGTCTCATTTTATGATAGTCTGCTCTTTATCACGCACGTTACGATTGATATTAAACGTAGTCTAAGATCACGAGGACAGCTTTGTCAATTCACCAACAAAAAAACAGACTACAAATCCCATTCTTCACCAACTATCACTATTCATAAAGATGTATACCGATTCCTACCAAGGTGAAAATTTAAGTAAACTTCAAGTTTTCATAGTCCCCCGATGGACTCTGGTCAGATTTTTCGAATTAATTGAATTTATCCATCAGAAAAAAAATGTCGAGTTCTGACTGTTTATTATCATCCATCTTTTTCTGTCTTTCTTGAACATTGATCTTATTCCTTCCTCTGGGTTCTGGGTCCAAGCACGAGTCCCTAGTCGAGGTCATCTCCATTATGTCGTGGCTGATGCTAATGACATTCGACACTTTTACAAAAAAAAATAACAGAGCATCTCATTTGAGACAGAAATCTGCCAAAACAGTTGTCAAAAATGATTGGCAAAATAATCTGTCCTACGGAGTGATATTTCTGGTAAAAAGAAAAAAAATGACCAAAATTATCGAATAAACACAACACTTCCTTACCCTTCATAATCTCTATCGACTTCAAGGTCAGCTGCAGCATTGACAGTTTGTCAATCCACCCCCTGGGCCTTGAGCTTGGGAATATCTGAATCCAATATCTTGCAATAGCTATTTGAGCCTTCCGTACTTTGAAATTTCAAATGTTCCCTTCTGCTAAGCTCCTGAAATACGTTTTTCAGCTCAAAGAAAATCATGGAATTATGAAAATTATAGTCAAAAACCATCTAGAGTAAATATATAAAGCCTAAACTAGTCTATTGGGGATGGGGCGTAAAACGCAATCGCCAGGAAGAAACGTCATGAGAGAAATTATGTCACAAATTCAAAGCACAGGCCATTCTCTCTAGCTTCTGCCAATAAAGGTAGTTTCGGATAAAATGGGATGTTACTTAGCATGGAAAAGCTGGTTACACTATTGAACTAGCAATGTGCAAGTCCAACTTTCTCTTACGATTAGTCTGACCCTAGCAACAACGCAGTCTAGGCTATCTTAGAGTCTACCGCTCGGTATAAATACCTATTGTCCCTCCCAGTGACGCATACGTGCTCCTGGGAATAATCTGCAGCACGGGTTTTTCTGTTAGGGTATAGCGTGGACCTTCCCGAACCCCAAATTATCTCTTTTTCTACTCAAATGTATTTTACTATTTCCAAATAAACGAACATACCGGAAAGCATGTTGTTGTTTGACGCTTACAACCATTTTTTCCGGTGGGGTTGGGTGTATAGAGGCTGGGACAAGACATAAAATGCCTTTGTCAGGGAGGAACATCATGTTATTTCTTGATGCTTGCAACGCATCATTTCATCGTATACATTTTTTTCTCTCGGTTATCAGCTTTTTGCAGAATTGGAGTTATTTATTCAAGAGAGAATAGGAAGTAGATACATTTTGCAAGAACGAAGATAATGCGTGGGTAAAACAGTGAGCCATTCCTCGATAATATTAAGTTGAGTTTATTACCCATTTTCTGGCAACAGTCGTCGTTTTTCTGCAGATAATTGCGATTTTGCATTTGCAACGCAAGAATCTGTAAGAGAAAGGGATACAAAGGATGAAGCAGACTGAAACAGACAATTTCTGTTCCCTGTCTAACAGCTTTTGCGTTTTGGACGTGTGACCACAGGCACACAGAAAGTATTCACATTCTGGATGTACACGTTCATTATATCTGTATTCAATAAACAAAGCTGTACCTACAAGTTGTAAGATTGCCCCTTTTATCGTGATTTTAGAAAGGTACAAATCGACCAATGTCAAAGAGAGAGGTAGAAGGTTTCGTGATGAAGGTAAACATTAATCTGGATTTTCCCTAACCAATCCATCAGAATAGCACGCATTTCTGTACGTTGTCCGTCTGTGCGTTTAACATATAATCCACATTTAGATTCTTGCTCTTTGTATTATCTTTGACATATTCAACCTCTCAAAATGGACGATCGACATATTCTTTATAGAAGGCATCAAAATCGATTTCCTCGTCTTCAGGCTTATTATCTTTCGTTTAACATTTCAAGTAGTTTTTTTTTTACCTGTCGAATGATGATTTGTTCTTTCAAGCCAAATCCCAAGCCCGTGTTGATTCTATGACGATTACTTGATAAGTGGTTCATCTTGAACAGGGGTTGAAACATTGTCCTTGGATAGGACACTTTCTTCATTACTTTATCGCAGAGCGCTCGCTTTGCGAGTTTGTTGAAGGAGGCTTGTAGTGAGCTTCACCGTCGATTTTCTCAAACCTTTTCTCTAACGATTTTCTCTACTTTTTTTCATCTGAAGCTAGAGAGATTAACATTGTGTACTTTTTTGTCAATTGCGTTAGACATGAACCAATAGTTGACAAATGCTACCGACATAAACCCTATTCGACAATTCGTTTATATGCTTTCGTTTTTATAAGAAAAAGAGAGAATGGATGATTGAGATAATTTTCATGGAGAAATTTGCCGCCCATGGCAGGGATATATCTTCATAATCGAAAGATGTGATGCATTTGGTCAATTCTCCGGGTAGAAAGAGCTAGACGGTTGTCTGTATCACGCAATTTGCAAGGCATGGCGACTGGCTTCAGTTGCTATTATCTCAAACAAATCGAGGACAAAAATATTCATGATCAGTCAGGTTTTGCTCAAGATACTACAGCTAATACTTTCTCCATTATGGTTACAAATGGTGAAAAAATAGAAATCGATAAATCATCAAAGAAAAATAAGTGTATACAGTAATTGTGTTGTTACTTCTTCAAGAATTTTTGCCAACGGCTGAACCATATCGTATATAATGTGTCTGTGCACAGATGATCGTAAATAAAATCAAATAGAACCGTCTATGATGAACATGGCTTTGGAAAAATCAGTGTCTGATTGAACTTGCTTCATAATTTGGTTAATAGGATTGCTTACCTTACTTTAAGGTTTCACTTCATTATTATCAGGACGAGTGGATTTAGCCGTGTCTGCATCTTGAGTTGATTGCCGGGACCGATGCTGAGAAATGACAGTTATATGGCTTTTTAGCTTTTGATTTAATATAATGGTTTTGATTCTGAATCCAATAAGCAGCCATTATGTTGATAGGTCAAAGAGCATCAAGACAAAAGGCATCAGTTAGAGACAAAACAGTGTAGTACAGACGATTGCAGTTACAATTGCTTACAGTCAAAAGACAACAGTGTTGTACGAATATTGTAATTGGATTTGTATAGATAAAGTAATTTGATTCTAATTTTTTTTTGAAATTCAACTGAAATGGTTTATTGCACCTTCTTTTCTTTGATTTGTACCATATGTTACAGGATAGAATAATTATAAGTTGTTTTTTTTTTCAAATCATTATTCCATTTGTACTACTGTATCCTTTTGGATTGAAAGTTATTCTAAATTGCAGTGGTTCTCACTTCAAAGCTGTCCTCCTGACTTATAGCTCTTGTCTTGAATTTTGTCTCTTTGTATGCACGTATAGAAGGTTAATAAGTTCATCACGAACTCAACTTGTGAATAAGTAATTCGGAACAATCAGAGTTCATACGTTTTGAATAAAACAATTTTAGCCATGTACTTAACTTTGAATAATGATTCTCACGCTAATGAAATCCACATTTGTGGTGAAACTTATATATGTTCGTGTCTTACTTTTATTGAGAGTTCTTAAAAGACAAAAGTTTTTTTTAATTTTTTTTTAAAACTTCATTACTTCAGCACTAATTGCGTACTTCTTGAGGGATTGTTACGATCTTGATTTTGAATTTAATATTGGATTGTAGGGGAACAGAAAGAGAAGAGGCAAAAGAATTCCCATACGATATTATCTTGCATCATACTTCACTGTACGACAAAGAGAATGCTTTGCAGCAAATTTATCATACGACCATTTCAAGTCAATAACAACCATCATGTCTAATGGGATAGTTGTGGGATAATAAAACAGCAATATGAATTAGCGATTCACACGATTGATATACAGTCCTGACACACTGACATGACCTCCAAGGAACCCCCATTCTTTTTCTTTTTTTTTTTTGCTTTCAAAACAAGACATCTGATTTTGTTTCATACGGAAACCTTTCAACCACTACAATGTCCACTTGTCCCATTCAACCTGTGATAACAGTAGGTCCCTTTGAGCATTTTTTTCATATAATATGACACAGTTTATGATCATTCTGTCGGATGATACATCCATTTGTAATTTAGCGTGTGTATAAAAAAAACTAATCACATATTGGAAAAATCATATGTAAATGAAACTTATCGTATATATATATATATATATATATATATATATATATATATATATATATATATATATATATATATACATACATATATTAACTCAGCACATTTATAGGTATATATATATATATATATATATATATATATATATATATATATATATAACACTTAGAATTTTCATGTAGTTATTCTCGGTATAGTTAATTGTATTTTAGTATATATGATATGTATGACTAATAGTATTCATATTCAAACGTATATACATATATGTGTGTTTGTCTACTGATGGCATTTTTATATAAATAAAACTGATTGCGTATATGTATACGTGAGCAATTGTTTTCATATAAAAATGTTTCATTAGTTTACACACACATACACATACACACACAGACACACAGACACACACACACACATATATATATATATATATAACTGTGTGTGTAAATATATGTATATACGTTTATATATAAAACTATCAGTTTTATAAATGTATATATAAAATTCAAGTAGTTTACATATATAATTGCAATTAGTTATATACATGATATAAGTTAGAATACACTTATTCATGTGTATTATATACATTGAAATGCGATTAGTTATATATACATTCATCATACATATATATATATATATATATATATATATATATATATATATATATAGATAAATGAATATGAATATATCATTAGTTTTATATATATATAAATAATAGTGCCGGTATTTCGAGATATATATATATATATATATATACTTAATTGTATTTATATATATATATATATATATATATATATATATATATATATATATATATGTATATATATATATATACACGTAATCTCATATATAGAGACGTAATCGCATTTTCAGTCATTTAACGTTCCCCTGACCAATTTATCCTCATAAATCTAATTACACACCCACTTATATATGCTCCTACCTTCATCTCTTTTTATTTTTCCTTCTCCTATGTGAACTCGACCTCTCATCTATGCCCCGTTCCTGGGGTCATCGGCTCCGTATCCTGAAGTTTTCGAATTACGTTAATTGTATTTTCAGGTCGCTGGTGCCTGCGAAAATGTTAGTCTACCTCATTTTGTTGATTTCTTTTGATCAGGTTGATTCCAATCTCACGGACCAACGAAAACCTGACCAATATGACACAGAGAGGGATAATGGCTTTGGCCGTCTCCCAGTCCAGCACTAGAGACTACATTGACGTCTACCGAGTGTCCATGTGTAAAAGGCTTGGACGGTCCTTCTCCATTGTAATACAATTTCTGTTCAACAGTTCTCAAGGTCCTTTTGAGTTTCAGTGAAGTCGGTATCGTAGAGCTGGCTACAGCCAGTATTTTCTTTTTCTGTCTCGTTGGTTAATAATTCTGGGTAGGGTCTTTAGCATTTCAAAGAGTTTTCGCTATTCACAAGACATTCCGACTGACACATTTTCGATCTTCTTAAGGTGCGCAGTCTGAGTATAAATTGGGGGCCTTATTTCCAGGTAGCAGCAATTATAGACAAGTTTGGTCAGTTATGATAAAGAAAACGTCTCTTGACAGTGTACCGTATTAGGGATGATCAATTAAAAATTGGAAAGTGGTATGATCAATGGATAAGTTACTTATGTTGCCGTTCGCTGAGCCACTAAGAGGCTAAATTTATGAAAAAATATGGAAACAGCCAGGCACGAATTCAAATTAAATATTGAATTCCATACTAGAAAAAGCATGTTGTGGAGATTTCAAAAAACAAAATATTTTTTTCTTCAAAACATAGTAGGAAGTATATGCTGAAATTTACAATCCTTTGGCTCCATTGGTACAGCCTTTATCAGTTATACATTCATAGCCAGACGGACAGACCAACAGTTACTAAAAATAAAATTAGCCGTATCAAAGTCATATATGCAAATTAGTATACTTAATAAGTGTACGTTGGTATATATACAAATTGACCAATTGTTAGGCAAACATTTTTTATAACTTTTAGGTTATATGATAAATAATTCAAAATGCCTGGAAAAAATCAAAGGGTTTTAATAAAATGAAATATATCGTTAGGACATCACAATAAGAAATACACCACAGAATCGTTGAATGATTTAAAATAGAATGAGATAGAATATTCTGATGTTGAATTGAGACTTGAAAAATCAATTAGAATATTTGAATTATTAAGAATGAATTACCTACGAATGGGAAGATGTCCAATACAATAAGTTATACTAATGCAAATCTGTCGATCTCAACAAGACCCAATGCTCAAAGGTCGAATGCAAAAAGGGTCAATTTATACATATAAAAACACAACATACCAACATAATATATGTGCATACCTACACATATACGTGCAATGTGCATCAGTATATTACCATGTAGCATTGCCCCCAAACACTTCTCTGGTGTCACTTAAATTTTTTTCCTCAAATTAGAGATTTGTGTTTCAACTGAAGAGTGCTCTGTTGTCGCTGAATTTTATTCATGGAATCTTGTAAAAAGAAATTGTGTAGAAAACAAGATCAGTGAGAAAAATTGAAATTAGAATTAAAGTCAGTTAAAACAAACCACATATGAGAGAGGAGATGAAGTGATTCAAGCCATAAATCAAGCAATTCTAGAGAATTCTGAACGATAATGCATGTATGCTCGCCGCGTCTGTGGCTAGGGATTGGACGTAAGACTCATGTGGGGATTCAAAGTTGAACCTTTATTTTTTTCTTAGTCGGCCGACTGGAAATAAATCGATAGTTTGGAGACAAAAATATATCCCAACTCAGTGAGAGAGAGAGACAGAGTGAGGTTAATCAGTCCTTTTACTACCAGCGGCCCTTAGACCATTCATCTAGTACTCTCGTCTACTGGTAACTACTTCACTAACTAACCTTTGGTCCGTCTAACCTAGCAGCAAGAGTCTTTTTCTTCAATCGATGTCTCTTTTGATAAATTAATTCAGCTTTTCTTTCTTACCTGATACCGGAACTTAAGGACCATTTACCCTTTTCTCCTCTATTTGCCTCCTGCTTTCGTTCGTTTCTCACGCAACTAAACTTACTCTCTATCTTGTTTACTTCCGCTGTTAGAATTCTTATACATCTTCCCTTTCCCATCAAGCCCTTTTCACTTTGTTTCTCCTAATGTCTTTTTAATTAAGTGGCTGTGACTGGATATCTATCTGCAGGGGTTCCAAGCGACCACGCTTTGTCTTGTCAATTAATCTACTTAAGATGTTTTTATCGCCATTTGGGCGTTTGAAAAGGGTTACTCCTAAACTTCACTTTGACCAAGTATGGAAGTATAGTTCACACGTACCCACAAAAATAGTATCTATTACAAAAAATGCTATTCAAAAATGAAATAAAATATCTGAGAATCAAATGAAATATTCAATTGAAGAGTCTCCATCATCCGTCAGATTGTAACAATACAACACACGAGACAAATGTATGGGAATTTTTCATTTAGATATGCATCTGTACTTAGATCATTATTTTGGACTTTTTCAATGTTGAACATTTTTTACTAAGTAACAGCAGAATAGCTTTGGGCTGTTTAGTGTTGATCCATTCATAAATAAAGTCATTTTTCACTGGTATATGTTGGTATATCTATATATATCTATATCTATCTCTCTCTTCATATCTATCTATCTATCTATATATATATATATGTGTGTGTGTGTGTGTGTGTGTGTGTGTGTGTGCGTGAGTATGTGTGTGTGGGTGTTTATATATACAATGTATTAAACAATGGATATATGTGATCTGACTGAATGAATTATACATTGCAATATGTTATAAGTATATATATATATATATATATATATATATATATATATATATATATATATATATATATATATATATATATATATATATATATATTTGAGATGATCTCCCGTCGTTACACTGCTAATTTATCACGGATACAATGTAAAATACCAATGCTTCTGATTCCTGTCTCTGCTAAGCCGGGCCTTCCATAACTATGTCTCTATTTACATTCGGAAACCACAAGGGAAGAATTGAACAACAGTGACATTTTTTTCAAATGTGCAGATTTTTGTGAGTTTGTGTGTATTTATTCTTCGATGATATCCTTTTTACACGAATTATAATTTGAATGTGTCGGTTGTTCGATTATTGACTGTGATGCCGAGTCTTAGTCTTAATTTGCTTCATTTCCCCAATTACTTGTGATTGAATTGATTCCACAAACACTGACCAGCGAAAGCTAGACAGGAAATACTCTTAAAAGGAATAGTGGCTTGGGGCAGCTCTCAGCCTTCAAACTTCAACTAACTCCACGAAAAAATTAAAAGGACTGTTTTGTCAAATATTGTGCAACAGTTGGGTGTAAATCTCCAAACCTTTTATACTTTATAACACACGGTAAACGTCAGTGAGGTCTCATGTTTGGCATACAGAGCAAGTGCTACCAGGACTGGGGGTTGAACTAAGATCTACGAATTTTGTATCCGTCTAGTATTTGGGTTAAAAAAAAAAAATTAATGTAAAATCCAGCATGTACAGTTGCAGGGAATAATAGACATCATAAGTGCAATAATAAAACGGACAAAAAAAAATATTTTCGATCATCCGAGTTCACAAATGGATTTCATTATGGTCTTGTACCAGTAGGCAAATAATTCATGATAACTTATAAGTACCTAGGTTAATCTACCGTATCTAAGCAGTTAAATTCATCTGTAATGAACCACGGGAAAATAAACAGGAGTACGAGACATGATGAAATCTATTTGAAAACTCAAATGGCAATAGGCTGACCATGTTGCAAAAATGTCAGACAACTGCTGGGCACTCACAAATCGCAACATGGATTCCCTTAGATCACATGCGTAACCGAGGCCGGCAGAATACTAAAAGGAAAGGCAACTTAGAAAAGTTCAGAAAGTATTGGCTCTGCAACGCTCATGATGGAGAGGAGAGGCGTAAGCTGATGCAAGTCCATGTCCAACAACAGATGATAAAAGACCGATGATGATGATGCAATACATCGAAATATATTGTATCAGTTTTTTGTCACACCGAATACATATATAAATATATGTATATGTGTGTGTGTGTGTATGTGTATATATATATGACTGAGAGACAGATATATAAACCGGATGAAAAAATGTAAATGCATAATTTGAAAGTCTATTCGAAATTATCGTCAGTTATTATGCAGCTTCCTGTAGCAGCCAAATTATCTTTAATCGTGATTTCTTTTCACACTTTATAGGCAAAATTATACAATGACTGTGTACAGCATAAATAGAATGAAAAAAAATGGAGCTGGTCCAGATCTCCACGTAATTTGAGGAGATCATTTCAAAGAGAGTTTGAAAGTAATATAAGGTGTTTATTATTATTTCTGTCGTATTATATATTCATTTTTTCGTGATATAAGTTTCTGCGTTGAGAAACACATGGAGCAGATGTAGTCAGTGAACGAAAAAAATTAGAATTCTGAATTTATCTGGGTCTTTGCATTTCCGGCTGCTGTTTAGTTCCATAGTAATAGCAATGTTATGTTGAAGCGGCTCCTTCATTGCTAACAGGTTCAATTTGTGCGGAAGGGTCATTTTTTAAAAATTTTTTATACTATTTAAGCTGCCTTAGCCAAATGATACTTTTGCTGTGTATTTGCAGGTCATTTTGAATAGTTGCAAAGTGAAATAATACATTTATGATATATATACATATATATATATATATATATATATATATATATATATATACATATATATATATATATATATATATATATATATATATATATATATGTATATATATATATATATATGTATATATATATATATTTCAATGTGCTCTCATGGTAAGTCATTACATCACACATATAATCGTCCTATTCTGTCACACACACATTTGCACTCACAAACACACACACACACACACACAAACACACACAAACACGCACACACACACACACACATATATATATATATATGTATTCTTTCTGTAACGATTCATTAATTTCACTTCATTTTAACAGCAAAATCCTTTGCTATGTCTCTTCACAAACACTCATGTTACACTGTCAATAACGCCTGCAATAATTCATGACCACTGGCTATCCATTCTTTTCATCTCATGTACAGAAATGTAAAGGGCAGGATGGAATTAGTTAATAACTACTTTTTCTTCCATTCTTTACGTTAAATTCGATTTAGATTTTATTGCGTAATATAGATTATACCAAATTACTTGTAGATAATTCTCCATGACGTGAATGCATGCATACAGAAATTTCTTCCAACTGAAAACTACTATCCATGCAATGTTAACTTTGTATGATTTATAATCAATAATTAAACTTGCGAATTCGTGAAAAATTCATGCAACTGTTCTTGTCTCTGTAACAGCAGACAGCTTAATAAATAAATAAATGAATCGAGATACATAGATATGAACGGATCGATATAGATCCGAACGGATTGGGGAAGGTATATGATCAGGTTAAAATAGAAAATATTGCTGCTACGGGATCAAACTTTCTTGATACTTCTATTCCAACTAAAGATTGCTGTAACTTTTGTTTTTTTTTAATCATATATGATGAATGAATTCTCTTATATACATTATATATGACTTTCAGTTTAGCTTGGTTGGTAAATGAGCTGCAGGAAAATGTTTGTTTTGTATCTTGTTCAATGTGATGGAATAGACCCTCAATCATTTACTCAAATAAATTAGCTGACGACTAATTATTCTCGTTCTTATTCATATTGTTATTACGAGTAGAAAACAAAGTTGACTCCAACTAACACTGGAGATGTGAATAGACTGAGATATATATATATATATATATATATATATATATATATATATATATATATATATATATATATATACATATATATATATATATATGCTAACATGTCGAGATATTTAGATGTGAGCTTGCCAAGATATCTAGATCTGAATATACCATGATATTTAGAAGTGAACATGCCAAGATATCCAGACGTGAAAATGCCGAGTTGTTTAGATGTGAAAATGCCGAGTTATTTAGATGTGAAAATGCCGAGGTATTTTGAAGTGAACATGCCGAGATATTTAGATGTGGATATGCGGAGATATCTGGATGTAAAAATGCCGATTTATTTAGATGTGAACAGACCAAGACACTTAATTGTGAAGATACCGAGATATTCACACGTGAACATGTCAATTTTTTTTCGATGTGAACATGTTGAATTATCTAGATGTGAACATTCTGAGATATTTAGATGTGAAAATGCCGATTTGTTTAGATGTGAACATGCCGAGATATTTAGATGCGAACATCTGAAGATATGTAGATGTGAACATTCCAAGATACTTACATGTGAACAGACTGGTTACAAGACCTAATGATATGGACTGATTTGATCGATGGGGTGGATTCAAAGAGACTGCATTTGATAAATACAAAGAGACTGAATCAGATAAATACAGAGCAATCGGATCAGATGGATACGGAGAGCCTTGATCAGATAGATATAAAGAGACCAAACTATATAGATATCAAGGAACCGAATCAAATAGACTAAAAAAGACTGAATTAGATTGATGCAAAGTGAGCGAATGAGATGGATACGTGAACACTGAAATGAATATGGTCAGGATCAGATACATAGATAAAGACGTAAGAATATATATATATGTATATATATATATATATATATATATATATATAATATATATATATATATATATATATATATATATATATATATATATATATATATATATATATACATATATATATATAGAGAGAGAGAGAGAGAGAGAGAGAGATAGATAGATAGATAGATAGATAGATAGATAGATAGATATGAACAAACCAGGAAGATGAATACATACATGAAAAAAGTAGATATAAACAGAACAGATGAATAAAGAAATGTACAGGTAGATCTCTCTGGAAAAAATTATAATAATGATTACACCTGCAATTTCTGTAAAATTAATGCTACTGTTTCTGTCTCAGGTCTGTTATGGCAGACTTGGTTTGTAGAAGATGAAATATGTAAATAAGATGGAATTGATTTTAATTGTCTTTATAGAAAAATCGATAATGTTCTATTTTTGAAATGAAACATAAATCAAATTCAAGGAATGTAAATTGCCGCAGAGACAATTCGATGACGTCTTCAAATCATCAGGGCCTCGGTTAAACGTCGAGAAACGAGAAATAATGTCATTATAGCCTCGTTATTATTAATTATGTATTTTTTGATTTTTGTATTTGTTGCATCAATGTTGAACTCTGGTCTAAACTTTCACAATTTTGAAGCTGTATAAGTAGGTTAGAACGAACTCTTCGAAATGTATATTCTACTTCTGGCTCTCACAGTAGTTGCGCTGTATTATGATATGAATCATCACAGTGGTAATCATCTTCTAGATCAGATTGCAAATCTCTACTTCAGTGATGGAGTCCCCCGAAAAAAAGCAACCATGACGCTATCTAGTTTTTATTTACTTTATTACATGAAGTATCATATATCATTGCTTATTTTTGCTACTATTCACTTCCATCTTAATTGCCGTTACTTTTTATCGATTCTCACTCAGAAGTTATTCTTTAGTGTTCACTCTGTTAATACGTTTAATACTAACCACTGTAAAAACAGCCTTGGTTAAGTAGCTATAAAAAGCAACAACAATTAAGATGAAGGCAAATAGTTGCAAAAATAGAAAATTGTTTATAGTACTTCATCTACTGGAAGAAATGAAGATAAATTTGGATTAAAATAAAATAGCAGTTGATAACATGGGACAGAGGAGATGTGAATAGGGGGTGAGTTCAAGGGTTTCAACTGGACTGACGTTAGCCACGGAGTTCCAGTAGTTTAGTGGTAAGAACGGACGCACTTTAAGCGGGCCATCCTCTGTTATGAATGGTTGCGAGTTTGATTCTTATTCGAAATTCATCCTGTATTCTAATACACGCTGTTAATTGATTTACTCGCCGCTGAAGTGTACCCAGCCTGTGTTAAGTTGCTTTGAAAAGATATAGACAAATTGTAGCAAAAAGAATAATAATGAACGACTGCCCAATCACTACTTAATACACTATTCAAGCAGCGAACGTTAATAAGTCTGCCAGATATCTTTTTACGAACGAGGAAAAACTCATATAGCCTTGGAACCAAATTAAGAAGCTTCAGTGGCAAAATAATCAAAATACTTCCTGAAATCCGTCACCAGACTGAGTTGGTAGGAAGAATGGATTGAAATTCGTATTTTTCAATCAATTGTTTATCTCTGTTTATTTCGTATCGTAAAAAGATAATGTGCAGTGTATTTTTTGTGGATTTTTCTTCACTAACAAACCTCTATTTTCTGTTATAAATATCTTTTTTTCAGTATAAAATTTGCTCGATCTTGGTCTTGGAGAATACCAAACTTCAATCGTGTACTGTCTTCTATTCTGAACACAGAATTTGATTTTTTTTCCTCTCCAGGTTCTTAGAGGCGCCTTCCACGTGGTTGTTTTCCGAAGAAACAATCCTTGAGTATTGTTCTCAATTTCCCAACTGTTCTGAGGTGAAGTAGTGCAATATTTCTTCCAATCCCCTCAAAACCCAGAGCAAATTATCACAAGGCGTCGTCAAGTGTGAACGACATGCTATGTCTGATCCACGTTCAATCTATCGTTCAGTAATGGTTTCCCTCAGAAGATCTTTTTCCCTGGAGACAAAATATGCTGTGCTCCTTTTACACATCGTGATCAATAGTGGGAAACATTTCATCATGATAAATTCACGTGAGCTGATTGATTAGAGAAAGAAAGAAAAACTTTCACCAGCCCAGAATCGCCTCATCAACTTGCTATCGTTTACGTGATAATTTGAATTCTTTTAAAGATTTACACCGTAAGTTCATACCTGATCATTTATTTAATTTAAAAAGAAAATCAAATTGAAAAATAAATAAATTGCATCAGTTATAGCTACGTATTTCCTATCGGTGCCAAAGGTCCACAAATATTCCAAATACTGATTTTAATACTTATATCTTCAATCTATCATTTATACATAGAAATGGTTTATCATATTATGTGTACTTAAAGGATTGCTATATTTTATAAATTTCCCTACAGTAACAAATCTTTGATCATGGTCATATTGAGTCTCTGCATTCCTTCCTTCCTATTTCTGTTTTTTTAACGGCAATGTGACCGACTGACAGAACGACTTGGAAGGGTCGAAAAGAGATGTATGGACTTATTTGAAAATTATGCAATTAATTGATTCAAAGAAAGACTACTTGGTCTTCTTTCTCTCCTGCTACTACGAACACCAATGAAAGTGAACGCATCGTTGAACTTATAGTTCTTGTTTTTACTTTAATGCTCATCTTTGGTTATTGAACAATGGAGTTTAGAATCGAGCAAACGTCCCATTTTTGCAGTGGTCTGAAATAAATCAATGCTTTGTAGCTGAAAATAATTTAAAATTACGCATCATAGCTGTTCTATTGATATAATCGACTCTGTCTGAAGCATAAGTTGACAATATTTGCTGCCCCCCAGAATCATTGTTATTTCTCGATATTTAGTACACGAGTGTTTATGTGGGTATATACGTCTATGATAAAAAAAAATCAGAGTATTTAAAAAAACATGTTTTGATAGCTTTCCAAGAGCATTGTTTTAATTTTTTTGACACTGGCTAGTAAGACATAGCATATTTTTTTATTTAATCAGGTCTCGCTCCCAGAAAGTTTGCCGACTCTTGGTCCGAACAAAAACCAAAATGCAATCAGTATTTGGAACTTTATATAAGTGGGATACATGAGTGAAATTTCGATACAAGTTGAAGTACCGGAGTTGTCTCTTTCCATGGGTTGTGATTAGAATATTTTAAGATAATGCTGGAGACTGCGTTCTTGGCATGGCCAGTGGGATGTTAATTTGAATTAAAACTGGCAGGACGAAGATAAGAAAACTCTCTTTATTTCGACATACCAGTGAAGATAGATGATGAGTTAGCAGCAAATAGGAAGAGAAGGTTACAAAAATAATGAAAGAGAGAGGAAAAGAGACGGAGACGGAGAGAGAGAGAGAGAGAAAGAAAGAGAGAGAGAGAGAGAGAGAGATAGACCTCTGACAGAGAGATACATTATCACATTTTTCGATGTTTTTAAATCTTGTGTTCGTCATCTTTAGCCAGAATTCCGTCACATTTGATAATGTATAAAGATGTGAAAATGAACTTTAAAAATGTATTTGATACTTTTGCAAACACTGTATTTATGAATGTAAGAGAGACAATTACAGCCTGAGAAATTGATGAATCTCCAGGACTCATATACACTGCTTAAGGATGATCAATTAAAAAATTACAAAAGAGAGTGATTGATGAATGAATTACTTAACACACCTTTTGTTGGGCTGTGATCACTAACAAAAGTCTAAATTTAGTGCAAACTCACATTGCTTATTGCACCCCTAACTGAAAACCTATTTCAGAAAAAAAAACAAAAGAAATATTTTCCCAACACATTGAGTGGAGCGTGTGTTTATTTGTGTGTGTGTGTGTGTGTGTGTGTGTGTGTGTGTGTGTGTGTGTGTGTGTGTGTGTGTGTTTTGCAAAATTTCAAGTATATACTATCAGCAGTAAGGGCTAGGCAAAGTCTAGATCAATAAGTAAATAGATACATTCATACGTACGTATACGTGTCACACGAAGAACTTGAATCAGACAATAGTTACCAAACTGGTCTGTTGTGGGTAGCGATGATCAAAACATATTGAAACAAGATTGAACATTTAGAAATTATAAATAATTACAGATAATTAGAGATCATTCCTAGTCTAGCTCTAGCTTGATGCTCTTTACTTTCATGATCATATATTTAGAGTTCTCTGCCTTGCAATTGTAACGTACGCAAGTGCTAGCCATGGTCTAACTCTGATGCATATGTTTGCATTTGTCTGTATGAGATCTGAACAACCATTTATCACTCTTCTGTGTTAGTGAGTCTCGGTCATTCGGAGCGCTTTCAGATCTCTTCTAGTCTCCAATAATTCAGAAAATCTTCATGTCGTCTGTAAACAAGTAGAGTTCGGATTTCACAGAGTCGGGGAAATAATTTCTGTTCATCAGACCGAATCAGTGAAATTGCCTTATTGGCGAAATTTCAACTTTCCTTTTACAGAAAAAAATACGTTCTTTTAATTTGATCAAACGTTCGTTCCATTCGATCAAAACAAGGATGTATACAACTATTTATTTTTACAATCAAAAGTTTATGAAATCATACCTTTTACTTAAAATTTACAAATATGTATTACTGAATTTTCTTTTTTTGATAAATAAGTAAAAAGGTACTTTTGATTTGATAAAAAAAAATCGATTAGAACGAGGAGATAAAACAATATTTTTTTTTACGATCAGCGTTTTGTTTTGTTGTGTTTTTCGATGAAATTTAAATCAAATTTATTTGACAAAAATAAGAAATATTTCGTCAATTGGGTAGTATTACCGATTCAATGTCAAATTAGGCCGAGGACAGGTCCTCGTGGAATTCTGAAAGTAACCGGCAACCACTCAGAATTCTCATCATTAATGTTCATGTATGGGCTTGTTTAGGGAGGAAGATTTTTATCCACATGATCATAGTCCCTGATGCAATATGTCGGTCTTTTGAATATTAGTCGTTAGGTACAAAAATCAGGAATCTTTGATCGAAATCCTATCAATTTTGAAGCAATACAGGAAGAGACAAGAGTCAGGGACATCATAGAAACCATTAAAAATCTCAGATGGTAGTGGGCTGGCCATGTTGCAAGAATGGCAGACAACAGATGAACATCGGGACTTATGAAATGGATATCCTGAGATCACATGTGCAACCAAAGCTGGCAGGATATTACATTGATTGACAAGCTAGACAAATTCAGAAAGTACTGGCTCTGCGACACTCATGATGAAGAAGTGCGGCGAATCCTACGGATGGTCTATGTCCAAAAACGGACTTTGAAAGAATGATGATGATGAGGATGATAATGATGATGTCGAAATGAATTTTTAAAATTAATCAGATACCTTTGCACTCATTGCCTATGTGGTTTCTACTAATCTTAATGAACTAATCACCAAAGTGTACAAAAAAGGGGAATAGTGCTTTGACTGAGTATTGAACTCGGTTCACTAACAAACGACAATAGGTATTTACTAACCTTGGATCAGTGCTGGTGTAGCTAAGAAGTATGGAACACTGAATCGAAATTATACACACCAATTTCCGTATTTTATGGCAAATATGGCGTATTACTAAAACGCATCAAAATATTTGAAAGCATATTCCTGATCTTTATAGGCCTTCGCACGATTGGGTTAAGGCTCTTATTTATCAAAATCTAAATCAATCCCCACTGTGGCTGGCTGCTTACAGTATTTGCAATAACGTTACCAGACCACAAACCGTTCACCTCCTGAGACAGAGCTTACAAAAAATCGCATCACACGTCAAAACATTTAGTAACTACTGTATAAGTTTCAAGCAAGACTTGATGCATATTCGCTGATCTATTCGCTAAGTAATAGTAAATGCGACGTCTCCACAGTTCAAAGGCTCTTACTATGGCTTTTTAAATCTTGTTTGTATAATCTGATTGGTAAGTGACTTTTCAAGCATTTACAGTAAGATTCTTTCTCATTGGTTGTCAATTTACACCGAGGCCACACAACCAGTTGTCAAAATATTCAAAATGTTGAATTAATTTCTAAAGATACTGTACTTTTTCGACAAGTTATATTATATAATCGTTCCATAGTGTAAAGATCATCTATTACGTTCAACTTGGTAGGGTTCCATAACAATGGACTGCCTTGTGATTTACTCAAACATGTTCTAATCTTATGGGTGATGCATTCGGCTATTCTATGCACACAGCTTAAATAGATGTTTATCCCTTAAAAAATCATGTATTTTAACGATGGATTTAAAAAAAGAATCAAACTCCATTTGAAATCATAACCAGGACGAACTTTTTGATCACATATGATGGAAATAGCGGGTGATTCAAAGCGTTTTTCTTTTTTTTTTTTAGAAAAAAATATATTCTTAATACTTACAGGACAACTATAGATATGTCAAAATCATTCCATCAAAAGACAACTTTTCAATGATGTAAGATGGGACTTGAATTAATTAGTTCCCCTAAATATGATATTATCTGCCAATTTCAGTAATTTTAAAATCATGTTCCTCTCAGTACTGTACGTTTTCATTTTCTATGAATTTACCCGATCTTCGGTACAATTTTTTTCTCAAACCATTTTTGGTTCAGATCGTACAAAATTGTTGCATTGTTCATAGTTTCCTAAAGCCCCTCCCCTGGCTTATCCCTTCACTACTTATCAAATTTTGACATCTTTTCCAACGCCAATGCTTATTCCAACCCAGTAATTAAGCACCAAAAATCATATGCCCCGGGTCCTATTCATAAAAGTTTATAGAATTCAGTTGCCATAGCTTTTGTGATTCTTTTGTAATGCAATGACTGACAGACAGACAATTGGTGAATGATAGACATGCATTTTTCTAAAGCTAAAAATATTGGCGCAGACTGCAGTTCGAGATTAGTGAATCACTTATTACATATATTTTACTATGTCACTGATTATCGATTTTTGCTATTGGATCAGATTGGACCAATTCGAACAATCGGCTTACAAAAGAATTGAAGGTTAAGCTGCAACCGAATGAATGTTATCTTAAGCCAGCTTCGACTTGAAATACGTACTCAAAATCTTTATTAATTTCTGACTACTATTTACCTTGAACTGGGAAAGAGTAGTTTCCTTTATCAGGCAGCAGATTTTTCGATAGGAATCACTTAAGAAAAAAAATGGTGAATAGTTGTTAAATGCTAATATTGATACTAACCAAGAAACAAACCTGCAAAGCATGCAGCGTGCGCATGAGAGAATCATACTCAACCTCACATGGAGAGATCACAAGACAGCACAATGTATCAGAAAGAAAACGTAGCTTAAAGACATCATAGAATCCATGAGAAAACTCAAATGGCAATGGGCTGGTAATGCTGCAAGAATGAAAGACAACCAATGAACATCACGACTCACTACATGGATCCCAGGAGACAACATGCAAAACCGAGGCCGACAAAATACAAGATGGAGAGATGAAGTAGACAAATTCAGAAAATACTGACCCCATGATGCCAATGATAGAGAAATGTGGCAGATCCCAGGGAAAGTGTATTTCCTACGACAGACGTCAAAAGGCTGATGTTGATGATTTACCTTGAACTGGGAAAGAATAGTTGCCTTTATAAGAAGACGGATTTTGTGATGAAAATCACTCAGAAAAAAATAAGGTGAATAGTAGTAAAATACTAATAATGACTGACAATACTTTATCAAATCAATGATAGAACATGTCTATTCAATCACTCGATAGAAACTGTCATACCATCAACATCTTTCAGTAGCATGTCATCTTAAAAAATTAGAAAAAAAAAAGGTGTTCGGTGGATGAGTTACTTCTCCCACCTTTTGTTGGACAGTAATTACCGGGAAAAACACCCAAATTATAAAAGAAAAAAAAAACAAAACCAAAAAAAAAAGCGTTAAGGGTGTCTTCCACAAACCAGGGGAGACATTTTGCATAAATGCATATCTAAGATTCAAACCTCAAGGGAGAAACTATTCGAGGGAGATATCAAAAGAAAAAAAAAAGGCATATAGACATGTATATACTTACCCTGACGTACGGAGTTACATATACACACTCTTATATACAGACAAACATACATACACTCAGACATGCATATATACACTCGGACATACATAAATGCATATATAAACTCAGACATAGAAACAAGCATATGTACACTCTGACATACAGACATTCATATATACACTCAGTAGTACAGACATGCATACGTACACTCAGACATACAGACATATATAGATACATTCAGGCATACATGTATACACAAGGACATACATAAATAAACACAGACATAGTGACAAGTATATGTACACTCTGACATACAGACATGCATATATACACTCAGGCATACATAGATACACTAAGACATACACACATGTATAAATACACTCGGACATACGGACATGCATATGTGCACTCAGACATACAAGTATGCATGGATACGCCCAGATATACAGACATACATAGATAAATTCAAACATACATACATATATACACTCAGACAAACAGACATAAATATATAGAAACATACATGAACAAATCATGTACATACATAGATGGATAATCATATCACCAACCAGCTTGACCAACTTGAAAAACTTATGTTGGCAGTTTTGGTTAACGGTTCCAGATTAATTGCCTTTATCAGGAATTGGTCGTTGTGTCAGCCCTACCGATAAGATAAAGGTAAATAGTGACCAAAATGATTAATAATTACTTACAATACTTTATCGAGTAAAAAATAATGAAATAACAATACCTAACATGAATGCACCACCCTAGCCCTTGTGTATGCCAGAAATATTTATCTCTGAAAAAAATCTTTTATCTAAAAAAAATACCAGCACAATATTTGGGCATTGTTGGTCCATAATGTCCATAGAGACCCCCAACACACTTTTTTGAAACAAACAGAAATGATCGTTATTAGATTGTGAGTATTGGTTTACTCGTGAAATTTTATAAGTTGTAACCCTGAAAATGCGACCAAGGGCGCCCAATGACACACAGACACAAGGTTAAGCGGAGAGAGAAGTATCTGTAGCCCAGTTGTTATGTTATCGATACTTGCTCTATTGATACTTTTACCAATAGTTCAGACACAAAAACAAACCTGTTGCAAAGTTACCAGAACTGAGAGTAGATTTAAAGGTTGGATGGGGACTACCAACCAGCAGATCTCTTGGCTGATTCGGTAAAGCAGCAGGAGCATTAAACCTGACTTTCTTCTCACAATATGGACATGCGTTCGAGTCCAGCTAATTCAAGAGCTTGTTCTCTACTTACAATCCACCCTGTTTACTCACTACCGTAAATTGACGGCTTAACTTGAGTTGTAATAAAAATAACTGAGATGAAAATGTATCTAAGTATATGACTACCATTGTCACTTTCCTGTGCAGATGATCGTCTCCCAGTCACGGTATTCAAACCGATACATAGAATTGAGGAACTTCTCGGGATGAGAATTAGAAATACCTGAAACAGGTGAGCGAAGAGCAGGAGCATTGGATAGTATTTCTATGGCTTCAATTGGAACAATTGTTTGAAATTGTATTTTTCTCCAACCTGAAACGAAATAAAAATTCATTCCTCAATGATAATATTCTCGGAGACAAAATAACAATAGCAATGATAATTGATATCGAGTTCTTTGGAGAAGTAAGAAAAACAAAACAACTGCAGCAACCATTAAAATGAAATAAAATACAAATCCTCTAATCCCCTACAAGTCAAATTCTACCAGCACTTTACCTACACCGACGGATATGACTAATAATACTAATAAAGTACGACGATAATCGAAGAGCCAAATGTTCAGTATCGACTAAAAATAACAAAATAGTACAATAAAAAACAGTAAAAAAAATCATCTCCTAAAGTTGATTGAACAAAGGTTAGTGTTCAGAACTTGATTGAAGCAGACGGCATTTCAAAAAGGCGAATGAAATTTTATTGAATATTTCCCGCCACTAATTTTAATGCCGGTAAACTTCCCGCGCTAAGTGCAGAGACGCCATTTGATAGACGACAAAGGCAAACGAATACAGACGCATTATAATGTGCGCAAGTGTGAACAAACACATATAGGAAGCCTTTATTTATGTGCACACACACACACACACACACACATATATATAGATATATATATCGTACACAGCCACCCATACTACAAAGTGGGTATGCAGTGTTTTTTTTTTGTTTTTTTTTTTACATTTTATCCTTAATGGGAAAAAATCAACCAATGCACGTATAATATATTACCCTGGGCTTCAAAAACGTTTGCACACATGAATACTTTCACGAATACCACAGCAATAACTCACAATTTCAAAAAACCGCGAACCAAAACTGTTTCTTCAGTTTCCAAACCATACTGCCTGACACATTTGCCGTGTAAGTGTTCTCTCTGCAAATTGCAGCTATAGGGTTGAAAAGTAATGGATATATGCCTTCTCCAGGGGCATGAATGAGAAGTGAACACGAACTGTCCCAGCTGAAATCTGAACTCGACTTGCCAGTCTATTCTCCGAGCTGTCAACAGCATGGCTTATCTGCAATTCCCATAAAGTACATTGTTAGTTATTTTTGAAACTCTTATTATCAAGTTCATCATTTATTTTCTAATGTAACGATAAGCAGAGTCTAATAACAGATACAGAGACAAACGCAAGAAGTGATGACAAACTCATCAACACTCCTAAAGTGACGTATTTGGCTGAAATTTGCAAATCCCTTTTATATGAAGCACAAATAAAGGATTTGAAAAGGGACACACATTTTTAGAATAATATTGCATGGACGATTTAATTCTGTTTTGCTTTCTTTTTAAATTGTAATAAAACAGCTCGTCCGAGCACATAACAGCCTGTTAACTTTCAATTTAATTTATCTTTATTTCAATCGCTTTTCATGGCGACTATTCTACAAATACAACCATTAGTCAACAGTGCAGATCTATTCGTTTTAGTACAGGAACTACTTATGAAGGATTGAACTGAGACACGTAATTTCCGGAGAATTTCGTATGGAGAAATCTGTTTTGTTTATCGTTTAGATTCTAATGACGCAAAGGATGTGACACTAACGCAGCCAAGCTTCTTTCCTTCTTCATATTGAAGGAGCAACTCCAAATGTTAACTTATCTGACCTTCTAAGGAGCACAGTGTATCATTAAATGGATGTAGTATGCATTTCAACTCAATTGAAACAGGTACTATTTCAAGGGTCAGGTTTAGCATTAAAAACTTTTGCTTATGGTATTTAGAACACCCATTAGCAACTATCAAACTATATAAAAACTGGTCTAGGTATTCACTTAGTAGAAACTAACATTTGACCTATATCTTGGGTCAACATGCTGAAGTGGGGCTGATCAATTCAAAAAGGGTTCATCAATCAATGAATTACTTTTCTCACCTTTTGTTAGTCAGTGATAACTAACAAAGGTAAAGTTTGAATAGCAAGCTTGAGTGCTGCCGGACACAAACTAAAGGACCACTTTGGCATCGACTTGGATAGTAAATTGATCCCCCAAAAGTAACCAATTTTACAAAAAAAAAAAAAAATGAAAGTTCTACCAAGGTGTAATAAAGGATAAATGTTCAAGTTTTCAGCCCTCTAGCTTCATTGATGCGATTTGTATGCAAGATACATACTTATATGCATGCATAGCAAGCCAAACCAGCTTAGTCACTGGGGAAACATACGTTAATAGTTTCTAATGTTCTCTTGTTGGGAAGATAAATGGAGACATTGAAACCAGCCCCATCATTTTATTTGACTGCAGTGGCATAATTGAGTTGGCAGACAAAAGACTACAGAGAAACGTAATGCTTAATATTGTCTTATGCAAATTATCAATGTTGAAAAGTGATGAGTATATGGGCCAAAATATTTCTTTAAAACCACCGACGATGAAGACAAAAATTTGATCACATTTTTTCGATTTTGGTCAAAATCCTTCAAAGAGTCAGTATATCCAATCTATGTTTTGAGTAACAGGAAGGGGTCTTCATATTTGTCAGCCTCATTCTCTATTTGTCTGTCTCTTCTCATCATCGAGCAACTCTCAACAAATATAATCACGACTCGTCAGTACGCAAATGCATCGAAGCAGCACGTATATCAATACAATACGATAACATAGTAGTGTGGTCGCTTTCAGATTCAAAGCCCCCAAAATGCATTGATTGACAATACTATGGATGCAATACATTTCAAAACTAGTATGAGAGGAATTGGCTAAAAGGCAACGGTACATTTGAGAAAGGACATAAGCTCACACATACAACCCCTTATAAAAAAAGTCTCACCAACCATAAATACATACATATAAATAAATATCTAATATTCAGAAAGAAAAAAATATACCGACAGAAAATGTTCAATCATTTTACCCAATTCGATAACTATGCAAAAGTGAGGAACAGATTTGTTCGGGGAATTCGTTTCTTATTTCTATTGAATTATATATATATATATATGTGCATGTGTATACCCGAGGAAAAAATGGATATAGATCCAACAAGATGATATGAAGGAAGTTGACAATTTGGAAGGAAAAGACCCGAGGCTGATTAGTAAATTTCGAATCCTTTATTGATGATGAAAGCTGACATATTGTACAAAAACTAGATTTATCATTGATTTCTCACTTCGGAAGCCTTGACGATTGTGAAACAATGCACACACACACACACACACACACATATATATATACATATATGTATATATTTGTAAAAATATATATGAATGTATGTATATATATATATATATTAATGTATATATATAAATGTACATATTTACAAATGGAAATGTATATATATGAATATATATGAGTATAGATATATAAATATATATATATAAATGTATATATATGAATGTATATATGAATGTAATATATATATATATATATATATATATATAAATGCATATATATGCACATACATGTTCTAATGTATATATATATATACATATATAAACATATTTGCATGTATATGTATGTGTGTATATATATGTGTATATAAATGCATATAAACCTAGAAATGAATGTATATATATATATATATATATATATATATATATGTGTGTGTGTGTGTGTGTGTGTGTGTGTGCATGTGTGCGTTTGTGTGTGTATGTGAATGAGAGCATGTGAGTTAGACTCAGGAGTAACATTGTATGAAGATTTTTATTAATAATTAGTTGATCCATGGTTTGATTAATTGGTTTGCTATATATGTTTTGGGAGGTGTCCAGATCCCCAGTAATGTGCGTTGTGTTTGAGTCTTATAAGTGGTTGAAAGGTTCCAGTAGAAAATCAATTTACAATCAAGGAAGTGGATTCCTTCTAGGTAATCATGATGAGTGGGACTCTGTTCTGGCTGTGCTGAGGTCTGTGTTCGTCCCTTGCAAGATGTTAAAGTAACAATATTAGTGAGTCTTGAAGAGACTATAGGGTGTCTGGACCCAAGAATCGTGGTTTATTATCGGGTTGTGTGGGTATGTTATAGATTGTGGGTTGGTGAGTTCAAAGAACATCATGTATATCATCCTTACGAGTCACACAAAGTCTGCTGGCTCTGATTTTCACAAATGTATTACCATACGAAGGTTTTTTATAGGTAGAGGCCCGTGTGACAGTGAGGTTCCAAATATTTGATATACATGAAGGTGGGTAGAGTGTGGGGTTATTATTTGTTGGAGTGTTATCATGTTAGAAGTCTCTGTGATTAGGGTTGTTAGGTTTTGTGTAAAGTCCATTTGAGGAGAGAGTTCTAAGTTTGTTGATCCACATATTTCCATATCTTCCTCGAATTTTTATCATTTTAGTGGATGCATTTTTTCTAGTTTTCCAATCAGTGAGAATCTTGCATCCGTGGTAAAATAATGTCTGGGAGCACGGAAGTGTAGTTTTACCGCAACTGGATTGGGGTGGTTGTGTGATCTGATTTTGTCTCTACAGTTATTAATTCTGATGTTGACTTGCCACTCAGACTTGCCTATGTATTGTAATTTACACGCACTGCACTTTAGGAGGTATATAACATTTTGCCACGACAGTCAGAGTCATGTTATATGTAGAAAGTCTTATTTGTGATAAAGCTCGGTTTTAGAGAACCTAAAGTCTTTGCAACATAGACTTTTTTTGCTGCACGGTTGGATGAATTTCATGGTTTGAAGGATGTTGTCACGTGAGACTTACTTGTTCATTATGATGTTGCTGCCGATGATATCTTTGATGTTTTGGTGTCGGCAGTAGGCGATGACACACGGTTCACAGAATATTTCTTTGAACTCTGTTTGGGAGGATGTTCCATCTCTTGTTGATAACACGTGCTAAGGGTGGGTGTTGGTTGTCGGAAGTGGTTATATACGGTATGCAATCAAGTTTGAGCTCACTGACCGTAGAGAAAATTTTCCTACTTCTAAGTGCTTGCGGAAACGGTAGTTTTTTTCCCAGGTGTTTAGGGTGCACCAATCAGGCTATTTATATATATTTATATATATATATATATATATATATATATATATATATATATATATATATATATATATATATATATATATATATATAATTGTGTCATCCACAGACAGCTGGTTGTTTGTATTACAACTGTTCAATGTGGCTTTAGACTATCTAATACCTCTCCTAGTAATGCTCGGTAAGAGCAATATGTGTGTGTGTGTGTGTGTGTATCCTTTTATCTTTATTTGTGTTAGAATCCTGTGACAATTTGCTTCTCTCTTTACTTTGCACTATAAATATCGATATACCTATCTATACATATGATTATCAGTGATACTCCATCATTGTGAATTGATATCATGTTTTCTCATTAATTTTACGTCTTACCTATATATATATATATATATATATATATATATATATATATATATATATATATATATATGTATGTATATATATATATATATATATATATATATATATAGAGAGAGAGAGAGAGAGAGAGAGAGAGTGTGTGTTTTTTTTACCTCAATGGTAAAAGCAATAGTATGGTGAAGCAGCAACTTTATCCGAGGCTGGTTTGATTCCTGCAGCAGACCGAATTTTCTTCATTTGTTTATTCTTTCTTGACCAAATCATACATTCAACTCGTATTTACGGGAGATAGAGTTTACAAGGTATACAATGCTCTTGTAATCATATATGCATATCAATCATTTGAACTTTGTGGCATATTTTAGAGAGAGATGATCCTCCCTCCATGAGTCCAAAATGAAAGGAGAAGTTTTCAGAGTTTCACTTGATAATCTTTCAATTCGCCAGGAATCTGTCTGCCTGAATGACTGTATTTGACACAAAACTTTTCCTCTCAAATAGCTGTAGTGGTTTAATTTTTTCAGGTGTCAGTTCTTTATTTCGATTGTTATTTCTTTGTTTCCTACATGTTTGTTGCGCATAACATTAGTTTTTATGACATCACACATCTAAACCCGAATAAATTTTATATTGTTCCAGTGTAACACCGGGAAATTTTTTTTTTTCCAGTGATTCAGATTTGGAAAATTATTCTCCCGTACATGACTTCACAGGATTTTGTTTTACAATGTAAATTCATGCTGAACTAAATTTTGAGTCTGTTTTTTTTTTCTCATTTTGTCAAACGTTGTAGAGTTACAGTAATGCGTCTCTCCTATCACATACACGTAGGCGTCCATTTTTTTTTTATCACTTATTAGAGAATT
>OY735241.1:8769645-8774645 GCA_963457665.1 Thysanoteuthis rhombus | reverse complement strand
ACTCGGAATTTTTTATGTTACGTATCTGTCTTTTTACAATGCTTGTTATAACTTCGGAGTTATAATGCACTGAAAAAGACCTTACGTGTAAAAACCTTCAAAAAATTACTCTAATTTGTAACACGTATTTTTTTAGCTTATCTCAAAGTAATGTTTATCATATGTATATAAGACGAACTAAGACATTTAGGTTTGGAATTTTTTTGCAACAAAGTAATTATTTCAAGTAAGACCAAAGAAACACTAAATAACACGTCTTTTCTGGTGTTGCTTACTTTATCTGAAGTAATATTAACATAGCTGAAAATATCTATTGCAGGGTTCTTTTAAAATGAGATAAGCTGTTATACCAATAATAATGACAATTACGTCACAGAATCGAGAGACATTTGAAAGTAACATTGTAAATGTGCAAATGCTTTTAAGAAATGCAAGATTTCAAAATGTACTCTTTTAAAATGCTATATTTGAATGTGTCTGATTTTTCCTATTCTTTTAATAGAATGATATTTAAGTTTTTGGTGATGAGATGAGGTAATTTTCTCAATGAGATAAGTTTGTCTCTATGATTTTTTTAAACAGCACATTATCAGGGTTTTTTTAACAGAGATATTTGTTTTTAGACTTTGCACCCGATCACCTTTCAAAACAGCTTGAGTTGAATTCAGACTTTAAGCACTTTGAAATCCGGATACTTGGAAAAGATATGACCCAATAGCTTCACGCTCTTTGGAGCTGATCGAAACATGAGTAATCCCGTCATTTTTATGGTTATATGGCAGTAGTAGTAGTAGTAGTAGTAGTAGTAGTAGTAGTAGTAGTAAGGTGATAAAATGATAATGCTGATAATATTGATAATATTATTGCTCAAAATGGTGATAACAATACCGATGATTATGGTTATAATTACGACGCAACGATGAGAATCAAAAACTGAATGAAGAGAGCAAGAAAGTCGTGCGACAAATTGACTTCAGTAAGACAAAGTTTACGTACAACAACCACGTTTGAAGTAAGAACACTAAAATCAAAATCGGAGACACAGAACTGAAGAAAGTAGACCATTACATCTACCAGGGACGACGAATCTCGATGATATCCTCAAAAGAAGAAGAAACCAAGCGAAGAATCACACGACATTGGTAGGACTTCGGTGGAGCAAACTCAATATTTAAGAACAAGAAAAGATCAAATATTCCTAAAATGAAGGGTCCACAATAGTCATCCATGGATTATAAACATGGAACCAAAGCAAAAGCTGAAAACAACGTGCAAAAGAGAGAACCATGCTTAACATCACATGGGGGAATCACAAGACATCAGAGTATAATACAATAAAACCAAGAGTCAGAGACATTATAGCATCAATTAGTAAACACAAATTGCGATGGGCTGGTCTAGTTGCAAGAATGTCGTACTATCAGTGGTCATCAAGACTCACCAAGTGAATCCTCAGAAATCAAGTGCAAATCCTCGGCCAGCAAAGTATGAGATTGCGTAAACAAGTTTGAAATGTATTGGCTCCGCGACATCCATGATAAAGAGGTCTGACGAGTTTTACTCTGGGGAGGTCTATATTCAACGACTGACGCTAATAGGCTGATACAGCTGATAATAATAAAAATAAGGATAATAATTATGACGATGATGATATCAATGATAATGGTGAAAATGAAAACAATAATATTGTTGATGAAGGGGTGGAAGAGATCAGAGAAAGAACAAAAAACAAAGAGAAACGATTGCGAAGATGAAACAGCAAAAGGCAATATGGTAACAAGATTTCTTGTAAAAAGAAAAAAGAGAGAATATATTGTGTGAGGAAATGTACAAAGACAGAAAAAAGCTTCCATTTTCCAACCGATAAAATAAGACGGTCGAGAATTTCATTCTAATAAACAACCATGAAAAAAAAACAACAAAAAACGTTCTCCCAAATCGAGACTAGACATGCCACGAGCAAAGTCAGCATTATTATTTTTTCTTTTCCGACATTTTTTTCTCTCTCTTTCAACAACTTTCTCGCCAATTGGACAAGGATTCTGGAAGCCTTCTCAGAATGGCATAAGACAATTACGCACTGGAGACAACATAATATAATTCTTCTCCTAATGACGTGCCATTACGAACGAATGAAATAAACTTTGTTCATTCATTTTTTGGTGGATTTATTTTGGCAAGAAGATTAAAACAATGGCAGTATAGCAGTACTGCTTTCGAGTGATGATGTGTTTTGGGGAAATATGTTCCGGAAGGAGGAAAGAACAGAGGCTGAAGAAAATTTCAGTGGTACTGTTTTGCAAATTAGCCATGCGAACTGATGCAAAATTAGGTTACCAAAGTAGGATTTATTTCAAGAATTCACCGCCTATGGACCAAAATAGGCACAGAAGATTTAATCATCGTTATCAGCAGTCTGTGAAGATCTGCTCTTTGGCAGTCAGCTAAGTCCATTGGTCATCTCAATCGCAAGTGCTACAGTCACAATACCCTCCAAAGTTTTTCTGATCTTTTATTTCTATTTTTGCCACCGACGATGTTGCATAAGACATTTGTGGATAAAAAAAAGAAGTATTTGGAGGGGAAAGATTGGAACAAAGTCGGTGTGGCAACCATGTTTTGATTCGTTCTCAGTGATGGCGAGTTTCGGAGGGTTATTGTTGGATACCAAGCATTGGACAGAGGCTGAAAAAAGTTCGGTTTTACGAATTATCATGACGAACGATGTGAAAATTGGGTTAGCAAAGACCAGCAGATTTTTTCCCAAGAATTTAACGCATCATCATCATCATCATCATCATCAGTCTTTTAGCGTCCGTCGTTGGACATAGACCTTCCCCAGGATTTGCCACACTTCTCTATCATGGGCGTCACGGAGCCAGTACTTCCTGAACTTGTCTAGCTCATCTCTCCATCTAATATTCTGCCGGCCTCGGTTGCACATATGGTCTCGGGGAATCCATGTTGTGAGTCGTGATGTCCATCGATTGTCAGCCATCCTTGCGACATGGCCAGCCCATCGCCATTTGAGATTTTTTATGGATTCTATGATGTCTCTAACTCTTGTCTTTTCCCGGATGTGTTGTGCTGTTTTGTATTTCACAGTAGAATTAGAAGAGCACTCAGAGAGGGCAATTGCTTTCACTGCATGAATTCAGCTTTGGTTCAGTTTTTTTCTGCTCTATACCCCCCTGAAAGTAAACCTTGAGAGCTGAAACATTGTAGCTTAGACAAAGAGCTTTAGATGAATCTTGTTGAATATAAACCAATGTTTAATTTCAGTAGTTCATATAATATTTTATCTACAGCTTGATCATCAACTGACTTTGACGTATTATACCTTTTTGGAAAACTCTATGTCTAACCTATCACATATTTAAGTGTCAGCTGAATCTGCTGTAAAGGTTTTAAAGCGAAATAATCAAACCAAAGCTAATTCATGCAATGAAACTTAGCGATTATCCTTCTTAGCCCTTTTTAAAAAGTTTATCAGTTAGCATTTACGTTAACAGTGTCCACCACTGTATATAGCTAAGACACACGGGAGGTAACTGTAAACATTCCCAGATTGGTTCTTAAATATTATAAATTCTCCCTTAGCTGATATCCGTGGAATATAATGCCAAAAATTCTGAGAAGGGTTACAAAATACAAAAAACACTTGAAGTAAGCCGGCCAAACATAGTGACAATCAGGACGGTGACACTTCCTAATACATTTTTATCAATTACTCCTTACACCGACAGTGGAATACTCTATACCCAATTCAATAAAAACATCGTTTCAGAATGCCCCCCAAGAATCGAATTGGGCGTTATCTGAAGAAGACTGGTCACTACAACACCAGCAATTTTGTAACTAACAATATTCATTCATCCAGAGCAGTAATCTGTGATTTAAAATATACTGAACTCAATCTTATATCACCAAGAATTGCCAGATAAAGTTTAGTATCTACAGCTGAGACTATCTTTGAAATTGATTAATATCCACCGGATCTTTTCATTTCCATCCAACTTATCAAAGGAAATAGCTATATACTAAGACACGAGAACAAATTACTTATAAAAATAGTACATTTACTTTTATCACACTTATTTGATTTTATTGGTTATCCTTGATTTTATTGGCTATATAGGGGAATATATCGCTAATTTGGCAATCCTGACCGCGGTTTTCATTTCCTCCTTTATTTCATCTCCGTTTTGCAAGAGGCTGAAACTTTTTTTCTTTTTCCCACTCCTTACCAAAGTAACACTATTCCATCTAAGAGCCGCTGTTACACAATTTTTTTTATTCTGATGATGATTCATTCATTTCTTGTCACTCACAACCTAGTAAGTCAGAGGATTCGGGGGCGGGTAACAGGGAGGTTAGGACAGGAAGTATCTGTCAGATTGCACCACTAAGCTTAAAGGACAGATCAGTCTCTTCTTTTTTGTTGAATAATGCGATTGTTATTGGAGGCTCTGCGTATGATATCCTGATGGTAACGGCTTCTAGTATTCCCAAACGGTCACCCATCAAGGAAGTAACCCAACTCGATGTAACATAACTTCGATGATTGCCAGAGAAACTGGAGTTGCCAGAGCAATTTGACCGTAACACTATAACAACTGAGGTGAGAATGCTTAAAAAAATCATTGTATAATTCAACATCTATCTATAAACCTTACAAACAATGCTTTTATGTATATGTATATATATATTTTTATTGCTGTACATTGATATCTATTAGTTAATACGTATCTGTCTAGGCCTGTTCGTAAATATTTTCTGCGACTGTGAATGTGCAAGATATAAGAGGAAAACAAATTGTCGCCAATTGTTTGTTAGAGTATTATTCACCGTGACAATCTCGTTACGGTCTATTATGACGCAGGCTTTCAGACGAGACACCTTCAAAGAATTTTCTGATATTTCAACATCAAGTCCAATTATATCAACTTCCTTTTTGTAATTAGTGAACGCTAAATACTCAATCTTCTTAATGCATCAAT
>OY735241.1:8712145-8764645 GCA_963457665.1 Thysanoteuthis rhombus | reverse complement strand
AAGGTGAGGAGATGGTAAGACAATGATGAGCTTTATTCTGTAATTCTGTATTGTGTTATATTTACAAGGAGATGGTAAATACATGCTTCAGCTAAAAAGCAAATTCGGAGCCAATAACTCTACCAACGCTATTGCCAGGAGGAGTGGTTGTGCATCAATTCGACCTAAATTTTTATGAGTTCTCTGATAGCCTACTGCCCACCATCTCTGTAAGATATCGTTGAAACCCATTGAGAACCTTTGGTAATATTGTGTGTACAAACCTAAAACTTATCATTTATACGTATTCATATAGTTTGACCATAAAACTACGACGTATGGAAATAAATTTAAATGGATCCGCTCTAAAATCTAATCAGTTCTGTTTGAACTTATTATGAACCCTTGCACAAAATATCATCGAAATGTATCAATAACAATCATATAAATATATTCACAAATGAGATTAACGGATATTTTTCATTTATTTTCCAATCAGGAACAGATTCCAGTATCCGCCCTAAATTTTCACTACTTCTTCCCCGACTCGTTTTCTTCCCTTTCACAAAATTTCATTGAAATCCGTCCTATACTTTTAGTTGTATCATGAAAACAAACATGACATTTTGGAGATATTTTTTGGTTGTGATAAATAATCACAACCTAAGGGAGGTAACTGGGCATGTGCCTGCACCAAAATTAAATCAGTCTTTCCTCAGTCTATTATCCGCCTTTGCCAAAATTTGATTGAAATGTCATCAGTAACTCTTGCGAACAGTGAAGAAATTTAGCAATATTATGCGTTTTCGGCATTCAACTGCTAATGTATTGCGTTTTCCCATTGCCAATAGCCAAGCTCTCCATAAAATATAATTCAAATTCACCGAAAACATTTAGAAATATCGTGTGGACTGCCATGACCGTATACATGTATATAATTGGGAAGAAAAACGTAAAAGTGTATCTCAGTCAGAGGAGAATCGGAGCCCGAATCTTACGAATCATTTTACACCTTGTTGTTCATATTTACTCAAAATTTTTAATGAAATTCATTTCGTAACTTTGGAGATATTGAGTCGACAGTTAGATTTAGAAACACCATCAAATGCATATATCTCTTATCAATTTCGTTGACCGAGGCAAAAGAGGTATCTCAGCGATTTCATTCTCACCCTGTGAAAATATACGGATGATAATGTCTATAGCTTTGAGAAAGGTCCCTAACATTGGAAGAAGCAACGAACATCGACATGCCAACTGAGCGTATCAGTCAGACAAGTATGGATTTGAACTTTATGTGGCTTTTGTTATTCAACAGGGACAAGGTACGGAAATCTAGGCACAACATATTATGAATAAGATATCACCCGATTTCCAACCCAAATATCGGTATTGCTACCGTTGGAGAAAAAAAGGTCTGTTTGCAACCTTTACTTTCGAATAGTATATAAAAAAAAAGTGCCGTATGATAGATTGGCTGAAATGTTTTATTAACAGCACGAACAATGAGTTCATTCGTCTGAGAAACTCTTTAAATATGCATTATTGAGCATAAATAGGAACTAGTCTCCTTTTTAAAGAATCAATAGGATTGCCATGGATGTCTCTCAACATGCTCCCCCAACTATTCACAGCATCTGATATCCCCAGACGAACACCATCTAGCCACTGAACAGGCTGATGTTGCTTAACTTCGGTGATCGTACGGGAACCATTGGGTCCTATAGGATAGGACCATAACTTGAAGATCAATGAGAATTTTTTTTTCCTTTAATATTCCCAGCTGAATGATAAGGGGGGTAACATGTCATTAAATATACTAATCTCCATTGTCAGCCAACCGGATTTTGGGCCCTCTGTTTCGGTTTTCATTGGACATTTCTGCTTACCTAGTTTTATCTTTCTTTCTGTCCACGATATTTGTAGTTCATAGTTGCTCTAGTGGTTGGATGAACCGACTTTCGTGAGATCATCGTAGTTAAGACGCATCAAGCTTGGTCGGTACCTATATTGCTGACTGTCTGGGATTACCCGGTGCCATGAACAGCTGGGGATTCATCCTTCATAGCATGATTGATCACTAAACATATTGAACACCTCAAGACTTCTTTTATCAGGAAATTTTAGTATGGTAGAGAGGGGGAGGAATGGAACTCCGTCGAAACACTTCCTCCATACTAAGTACCGAGGTAGATTACCTTAAAGGTGGAAATCTGGATCTGCTAAGACCGTTTGTTAAGACAAAAAGAGTTAACATATGTTTTGCTAAAAAATATAGGGGTTTGTCTCATATCTAACTAAGATTCGAGAAATCTCTGTCTGCATGTTTGAATATATGCACTATGATAACTGGCCATTGCACATAGTTGACATTTATCAGACACATCAGCCAGTCGTGAAGGCAGAGCAGTGTCGAGTTTGAACTTCTTTGGATTAGCAGTTCTCCAAAAATCAAATTAAAAAATCAGCAATCATAAAATATCTTAATTGGGAATACTGAAGTGATTTTTCACATCTTTCCGATGCTGTTGTTTCGTTTGACCGACGAAAAGTTGTTTTTACAAGATTACTGAGGCAGGCTGCTCTATACAAAATAAAGTCCAACCCTTTCGAAGCATCAGGAACCAGCACTCCAACATCCACCATGGAAAATATCACAGCACACTATTTACCCGTGGCGTTGAATTTTGGTTTTCATTATACATTCCTGTCTCCCATATTTTTTTCTTCGTGTTGTCTGCACTTCACAGTTTCCTCTTTGTGTTGAATGTGTAATACCTGGGAGACTTCTAGGGACACAGCTCCTTTTTCCAGAATCAATATTCTTGAGTAGTTTCTTTGTGAGAAGCGGAAAAAAGTAAAGGGGAGAATTCAAATATAGTGGAATTTACAGGAAGAAAGAAAAAAGAAGAAAATATGCACCGATAAAACGTGCCATGGACGTTCCGTTTCGATATGCATGGTTAAGGTCATCATAGAAAAGGTAATGTCTGACAGAAGTAGTCTCAAACCTGACCACTGCAAGCTAAAATTAATTTTCTAAAAGCAGTTTACATGGAAGATTGTTCAGTTCTCCTTATTTTTTCTACTTTGAGAAGGATAGATCAATAGATAAATTTGAGAATTATGGTCGAGAGATATTAAGTTCCTAAGATAGGGGATATAAATAAATGAATATTCATATGGCTGAGAGATATGAACATCCCAGGACAGACAATGAAGATATATTATTACAAATATGGTTGAGAGATATAAAGATCCCAAGATAGCAAATGGAGATATATGTATATATATATATGAATAGATATCTATAAGTACCTAATCAGTTATACAGTGCTCTTTCCTTTCCCGTCTGCTGATTTTTGTACGAGCAATAAATTGTTCATTGGTTGACACGGATCATTTTCTTTGATGCTCAACTCTCCGTAACAATCGAAAGCAAACTACCGCTACTTTGATTGAATTATTAAAACAAGGATTTGCTAGAACCTGCTCTTATTGCTCCTTATATGGTCGACCTGGCTTCTGAAGACCCAAGCATCGTGGTAATCATAGCCAACATTTCCATATCCGTCAATAGGTTTCTTCAGTTTTTAAGCTGGTGTACCTGACTGATTATGTATCTCTCATACGTACAGGCAGTATAAATGAAGCAAGAATCATTAAATAACAATATTCAGTCCTCATTATGTCTAAAGACAACTTTGTTTTTTTTATTCCGTTCCTTGACTAGGTGTTTAGTCGGTGACTCAACAAACATTGTAAGTTTATGCTACGTTGGTCTACTAGTTTGTATCCAGTACCATTTGTGCTTGCTTTTTGGAAATTCACACTCCTTATAATCATTACTGTTCAACAAAAAAAAAACCAATACATCATGTTGGTTATATGATGATATCAATTGAGTAACTGACCAGACCTGTTTTGATTCAATATATATATATATATATATATATATATATATATATATATATATATATATATATATATATATATATATATATATAAATATATATGTATGTATATATATACATGTGTGTGTGTATGTATGTATATAACGCGCACAGGCTTCATCAATGGAGTTACAGCGTTGAAAATTAGAACATTTCCTCTTCATTATGCGTTGTATGAACGAAGTTGTTTTTTTAGATACCTTTATCCGAATGATAGGATGTTAAATTTGCAAAGTAAGTTTATGCAAAATCGGTCCCTAGTTGGTGTCTAGCAACATTAAAGCTTTTCTCCTTAAAAATTCTGACATTTTTATTGATCCCTGTTCAACGAAGAGTGAGATGAGTAATTTATTCGTTGATCACTTTTTATTTTGATTTTCTAATTGATCATTCCCAACGTGCTGTGCTGCCATAAGACATTGGTCTCATGGTGGTTTCTATTGAGTAACAAACCAGACTTACTCCGAATTTGCTCTACAAAGTTAAGATTTTACAAATATAATTTTTGATAGACAGCCTCTACATAATGGTTGTATTCGAGTCTACCAAAATTACTTCAGTACGACCCAAAGTCAATATATTTACTTAAGTTAACCCAACTCATTGTCTGGGGAATGCAGTCGGTGTAATAGGTATCCATTGTGTGATAAAACCTTTGTCCAGTTCAGAATAATCCATTGCAAGTAATCTTTGCAAGATAAAAGCCCTGATCCACTGATAACACCAATTACAATAAAACGGAAATTTGGCGACGACAACGACCTAGAGTGATTGTATTGATATTTACCAAGCTTACCACCCTACGGCAGAAGGCCAAATTATATATTCATGATGGTTAGCTACTGGTAGTATATAGATCAAACAATGGAAACCACCAATGGTGGCGAAAAGTTTTACCCCTTTCTAAGTGTGCGCGTGTTTATGTTCTAATCCTCCCTGCCAATATCTACAGACTATTGGCACCAGTGCTCCGCAAGACTCCACCTGAAAATGTCGAGTTTTTTCTTTATTTTCCAAAAAGAGCCTCTCTCACCTTTTGAGGGCATTATTCTGACATCTAGATTCCAAAGATTCTAGAATTTTTTTTTGACTCTGTTTTTATGTTTTCCTGGTGAAAACACCAGTGAAGTCATTCAATGGATATATTCTGACCATATTTGTTCATTGTTGGAAATCTTTTAACATGACTTCAAATTTTCATGCTACAGTTGTTCAAATATTAACTGTGATGACGAGTTGATTGTATTTTAATTTTTACTATTATCCTAGTATCTACCCTTAAACTTGACCAGGTTGTTCATGAATGGATCAGCATTAACGAGCCAGAAGCAATTTGATCAGGTGATTCACTTTTAATCATTCAAATTTACAGAAAGAGAGAGAGAAAAAGAGGGAGAGAACGAGAGACAGAGAGAGGGAAGGAGGGAGGGAGGGAGGGAGAGAGAGAGTTTCTTTGAGGTCATGCCGTGTTAACTCTCGTTTCCGAATTCTTGGAATTTTTTTTTTGTAATCATTCCATTTCTTTTATGAAAAATATATTTGTTATATACCAGCAAGTATACATGTTTTAATTTTCCTGTAGATTAATCATTAGGCTGTGTAGGCTGATTTTAATAAAGCAATAGAGTTCGACCTTCCAGCAGCCAAGCTTGTCTTGTATTCTAGTTCCAAGCGTTGCTAGCATTTCTTTGACGTGTGTTTCATTGAATATGTCATAATATTTTATCAAAAAAACAAACAAAACTTATAAATGTTATCATTATTCGATTCATATTATGATTTCCAGGCTGTTACAGGAATCGGAAAAAACCAGACGTTTAACTTTGCAATTGAACATACTAATTCACATATATGTTCTTTTATATTGATAGATTAGATGGCTTATTGATACGTATTGAATCAATTTTAAATACTATTTACTTTTTGTGGAATTAAAAGTTGTTTTAATGTTGAAATTATTATAAAACAAACTTAAAAGTACGCCTTTTGAGTCACTAAATAGAAGCAATCGATTGGTCAACAACTGTTGACAGCCATTCGTGTTGAGGATGATCAATTATTAGATTTGATAAAAGAGGAATCATTGAAGTTATTTTTCTCGTATTTTGTTGTAACGTGATCCTTAAAAATATATGAATTTACAAAAAGCAAAAACAAACTAAAACTAAAGAATCAATGAAAACAATAACAAAACAGTTTGAATGCTGCCAGACACGAAGGGGTTGATTTGGTATGATATCACAACGCAAAATGGACTCCTAATTACAAATCGATTTAGCTGGGGACTTTTAACAAAATGGTTTTCAGACATAAGGAGTATATGTAAAAATATTCAAGAGTCTGGCTCTATTGATGCAATATGTACATGCGACTTATACATGCATAAATAGCCGGCCAGACAAACTTAAAAAGTAAAATCTCTGTTGACAATTTGCATCGACCGTTCCTAATTTACACGAAGGTAATTGATAGAGCCAAGCCGTAGCGGTGACTCTTTATGACAAGTATGTTCTGCTATAATACTGATCAACGGAATCACGACAGTTTCTTTAGCTTCACCTGTGGGTGGAAGGGAACATTTCCTTACTTGTCTGAAATCTTTGGAATTAATTTTTTCCATCTCTAGATATTTTAGCCAGTGTAGACGGGTATCTAGCTAGTACTATATAGGCGTAGCTTATAGAAAGTTCCGATGATAATGTTTCCGAAAAAGGACATGATTTTTTTTAATGCAAAAAGCCTTTATAGAGACAGTGCAGACACCTTCCTCTCTTTCTTATACACCCGTCTCTCATAAATCTCATCACAGCAGCCTCTGGCGACTCAGTTTAAGAAAAAAGCATTGCTATTTTGATGGTGCTCCCAGCTTGCACAATCATCATATCCGCCAATGGCAGAGAGCAAATTTACATGACTAGTATCCTTCCAATTTGAACGATCTTAAATACTAGTGCTTATATTGGTCAAGTTATTACATTTTGACTTGAACAGTATTTTGTTGCACCATCCACGTTTCAGTAAACCCAGTTCAAGTTGATCTGGTGCACAACTTTCTAGACATAGTTCTGCAACTCCTGTTTGTGACCGTTTGAAGTGTTCAAAAAGTATTTTCAAAATATCAATGCCAAAATTGCTTAACTAATTGTGATTCGGAAACATTTATCACTGTTTGCAGACGAATAGTCAAGCTCAGGATAACTGCACTGAGAAACGAAATCGACTTCTCACTTCTCTTCGATAAGGTCAAAAACAGTCCCTGTTTGGATAAACGATCAAAAGCAGGACTTCCAAAACTACGACTGAAAACCAGGCCAACCCCTTGATAGAGTTTTTTTTTCTTTCTCAAAACAAATTTAGGTTTTATATAATCATATCATGGACTCCATCTCAGAGTGCTAACAGAGATATAATCATATCCTAACTGAAAAAAAAACATACGTACTTTCCTAGCTTTCTTCGATCAAGTGAAAAGTGCCTGAAACTATCTGGCCACATTGAATGATCAAAAGCTGGACATGCAGAACTACGCCTCGAAAGTTGCGCACTCAACTATCGTATACAAAGTTAACCCCTTGAGAGAGATTTTCTTTTTACTGACGAATAGAGGTATCCCAAAACCACACAGAGCTTCTTATCAGTGGGTACCGATAAACTAAACAGATCAAGATAACCTCACTAACAAACCTGACCAACGTCCAACCTCTCTTTGATTAGGCAAAAAAAGCAAAGTGCCAGAAACTATTCGGGGACATCAAACGATCAAAAATGGGACTTGAAAAGCTATTGTATAAATGACTGTACATAGATTTGCTAACAAATAGCAGACATTCTCGCAATGCTTATTGGACAGCATCGTGTCCTCTCCGTTAATTGTCCTGGGTGTTTATTGCTTTCTCCACACTAATAGTCACTTTGCATGTTAGAAAAGAATCGAATCTAATTATCTTTCTCAGAAGAATGATTGGACTTCGATCTGCACTGATTCACCTATTCGCTCCTACTGAAGCACACACACACACACGCACGCACACACACACACACACACACTCGTACACATGAACACACACACACACGCATATATATATATATATATATATATATGTATATATATATATATAAATATATTCTCTCTAAGTGCTAATTTCTGTAAGTTCAAGAGAAAGATAAGCTCAAAAAGCAGTGAAGTCAAATTCATATAATTTATTTCGAGATGTTCACTAGGCATTGTAATAACACCCGAAAAGAACATTATATATATATATATATATATATATATATATATATATATATATATATATATATATATATATAAATAGAAGAATGTGGATTCGCTACACAAATTAGCTCATATTTCTGCCTTCTTCGGACCCCGTCAGGCCTTACTCCCAGCCCAAAACAAATTAACTCCATGAGTAAAATGTTGTATGTATCGAAAACTCTATGAAATAAATCCAATACATTTCAAAAGTGGCTCTATATTATTGATATTTCATTATATTATGTCATACTGCTAGCCTGATTTGTACCACATGCACTGCGTGTATATGTATATAAATGTATATGCATGTGAGCGCACACGTATGTATGAGTATATATGTGTTTGAGTGTGCACATATGAATATGAGTGTGTGTGTGTGTATATATATATATATATGTTTGAATATATATATATATATATATATATATATATATATATATATATGAAGAGTGGTTTCTCTTCAAGGCAAGATTGATCGAATATTATTGTTATATTTATCGATTCTTCTTTCTGGTTAGCTTTTTCCTGTTTCCAGAGTTTATTCCTCATCCCATGTTTGAGGATGCATAGAAATTCTTTAAGATTCAAAGGTGTATTTCCTTTAGATTTAGTACTCCCGATTATCTGTTAGTCACTATCATCATAGTTCATGGAAGTTCTTTTTATGGCAAGATTATATTTTTGCCGTTTGCTGTTGTTTAATAGTTCATGTACGTCATTTGATCAAGTTGCTTTTTTCTATTCATTTGGAATTCAGAATTTCTGCTCCTATTTCATATGAAATTTCACTGATAGGGTTGTGTTGTCTCAAATAAGATTACTTCCAATAGAGATATCTCAGGTTGTATGTAGTTTTTGAGGATTTCAGTATTCGGGGGGGGGGGAAGGGAGTGCAACCATTTTGTTTATAAATCCCTGGAATAGTTAATTGGTGAACAACTGATAATCCAAACTAGAGAAAAAATAACAAGCATCTAATTATGTATCAAACATAAAACCACCCCCAAAATTACATGGATTACGTTATCAGATATCGGGAAATGACGAAAAAATTTAGAATTACTTTTTTCATGATTTCTTAATTCTATTGTGGTTTTTCCCATAGTCAAATCCGAATAAGATAAGTCTGGAAAGAATGAGATACTGACGTCACGATCAACTGGGAAGTAACCAGATAGTATGTACCTTTTGTCACTGAATCCAAATTAGGATCATTTCATAGATAGCTATGAAACAAGATGGTTTCAGTGGGAAAAATCCCCATATATATGCTGGAATTTGAAATGCTTCCTGATAAGGTCCAAAGACGGTCTGAAGCGCTCAAAGAACAACTACAAACTTTAGACAGTGCCTTCATCCATGTGACCGAGCACATGGTCAGCTTATTTGCTAACAACACATAACTATATATATATATATATATATATATATATATATATATATATATATATATATATATATATATATATATACACACACAGAGGTCTTATTAGTCACTCAATAGAAACTGCAATACTGGTTAGGAATGATCAATTGAAAAAATTGATAATGGTGTGAACAATGAATACCCTTTTTGTTGTTGCTAAAAAAAGTCGGTATTTTCGAAAAACGAACGCCATTTTCCTGGACACAAACTAAGGGATTAATTTAGCATGAATTCACGATTCAAAATACACACATACAACCAAAAATCAAAGAGTGGGATGATGGAAATGCCAGTCCTCTTGTTACATTCCATGGCCTATATGCGTGATAAAAACATAGCTAGCCAGCCAGCCTGACCAACTTGAAAACTGAAGAAACCTATCTGAACAGTTTTAGTATCATATATATATATATATATATATATATATATATATATAACGTTCTATATCGTTCTAAATTCCTATTAATGAATGTAATATAAAAGGAACACACATACTTGTAATCAAAAAAGTAAAGTAGACTATTAGCTCCTAGGTCCATCATCCCTAGAACCTCCCATCACCGTTTCCTACCTCTAAATATGCCAAAACGAAATTATAAATAAAAAATTAAGAATGATACTATCCACTAGAGCCACATAGGATATCAACAGGGGCAATAAAACCCAATACCAAAATACCAAGGTCAAAATAAGAACAACCCCCAGATAACTACTAACCGCCCTTTCTGAGATGACCCCTAGATCCAGTTCACACCCCTTGACAAAATGGACAACCCCTGCCACTCAACACCACACTCACAACATTCTCACCTAATTCTTAAAAAACTAGGATAGAAAAATATAGATAATCATTCGCCTGATGGGCAGAAACATGAGCTAGTCTGTGTAAGGAATCCACATTCTACGATATATATATATATATATATATATATATATATATATATATATATGTATATGTATGTATGTATGTATGTATGTATGTACACACATTCTTCCATTCAGCAGGAGGCCTCCAGTAGCCCTGACAACAAAACTCACCCACAATGCATAGCTCCTTGCTGTGGACTCTGGTTCCACATGGTACATTTTAATACACACTCACACAGCACACACCACTGACGATGGGAAGAATCCCGAAACATGTATGGACTATTGACATATAAGGATTAATAAACCTTATCACCAAACACTTCACTCCCGAGTCTGTCTCACTCTCTAAAGTACACATTATATACATATATATATATATATATATATATATATATATATATATATATATATATATATATACATACATATATATATATATATATATATATATATATGTATATATATATATGGATGTAATTACATACAAATGTTTAAATGTATCTACTAGATTTCCACAGTGATTGTCACTTTGCATGTAAGAATAGAATCAAATCTAATTCTCCTTTGCAGAAGAACGATTTGCCTATCCTTACTCAGTTGAGCATACTTACACAAATAAGTACTTTGAATCGTGCAGTTTTGATTCGTTTGTGTTTTGATATAGCTCGATTAAGGCATTGCTGTTCAAATAAATGCAACTTAGTATAAGCTGAAAACTAAAACATCAAATTATGAAACTTTGATGAGTGTGGTTCAGAATGGTACAGATATTCTTTGGAGATAATTAACTGCACTTTCAAGAGCATAATTTGATAGGATGGGTTTAACCCCTGAACTTTATCGGGCCCTGATTGGGAAAAGGGTATGAGATAATTGGAAGGGTTCCAAGAGCTTAAATAAACAGCAATTATATTCAAAATGTATGAAAAATGTTTGCATGAAAAAACGAGGAAAACAAAACACGATAGAGTATAATACTCTAAAGCAGCAGATGCAATCGTTTTTGCCTTTACAAGGGAGAATAAGCCCTCTTAAAATCATAAACCGATGCAAACTGTTCCCACCGTGGCAGGGCATATGGAAGGGGGGTTGCAGCAGTTGGATAAGAGCGGGGCCCTGGGGCCCAAGCGGGTTCAAAGAATTTCTACGTTCGATTTGTATATAAAATCTTCGAAGTCCAATGATGAAATGAGATGACTCCTTTGTTTACTGCCAGTGTATGTTGTAAGGTATCTTAAGAGGGTTATACAAAAATGAAAACACGGTGGCTGATACTCTAAGCTTTTGTTTGTGTGTGTGTATGTGCTTGTGTGTGTGTATGTGTTTTTGCATGTGTTGTCAAATTCCTCCGTAAGCCCATATCTAGATATAAGTTATACCTTATTAAGTCTAAATGTATGTAAGGTCTTTTTTTACAAAGACATTTACTTTTCCTGAAGGAATACAATTCCAAAGAATTTAGGTGTATACATGAAGAAACAGAGAGATATGAACGACACACACACACACGCACGCACACACACACACACATATACACACACACTCATATATATACATATATATAAGTATATATCCATGAGTATATATGTGCGTGTAGTAGTTCTATGTCCTTATTTTGATTAAATAGGTAATTCATATGAAAGTATTCAACAATCTATTTGAATTTCTATGAGACCATTTTATCAGAAAAGATAAATAGTAGACGAGTTTCAGTTAAAGAATCAACTGCTCCATATAATGGATAAAATTTATTTTATCATCGAAATTGATATCTTCTAGAGGACAAATCAAATGTCACATTGTCAATAATACAAGGAGATTTTGTGAGTGAAAAACTCCCAATAAGCGCATAGATGCAACACTGTGAGCCGTATTTACTTGCTGAGTCCTGAGAACAAGATTTAACACAAGGTAGATTGATATGGAGTTCCGTGCGCGATATAGCTAGAAAAAATGCTGTAGTTCCTGCAATTAGTATTGCAAATGCGTCAGAGCAAGTCTGACTCTTGCCATTCAGTGAAATGGAATGATACTGCCCTAGGGCTCACTGATACCCAAAGACTGGGAGAAGTTATTTTTCCAGGCCACAGGACAAATCCCAAGCCTCTTGCATGTAGAAAGCCATCACCGGCCACTGTATAGCATCTTAGTCAGAAGCGTCAATCGAAAAGTCAATCATTTCGGGTTTTTTTTCAAGGATAGAGTGATGATGATGACGATATATATATATATATATATATATATATATATATATAATTTCTGTATGGCTCTTTGTATCTCTGATGTGGAGTGCAGTATGGATGGACGGAAAAGGGTGCCTGTAAAAACCAGGAGCAGTAAAAGATTTTTTGTGTAATGTACTTGCTGTTCTCGATCAAAACGTGCTTAAAATGAATTTTAAAAAAATACGCTAGTCTTTTTAATTCAACCACATTTAGATGCATTTTAACTTTCAATCGTTACACCTGCAATTCTTTTCTCAAATCATCTCTTCTCAGTGTATCTGAACATTTTTTGACGATTCATCCCCTGATGAGGTTGCAGTCAAAACAAGCTCAAAATGATTTATTTCTGAACAAACGAATTTAAACTTTTTTTTTTACTCCTTTTTCTTATGATGCAGCACGGAAAGATTTTTCATTAATTCTCTAATTTCCATTTATTTGCTCGTTGTTTGCTACATCGGATCAGTGAAAGTTTGAAACTTCACTAATTGCAATCGGGACCACCTTACTTATTTTTCATTCTAATTGTCCATTGCTTTTTACAGTCGCTTTTTAGGGGGTATTTGTGTGCATCCGTAGCGCAGAAAACACCTGAGATACAATATGTATGCATGTACAATATTAATTAAGTTTAGCCGCGCTTAAGGCCATAAGTATGAGGCATGCAAACTCATTACACAAGTGAATTGGTTTGCAATACAAAATTGCTCAACATTAGGCTAAATTAGGCACCCAATATCCCTATCCATCTCTCTCTCCTTCCCTCCTCTCTCTCTCTCTCTATATATATATATATATATATATATACACACATATATTTATATATATATATATATATATATATATATATATATATATATATATATATATATGAAAGGTTATCAAAAATGATGTTTATAGATGATAAAAGTTCTCTCCACAAGGCAGTGTATAAGCTCCTATGTTTACAAGATTTCATATCATTGGGTTTACATCTAGAGGTCACTCTATTTGATCACGTTTGTAAAAGAAATCTGGGAATTTTCATAAATGGAACACAACTCTCTGGAAAACCGATGTATATATCTTAGTTTTTGTTCTTCGTGCTTAACAATGAGACAATTAAATGTAATTATATATATATATATATATATATATATATACTCATACATATATACATATATATATACATACATATATACATATATATATATATACATACATACATACATATATATATATATATATATATATATATATATATATATATACATATATATATATATATATATATATATATATAAACTCAAAATATCTGAGTCATACGATGTAATTGCAGAGATGAAAATATATGTCCACTTCAGAGAAATTGCTTAATAAAAAGTCAATCAAAAAGCAACCGTAACAACCAAAGATAATGAAACCTCAATGAAGTGTATATAGGTGCAATCAAAAAAAACATGGCAAACTTGATGTAATCATCATAAAATGACATTTAACAATAAGAATTATAAGCAATCAACAACACTCTCTGAGAACATATGGAAATTAAAAAAAAGGAAGAAAAATTCTGAAATGGGAAATAATAACAAGCGCTTACCCATATAGAAATATCAATAAAACGTGTATGGTCCGTTTGAAAGAAAAGTTAAATACCATTTACTACAAACAACCACAAAAACTCATAAATAAAAGAAGTGAAATAATTTCTAATTGCAGACACAAAAACGAATATGTATTAAATCACGGAAATAAAAACAACACTTTCAAAGAATATAAATACATATAATACTTGAAATTACAGATAATTCCAGACTCATGTAATAAAGGAAAATAGATAAAACCATATGATAAAAGGACAAATATACTAAAATATACATAAAAGGTTTATGTCAGAAACGAGGCTAAAGCGTGCAGAATATGAAAAAAATAAAACTAGCCGTTTAATGAAGAGTAAAATGTATGATAGGGCAACGAGTATAAAAACGTTTTTCAAGTGAAGACATATATATATATATATATATATATATATAGAGAGAGAGAGAGAGAGAGAGAGAGAGAGAGAAACGAATATTTTTGATTCGACAGAATGCTTCTAAATTGAGTTATATAGAACTTCATTTGAAATGATCATCCGTCGTTACACAGTTAATGTATCACTTACCCTAGACAACGTAAAAAGAATAAACAATTGAAGAAAAAAAGGCTCAAGTTGGATATCGAAGCTGCCAACAAAACAGTAGCCGCTTCAACTTAGTGAAGCTATTAACATATTAATGCAAAGGCTGAAATACATGTTTTCTCACCAAAGTCTCAAATCGTTTATTCTCGGTCCATTTGTTTCGATCATAGCGACTGTTACGTATCAAGAATAGATATATGTGATCGGCCAGGACCGAATACACCGAGAATAATCAAAATTTACGTTGTCTAGTGTGGATGATGCATTAACAGTGTAATAACGGGGGATGATTTCAAATGAATTTTTTAAATATATATATATATATATATATATATATATAAATATATATATATATATATGTATGAATATATATAGATATATTCATATACATATATATATTCATATATATATATATTCATATATATATATATATATATACATATATATATACTTTCAATTATATATATATATATATGTATGTATTTATATATATATATATATATATATATATATATATATATAATGTGTACTGTAGAGAGTGAGACAGACTCGGGAGTGAAGTGTTTGGTGGTGAGGTTTAATAATCCTTATAAGTGAATAGTCCATACATGTTTTGGGATTCTTCCCATCATCAGTGGTGTGTGCTGTGTGAGTGTGTATTAAAATGTACCATGTGGAACCTGAGTCCACTGCCAAATATATATATATATAAAGCTTTACGGCTTAATTGAAGAAGAAAATTAAAGATATTGCTTGTGTCCCTTCAATCAGGTGTTTCCCAATATCTGTCAATGCAATTCATGTAATTTTCTTCAGTGTTTTTCCCTGTTTCATGTATCCTTTGTCAGTGTGGTACACGTTCAATTTTTCCCTTGTTGGGATCGTCAGTTTATCATGTAACCGATTCGGGGATTCTAAAAATATAAGTTATAATAACAAGATACCCCAGCAAACACCACTTCGCTGTCAGGCTGTGTAACTTATGTTGTACATGTAGTTCGTAATTTATGTCGGATTTTATGAGTATTTCATATTGATTTTATCTCATTTTACATATTATTTATTTTTTTGAAACTGGGCTTACTTACGTAGGTTAATCAAAAAATTCATTTAAGGATTAGGGATCAGTATAACAAAAGAGGTGACTCGTTGTTTGTGTCACTTCTATTGAATGTTCACCCATGTGTATATCAAATCTATCCGTCCGTCGGTCCGTCCATCTGTCGGTCTGTCTGTCTCTCTCTCTCTATATATATATGTGTGTGTGTGTGTGTGTGTGTGTGTGTCTAGGTGTGTTTGATTGATTACCGAAGACAAGGGATACCGTTTCAATTAAGTTTTTATCGTTTACGCACAAGAGAACGTCTGTCTAGATCCAACGAATGTAAATCGATTGGACAATTTTTTCATCCATTACTTTGGATCCAAAATTATGTTTGCTCGTGCATAAACAACAAACAGACGGATAAATTAAAACCGTATTCCTTGCCTGTCATACTACACAGATATGTACACACATCCATACAAATAGACAAGAGCGCATTTACCTACGTATTTTTTTGTTTTATGTGATTATTCAAGCTTTTACTGTGGATGCTATGTTATTATTCATCTGCAAATAAAGATATTTTAGTATCAATCCTAATGAATTAGCCTAAGAGAGAAATTTTGTCAGCTTCGTTGCCCGCCTTTCTTGGATATGAAAAATGAAACTGCCTCAAATAATGGCCGGTATCAAAGTGGCTTATATGATTTCTAAATCAAGGGTTCTAAACTTTTTCGTCCCGTTTACACCTAGCAAGTTCTCGAAAGTAAATCTATCCCCACCTTGTTCAGAAATTTGTGTTTACACTACTATTAAATCAGGTCAATTGACAAAGGTCTTAACTTTAAAATACTGGTTCGAAACACTGTAGTCCAACAGATTTCCGACCAACTAGCCATGTGGGTAACAGATTTTTTCACTCTTCGAGTGTCTGTATATGTTTTTGGGCACTTCTGGTCGTATTTTGTAGGATACAACCTTGAACATTTGTATGATGAAGGTACGACATGAGATCTCAAAAATGAAATAAATTCAAATGCTGGGTTTTAATGGTCATTTTGGAGCTTTTTTGTTTGATAAAAGATCTTTATTCTTCATATCATTTTTAGATAATTATAGTCGAAGATCAATTTACTTCTTGATAATCAATTCAGGCACACGTGCAGGTTATGGTGATTCATCGCTGTGAGATATTCGACATCATTAATTATTTGAAATAACAATAACTCGTAACAATGTTATTTATTGGAATAGAATTGGAAAGAAAAAATATGTGCAAATCAAGAATCAGAAAACATATCCCCTGGAGCAGTAAAACGTAACCCAAGGTTGAGAAACCCTGTTAAAGATAAGCTATCTATCTAGGCTAGGAAGTTAGCTAACTCAGTCTATGCATTGTAATGAGATTTTTTAAAATCCTGTTATGGTTTACTTAATGTTCAATTGATCGATTTTCTAATTAATGGAACACAGAAAGTACGCACAGTCACACAAAATCAGGTTTCCATAAAATCTTTTTACACAAATACAGAGTCTCAAAAATAACACCTGATTCATCCCGAAACAATCTTATGGACACAATAAACAAATGACAGATTTAATGAACATATATCCGTGCTTGGCATAAATGAATCACTGTAGTGCATGCATGTAACAGAATTAGTTATCCGAAAAAAAAAAGGCATCTGAAATCATACAAAAATACCAGCAGAAGTTGGTTCAAAAATGGCCTTAGCCATTCCAAATGCCGTTTTAGTTTTTTTTTTGTTGGATGAAATATCTATTTTCTTCATATCATTTTTTTCAAGATAACTTCCGTTGAAGATCAATATACTTTCAGATAATCAGTTCTGGTACACGTGCAGGCTATGGTGATTTATTCCTGTGAGGTATTGATATTCATTATCATTAATCAGTTAGAATAACAATAGCTCGTAACAATGTTATTGATTGAATTAGACTTGGAAAGAAAAATATGTGCAAATCGAGAATCAGAAGATATATCACTTGGGGCGGCAGAACATACCCAAGGTTGAGAAACTCTGTTCTAGAAATGCTATCTATCTACATTAGCTAGTTTGCACACTCAGTTCGTGCATCGTGATGAGTTCTTTTTTTAAAGTTCAAAAATGGACACAGAGACGAAAAATGTTTTGGGGTAAAAAACAAAAAAAGATTTTCAGATGGTTCCTAAAGGTATACTCATGCAGGTTTTTCTAGATTGTGGCCCAAAAAGTGACCAGGAGCGCGCAGGTATGCAGGCACACACAGAAAAATAAAGGGGTAGGAATCTGAGAAATAACCAACGAGCACATGAGAGAATCATGCTCAACCTTATATGGAGAGATCACAAGACAGCACAGTATATAAGGAAGAAAACAGGTGTTTGTGACATCATAGAAACTATTCAAAAACTCAAATGGCAATGGGCGGGCCATGTTGCAATGATGGAAGACAGCCGATGGATATCACGTCTCACAACATGGATCCCCAGAGATCACATAAGAAACCGAGGACGACAGAACACAAGATGGAGAGATGACTTGACAGATTCAGGAAATACTGGCTCCGCAATGCCCATGATATGGAATTGTGGCGAATCCTGGGGAAGGCCTATGTCCAACGACAGGCGTTAAAAGACTGATGGCGATGATGAATCTATTGCCCACTTGGCTGGTTGGACGGAGAGGCCATTTGTGGGGCTCTGGTGATTTGATAGACCTATTCAATACATTTAAGATTGCGTATATGTAGTCGGTTAGCCACTGATCTGCACACGTTCTGACAAAGCTCTGCATCGATGGTGGAAACTTCTTCCATCCTGGTAATCAAGATTTGTATGATGGCTGGGTCTATACCGGATATCATATTGTCCACGACTCTGCACAGAAAAAAGAAGGAAGGAGTTCGACAAAGTAAACCACGGTATCTACATAGGACTACAAATCTCCATGAATCCCCAAAGGGAGAAGAAATCATGGACTGGCCACAATGCAAGAATATCAAACAACCACTAGATATCTCAACAACGAGGTTCTCAGACATCATTAGTGAAAACACAACCTGAAAAAAAAATGAGATGACAGAACGATCTCAACAAGTTCAGAAAGTATTGGCTCCGAGATGCTCAAGATAGAGAAGCGTAGCAAATCTTGGGAAGGGTTTATAAACTACGACAGACGTTAAGAAGCTGTTGCTGACAGAAAAATGCATCCGGAGGGGTCAGATAAGCTTCCTGCATTGAACCTTACATGTATTAATTTGCATTTTTCAAACACAAGCACAAGTCTGGTGTCGAGTCCGATTCTCCACCGTAACGACAATAAGAACAATCCTCACTAAAATCAAGGGTGTAAGACGATCTATAAAATTCACATTTTACATGACATGATTTGAAATCACTATTGGCTAGTTTCAAGGAGACTGTCTTACAGATTGAGCTACATTAAAATGTCTGAAATTGTAACGACGATTTATTGAACAGATGTGCACGGGTCCATTCCATTCTATTAATTAGACGCATTTATACAAAAAATTATATTCGAACAACCATAGCCATCAAAGATGGTGAATGATTCCATTTTTTTTATTGTGTGTGTGTGTGTGTGTGTGTGTGTTTGTGTGTGTGTTTAAGCTTTCATATGCTTTCGTGTTACAGCATTTCCGGTCATACCATTTCGTCTGAAGACTTGGAAATTGGCATCAGCACTCTATAAGACACCTTATCAAAAAATTGAAAAGAATTAAAAATTGATGAGGCTTTTTTTATGACAGGTTTATTGATAGAGTTCAGATTCCCAAAAATCTAGATACTTGTAGATGTATTTATTTAGCCCAAATTTAAATGTTTTCCAAGGGAAAACGCCAGTAGTCGCATTTATAGAATTTATTCTGACCAAAATTATTCTTCAATGGAATTTGTATTACATAACTTTAAATTTTGACGCTATTGTTGTTCAATCATTGTCTTATAATTTCCATTCGTTATATATACAATACAGAACTTGCTTTAATCATTAGTCGTTGGAGTGGATTTTAACACCGTAGGAGCAAGTCTTATTAGAATTGTAAATTTTTTCATTCCAAATTGTTTCGTCATAAATTGGGCATTACTTTTTGAACACCCTTCGTATTCCATCGGCTTTTTTCGATGAAGTGCGTTTCAGAAAATGAGTTGAACACCGTAGCAGCACGTCTTGTTGGGATTGTAAATTGTTTCACTCCAAATTGTTTTGATATAAATCGGGCGTTACTTTTCAGACACCCTGTATGTTTCATCAGCCTTTTTCGATAAAGTGCGTTTCAGAAAATGAGTTGAACACCGAGGCAGCAAGTCTTGTAAGGATTGTAAATTGTTTCATTCCAAATTGTTTTGGTATAAATCGGGCGTTACTTTTTAGACACCCTGTATGTTTCATAGGCCTTTTTCGATAAAGTGCGTTTCAGAAAATGATTTTAATTAAAATTCGAAACTCTCCTCTTGAATGAAAAGAAAAAGGCACCTCCGTTTTTTTTTGTTTTTTTTTTGTCTGTTTTATTTCGAATTTTGTTTGCGACTTGATTATGCATTTATATTCATTATCGTTTTTCCAACCGGGTCTAAATTAACTTCAGGTCTGGAACTAAGCTCGGATTAAGATTTCATTAATTAAGCACGTGCTCGCGGACGCAAGTAAACATGAGCGTTCTGTTCGCGTGTTCCGGCCGGATCGCATCGGATACACCCGTTCTCGCACAATCACCGGAATTCGGCATCTTCAATCCTGGTCGGTACCTAGTTTGGGAATACCAGGTGCCGTCAAGCAGCTGGGAATAATGTAGACGGCCACCCGTTGTGAGTCTGTCCATCCTCGTAAGCGGGAGACCGAGCTGTATGCGTTCAATAATGCAAATCAAAAAAGCAACCCTCCCCTCTACCAACCGAGATGTCTGATTGGCCTGGCCGCGAGCGACAAAAATTAATGAACGAATTCTATTTCTGGTTAGTTCAAGTACTTAGATTCGTTCACCGACTCACAGAATAAAATTACTAGATTTTAGAAGTTGATGGAACAAATCAAGACTTTCCAATATTCTGATACAATCGTTAATGAAATTGAATTCAAAGAATAACTCCAAGAGTTGCTTGGACAATTGAAACTATATTTTTCCGATCAGGTGTTACTGGTGAATCTCTGGACTTCTCCTACTGCGTTTGCAATCCATCAAGCACCGATCAACTAACCTTTTTGCTCCAACAGTTACCCTTCGTTCTTCCTATGCGTTAAACAAATTTCAATTGCTTTCGGATCCACGGCGATTTTATTCAATTTCAGACTCATTTTTAGCACTGACCTTCAAGATAGGCATATCATCATCATTATCCAGTCAGCGTCCGTTGTTGGACATTGACTTTCCACAGGATTCCACAGATTTCTCTCAAAGCAGTGCAGGGCCAGTACTTTCTGAATTTATCTGGCTGGTCGCACCATCTTACTTCCTATCAGTGACAGTTTTGCATATGATCTCTGGATATCCTCATGTCAAGATACATGTTGCTATGTATATGAGGATCTGCATTGAGAAGCCTGGAACTATACTCGTATGCAATTTAATCTCAATAAATAAGTATCCTTATTTCATTTGAAAAAATAAATCTCACCTCGAATCAAATGGTTCCAACAAGTGATCAGACATAACGTCTTGAGAGTTAACCTTAACTCTCAAGACTTAATCTCCATACTAATTTCACAGCAGACGATTTCATATTGGAACCCTTCCTTCGTTTTTATTAGCTATGTTATTCTCTTTCACAAAGACCAATCCATAAAAACTTTGCGTTTATAACAAGACACGAACGAAACAGAGACACAACAATGTGAAAAAAATTATCCAAACGAATATACTAATTTTCACATGACAGTTTTTTATACAATAAATGGGTAAAACTGGATGTTGTAAAAAAGATACCTGAGAAATAGTTGAAGACGGGTTATATATATATATATATATATATATATATATATATATATATATATATATATATATATATATATATATATATATATATGTGTGTGTGTGTGTGTGTGTGTGTGTGTGTGTGTGTGTGTGATACAAATCAGGCTAGCAGTATGACATAATATAATATATCAATAATATAAAGCCATTCTTGAAATGTAATGGATTTATTTCATAGGGTGCTCGATACATACAACGTTTTACTCCAGAAGTTAAATTGTTTTAGAGTAGGGTTAGAAATAAATAGTAGAATGGGGATTCACTATGCAAAGTAGCTCATGTTTCTGCCCTTTCTGTGCCTCATCAGGCATATATATATATATATACATGTGTGTGTGTGTGTGTGTGTGTGAGCATGGATGGGTCATGATTGGGTTATCAGCGTCGCTTACATTCACTTTGCAGTAATGTACTTTGGAAAGGTATGAATCCATATCTTGTCTCCTAATTGAAAGTTGAACTGCAGGATAAAATATATATTTTAGCTCAAGTAAGCAACTAGCTTGGAAGGACAGCTCTGAATTCATAACCGGCTCACCAAAAATTATTGGCTACGGATGAGCTCAATAGACTACTGAATGCCTTTCTCCAGTAGCACACAGCAGGAGATACCATATTGAGAGTTTTTATTACGTAATTCTCATTGTTATGATACCGCAGACGATGCTATACAGAAACCCTTCGTTCGTTTTGATTTAGCTATGTTATTCTATTTCAAATTGACCAAGCCATGAAAACCTTGATGTTTTAACAGGAATAGGACAAAATAGATATACAACTATACAAACAATTAAGAAAATAAACATACAATTTTGCGTTCTTCTCGCGGGATCATCGAAGTTTAGTAACATCATTCATGGTTAGTATCTAGACGGATCATCTTTAAGGAATACCATGGTGATATATATATATATATATATATATATATATATATATATATATATAGTCCTACGAGGGCTCGTTCAGCGTCCTGTTTCCTCTTGCTATCGTTATTTCCTGAAAGAGCTCACTGAATTGAAACAAGATCTTTTGTCATGCGCGGACAAACACAATACACTTCCGGTAGAAACCTTCTGTTCCTTTTCCTGCTCTTAACCATTGCCTCAACTGATTTCCGTCTTCAACCACTTCTCAGGTATTTTTCTCTTTCTTATTTACGACGTCTCGTTTTAATTTTTTATTGTATAAGAAACTGTCATCCAAAACTGTCAACATCTCTCTTTCCCCAGAACTGTTAACATAGGTTTCTCTAAAACTGTCAATATATATTTCCAAAGGAGCCGGAGTAGTTGTCAATATAGGTTTCTTCAGAACTATCGATGGTTTTCAGTATTCAATTCAGACTGACTGGCTGTCAACATGGGTTTCTTTAAAAGTGTCAACGTACGTATCTTTAAAACTGTTGATATTGATTTCTTTAGAACGGTTAATATAGGGTTCTTCAGTTTTCTGACCAGTCTAGCTTGCTCTCAGCATAGATTTCTTCAAGAATGCCTATTAGGGTTGTTCAGTTTTCAGGTCAGTCTAGCTGACTCTCAACATAGATTTCTTCAAGACTGTCAACATAAGGTTCTTCAGTTTTCAGGCCAGTCCAGCTGACTCTCAACATAGATTTATTCAAGACTGTCAACATAGGGTTCTTCAGTTTTCAGGCCAGTCTGGCCGGCTGTCAACATAGATTTCTCCAAGACTTTCAATATAGGTTCCAAGTTAGCCCAACCGGCTGTCAACATAATTTTCTTCCGTCAACGAATCTTTTTTACTAGCTGGCTCTGCATATATCATACGTACAGGTCGTGCCAATGGAGCTAGATGGTTGAAAATTCAAACATTTAATCTCTATTATGCTCACGTACACGAATATTTCCCCTCAAAAATATTTTCCGCTTAAGACGAATTATCAGTGGAAGTTTATCCTAAATGGGTCCCTTAGTGTATGTCTAGCATTGGTAACGTTTATTTATAGGAACTTTCACACTTTTTGAGTGATCACTGGCCAACAAAAGACAAGAGAACTAACTGTTCTATCAATTTTTCCAATCTTTTAATTGATTGTGCCCATCACAGAATTCCCGTGTTTTTATTGATTAACTAACTGATCTGTTCTACTGTTCTTTCTGATCTAAAGTTTTCCCCTTACTCTTTAATCAGGGGGTGCCGTTGCACCCCTTCATTTGTGGTTGTCAATTTTTTCTGTTCTTTTCTATTTGATGAGTCCAGACATTTGAATTGCTCGTTTTTGAAAACAATAAAATGAATACTTTATTATGAAAGATTTTTTTTAAGTAGTGTGCATTGCAGTGAAGGAATGGTATTTAAACTGCAGATTTCAATATGGAGTGTTATTAGGGTATCAAAAAGAAAATAGAAAAAAAATTCTGTTGTTTATTAGATCAGTAGTGAAAATTTTACTAAAATCCAATTAATAGTTGATATTTTGTAATGAGAAAAAATGTGCCTGCACGTTGAAATTTTTGCAAATATTCCAATGCAAAATGACAATACAAGGGGTTTGTTCATTTAGATTTTCACAAAATTTTAGCCGAAAGGTTTTTTTCATTTTCAATATCTCCGAGATAAGGATTCTGACGATCAACTTAAATATTACACGATTTTGAAGTTGTATTTTTCTTTAAATAAACTGTCACGTCTCACCTTAATTGGCTTGCGTGCAATGCATTATGGGATTAGAGTCAGTTCGCAATAAACAAATTCAAATCATATCAAATCTGATTCTATCGTCGGAATGTTTATCTAATTAGTAAGAACAAAAATTGGAGATAAATCTGAGAAAGAGTTGTGTATACACTTTATAGAGCGGAAGAGATTTGGAAAAAAGGACGCTGGCTAAAATTTACAAGAGGGATTATTTTTTTACATTTTCCTTTCGATTCTGTTATGGCACTTCTCGTTTAGAACATCAGTTGAATGATAATTTCTGCAGTACAAGAAATAAAAAAACAAAAAACAAACAAAAAACTACTGAAAACCAGTGAGGAAATAGATACTCGCTTGATATATTTGCACACATAAAAATGCAGGATATTTATAAAGAAGAAAAGATACAATTTGTAAACATCCTTCACATTTTCACCACCGTCGTTTCCGTACAAATTATGGATTTTCTTTCTTGTTTGATTATTACTCGTTTATTTCATATAGTGATATAGTGATACCTTCATGCCGAAGGTCTCTCATAACAGAACTTCACTTAAAAGTGGTCTCAATCTCTTCAAGATATATATATATTCTTAGTTTGCAAGAACCTTTCATCAAATTATCGAGAATTGTGGATTTCATTTATCCATATCTAGTACTGAGTCGCCCATTTTCATCAAGAAAATGTAATGGACAATTGATGGATCAAAATAAAATTATCTATATATTCATAACACTCTTTACACGTTCATTGTTTGTCTATGAATTATTTAAAAAGGTTATAAACACATCAGAAATAAATATTTATGTTGATATAAAGGTTTTATGTATACGATATTTCTATTGGGAACAAGTTACTGAAATCCCATAGGTTCAATTATTCACTCAACGAATTTTCATTCAACGAGACGTCTTTTGCAACAGATAGTTTTCATTAAGAGAGATAACACTGTAATCATCTCTTCAATGCGTGTCTAGATTAGATTTCAGCGTCGATATCAATGGTCTCCAAAGATGTCAATATCGACCCCTGGGGTTTGATGGAATTACTCAACAGATCGATGAATGCCTTTGGATAAAAAGGGGATTGGCTCAGATGTTTCAGCGTCAAAACCTGACATTGTGTGAGAGATTAAAATATACAAAAAATAACTTGCTGGTACACATATCAGATTCATATGCATAACTAAATCTTTCTCTATAATACATTTCTTTTGCCTAAACTTAAACAGCTGTGTACAGTTATATTATACACACTATAATGGATATATCACACCACTCTGTCCTTGAACTACACCGTTGTATACATCGAGCTAATTTTCTATCTCCCAAGTGAGCTGCTTATGCGATAAGATCTGGTTCTGTTCTGCCGAGAAAAAAATCCTGATAGTATTCCAACGGTGCCTTGGGTTACCATTGTTATCCAAAAATAAATGTAGCTTGGGAAACAATGGAATTTTTTTTTTTCGATTCAAACAGTCTCAAGGACATGGATAACACGAGGTTCAAGTCCTAGTCCAAATGATAACTTTTCAAATATAGAGAGAGCACTTATTAAGATCCATTTTGGCCAGTACTTTTTTTTTTTAAAGATTAAACTCACCAGCCGATAACATTACTCATTTTCATATATAGTGGACGAGATCTTAGAATGGACATTGCTCAGTTCTGAAACACTGTCTATTAGATCTAAATTGTGTGCCATTCAGAACGCGTGCATAAGACATATCTGCCTTGTTTCATAAACTAAGTGTGTGAGAGACTGCAACGATTTCTGATTCCACATACTGCAGCTTCTGATGATGCCTCGTGATAAGGTGCAATGCATGAAGTTTTGTCTTAATTATAAATTGTGTGATACAACACACTTTTCATTTTCTACACTCTCACTTGCTATTACCACGTTGAAAATTGAAAATTATCGGATTAATGGTGTTTATATATATTTATCCTTTTCGTTTATTGAAGATTGTGATGTTAGTCATAATTTTATTTCTGATGGTAACAATGGCGATGATGTTTTTGTTTGTTTGCTTTCTTTTTTTTTCCCCGGTCTTTGTTTATTGTTGACGGGTTATCTGATCGGCAAGGACGTTCGCGCACGATATTAACATTGTGTCATCTCTTGCCCGAGGATATATCAATCACTTCAAAGGGTTGCAAGAGTCTTGCATAATGAATCGAAGCCTCCACAGCTTCCCTCAGTTTTCCGGCCGAGGGACGGGTATTCATTTCTCTGTCGTTGATTTCTATCACGACATGGCAAAAAAAATCACAAAACGAGCCTAGATGCTGCAAGGTGAAATTGCCAACCAACTGAATATGATTAAAACAACTATATCATATATATATATATATATATATATATATATATATATATATATATATATATATATATATATATATATATATATATATATATTATGTCATCCACAGACATCTGTTTCGATGTATTACATCTCTTCCGTGTGGCTATAGACTTTCCATTATTCCATCCAGTACCGCGATGCAGAATTGAAACCCCCCGTAAGCTGATATCCTACCTCTGGACTACGGAACTGGACGGGCAGTAAGGCTGAATTTAAGCAATATATATTTAATCACACAGAAATCCCTTATCCACCAGAGTGCTCAAATCCTATGTGTATATTTATATATGTATTGTGTGTGTATATATATATATATATATATATATATATATATATATATATATATATATATATATATATATATATATATATATATATATATATATATATCAAATAAATAATAAATACTTGGACAACTGTGCGTCAAAATTTGGTATTGGTTGAAAAGAAATCTACCTAAGAATAAATATGATCAAAATGAATCCTCATTAGGACATCACTGCAGTTTTCCAGTGGTAAACATCGAAGATAGGGTAAAAAAAAAACATTGACATTCAGAAACAGGGGGATACGGATGTCAATAATAAACTGATCAAAATCGGGCGACCAAAGTTTAACAAACAATTTTTTTTTCTTAAATCAGAAAAAAAACAAAAAAGCTTTTACCTGTTCAGGGGAGTGATGATGATAATTTTCAAGTTTGTTCACGAAACTGTTTAGCGATGAGCACTCGGACGCTAAAACACATGCAAATATTACAAAAGGCTAAAACTTTCCTTTATCTTCGATGAGTACGATTATCCAATATATATTTTTTAGTACATCGTATTTATTTATCTAAACGAGATACGCCTCCATATATCTGCCTGATTAATTTCGTAGATTTGTAAAATTTGTTGAGGCGGTTCGGTTCATCGGTGAAAGTCCCAGCCATCAATCACTTGGTTGAGATTTCAAATCATGGTTGGGAAATCTTAATTCCATTGATGTAATTACTATTAGGATGGAATGAACCCTTGCGTAATTCTAACAAAAATTTCCCTGGATGTGTAAGACTTGTTAATAAAGTTTTGTCGCTAAGAATATAGCTGGAATAGAATATTAATTTTCACTCTTTTAAATTTAGTGAGGATTGTTCTTGTTACAGTTGAAAAATGAAGTCAAAAATCAACACAAAGATGTGTTGATTATAAGTCATGTGCAAATGGCAGTGGTTGGTATAGCTGAAAAAGCCGCTAAACCAACGAACTGCTTAAAAATAATCTGAAGCAGAGATATCAGCAAACTTTCTCTCATAAGTATTCAGCTTTGGTTCATTTTATTGCTGGTTGGGGAGGGGGTTGTAAAACCCAAATTTTAATATGCTGCAGGTTACATATAGAGCTTTTGAGAAAAGTATAACATGTCAATATCGAGTGATGATCAAGATGAACATAAATAATTCAATTAAATTAAACATTAGTTTGCATCCCACAAACAGTTTATTTAAAGCCTATGTTTAAGTTACAACATTTTAAACTTTCAGCCCTCGAAGTCTGTTTTAAAGTATTAAAGAGCCAAAACCCTTAAGCGATGTTAAATCTATTTAATAAAACTTATCCTTGCTTCTACTGAATTTTTAGTGGATTATGAGTTTACCGTTTTTGTTAGCTGGGAATACCACTGTCAATAGGCCTATACACACTATAATAGCAATTTTACTACGTACCTTGAACAATATATCATACTCCGAATAATCTATTGTTGTGTCAAATGGTAATACTATATAGGATGGTATCAAATGGAACCTAGTTTCATGATGATGATTAATAGCCATACCATGCATTAATGAGTCACCATAGTCTGCGCTTGTACCAGAATAATGTAAAGAATATGTAAAATTATCAGATATTTTATATAAAACTAGCTTTTGAAAATAGATCAATTACCGAAAATCATAGCCCCAAATACCAGCACAATATCTTGGCATTGCTGGTCCAAAATGATCATACAGGCCCCGAAAAGAAATATGGGAAAAAACAAAAGATATGTTTTTAGAAGATATTTAATGAGAATTTTCAAGATTGTAGCCCTATAATTATGACCAGGAGTACCCAAAGACATGTTCATGTCGTCATTTAAAGAGAGAAGGGTCCCTAGTTTAGTTTATTGGTTGTCCAAGTTGACTATTTGTGGGGCTAGTATAATTCAATGTTAGCTGGACTTTTGAAAATTCTGTGACTGTTGACAATGGGATTATCTCTGTTCTTTCTCATTTACCGGTATTTTCTCAGTCTTTCTCTCTTGTGTCTTCCAATTTTCCCAGCTCTTTACATTTTTTGGCAAAAATTATACAAACCTGGATTAGTTTCATACGCAGAAATAATTCTATCAACCATTAAACCTAGCTTTCTTTCCCGAATTCTTTCTTCATATCATCATTATTTTCTGCATTCTCTCTTCCTACCATTTTATAAAACTACCTGACTGTCTGCTCTGACAATTATCTTCCTACCCTGTTATTAAACTTTCTAACATACCCCTTATGTTATTAATGGAAGCTTAACCTCTGAAAGTGCGTGGGAACAAGCAGATTGATATCATAGATAGAACGATGATATGAACGTAAGCAGAATGATAAATCACCATGTTGGGGGGCAAATATTCTAAATATGATATCAATTAGAACGTAGTTCAGTGACGATCGATAACCCACTTCGATGATGCATACGTAGGTAGGTTGATGCATCGTTGTCTAGGGTCCCTGTGATATTGAATATTGTGTTATCAAATATGTCACTCTCCAATGATATTTGTTAAGATAATACGATGATGCCTACGTACACGGTACAGATCCACAGGTCTATCTCTTTTGGAATAGATCGGAACAGACTGGGATTGATTATTATGCGTACAAGCCGATAGGTATGAACAGATAGAGATAGGTAAATGTGAACTTACTGATATATATATATATATATATATGTATGTGTGTGTGTGTGTGTGTGTGTGTGTGTGTGTGTATAGTGTGTGTATGTATATGTATATATATATATATATATATATATATATATATAATTGTATATATATATATCTATACATATATATATATATTTGATAGTATGTGTGTATATGTATATATATATTTAATTGTATATATATATATATATATATTTAATTATATATATATCTAATTTCATATATATATATATATATATATATATATATATATATATATATATATATATATACATACACATATATACATATACACATATATACATATATATAGAGAGAGATTTGAACGAATCAAGACAGGCCAACAGATGGATAAACAGATGTGCTGAGACTAAGATAGATATGAATATACAGTTTGATAGATATAAAGCAAGACTGTAATGGATAGATAGATTGAAAGATAGATGGATGGATGGATGGATAGATTCACAAAGATTAAAAACTAGGATACTCAGGAATATATTCTGAACATTGGACTATTAGGAAAAAAATAAGTCCTTTGAAAGTGTTCTGGCAATTTTGAAGATGTATACAAAGGACATAAAAACCTCTTTCAAATGCATCGGATATGTTTTGCACCGACTGTAGGTGGACATGAACAGATTGTGATCGATCAAGAGATAGATATATACGGACCGAAAAACACGCACATACATACCTTCACAGATATTTTAAGACACACACACACACACACAATATATATATATATATATATATATATATATGTGTATATATATATATATATATATATATATGTAACATTCTGTCATAGTGTGGAAAGTTTGATAAATAGGAGTCAGTCAGTAAAACGGAATTCAAATTAGAAATTTAGTAAAGAGAATTAAATGTCTTAAATCTATAATTGGAAAATTTATCTACCTATCGATCAGGTACCTCCGACATTATTGTTAAAATGAATTATTGACACGGTTTTGGATACTACATCCCTCGCCCTCCCTTCCCTTTCCTAGGCAGTACTGCATCGGGAAAGACAGTTACGAGGATGTCTGAAATAATACGCTTCCCCTCTCCCCGGTTACACTTGGGCTTTAATGTCATTATTCCGTCTCTCAGCTTAAGTCATAAAAACCACAAGAGTTTCAGAAACAGACATCTATGAGATCAGTCCAGAACATAGTTCCCTCTAAGCTGTGCGTGCGGGCACAGGTTTTGCAACCAGCGCACAAAGAAAATTAACCTGCTTGCTAAATGTTCGTTACTTACAATTCTATAATGAGGTTGATAGATTCATAGATTGGAACACACTGACGTAGGTAGTTAGTTAGATCCAAACAGGCTGAGATGGGTAGATTGATAAATTTAATGTCATAATTTCTTCTCTCAGCTTGAGCAATAAAAATCGCGAGAGATTTAGAAGAAGACGTCTATGAGATCTGTCCAGAACAGTTTCCTGTAAACTGTGTGGGTTTGTGCACACACACATACACACGTTTTGAAATGAGCACACAACAGGAAACAATGTATGAGCGAAAGGCTCGTTACATGAAACCAATTCGATTATTAATCAACATTGCAACAAGAAACCATCAACCAAAACTATCAACGTAGATTTCTTCAGTTTTTAAGTTGGTCTGCTTAGCTAGTTTTGTATGTATTTATAGGTACAGGCCGCATGACCGGAGCTTGAGGGCTGAAAATATATGACAAAAAATTATGAAAAAACATCCTTGTAATATTTCTTAGTCTGACGGGGTTCAATTTACAATCGTCGTCTATGCTTAACAGATCCATTTGTGAAGCTCCAATGTTGTTTTTTTTATTGTAAAAGCAAACATTTTTTCAATGATCTCTGCCCAAGCGAAAAGCGAGTAACTTATCCATTGATTAACCGTTTTTATTGATCATCCTTAACATGACATACCAATAAAAGATGTTGACCGCTTCATTGTTTTTTACTAAGCGCCCTAATACACCTATACTTATATCTATAAGTATAATAATAGATTGAAATAATAAGATTTATTGAAACTATCACATTATGCGAAACTTTTTCTGTTTATCATTTGGTTTTTATACATACCACTTTTTACATCCCTGATAGTTTTTATTATTTTAATTATTGGATGAATGGCTATTATCGTTTTTTATTCAATTTCTGACATTGTATCAGATAAAACAAAGAACATTTGCCATCACAGTCAATAATTGAACAACCATAGCGTCAAAATTTGGAGAAATGAAAAATGAAGTTCCATCAAAGAATAAACATGGTCTGAATAGATTTTACTTATGACATCAATGACATATTCTACTGGGGAACATCTGAAATAAAACAAACAAAAAAAACCTTTAGAGATATTAAAATTCAGGAGATTCTAGATGGTATCAATAAGCCGGTGAAAATATGGCTCCAAAAAAGAAGCTTTTTTTTTTCTCAGAAAAACAGAATCATTTTTAGAAAGCTTGTAGTGGAGTACTGATGGCAATTTCTGAGTCTGCAGACATATCGCTATAACCAGAGGCGCTGGAACACATAAAAATACACACGTACATTTGAAAACTTTGACAGCCACTCATTAATGTTTCATTTAATTATATAGTAAACCCAATGTAGTTATTCAAATCGTACAATAAGATCTTACATGAATGCATTACTATGTAACAGGCAATCAGAGTTGTATCAAACTGTTGCAGAAGGTACATCCGGTTTCATGAAAACTTTCACAAAGTTCAAAATTGGAATAATGAGAGGCTGCTCTTTATTTATGTTGTTATTCATAGCAACAATCAAAACAAAAATATCATTGTTGATCATAATCACAATAAAGATATTTCTTTTACGTCATTTGATTATTATCTAATTTGATCTTGTTCGACAGAAAAATTCGACGGAAAAAAACTCTGATTTTCTTTCTGTTTATATCTTTTATTCAGAAATGATTAATGATGCGAAATTACGTCATAAAAAACGTCACAATTTGTGGTCATATAAAGGGTTCAGCTCCACATATCATTATCATTATCATCATCATCACCACCAATCTTCTAACGTCCGTCGTTGGACATAGACCTTCCCCACGATTCGCCACACTTCGCGTTGCAGAGCCATTATTTTCTAAATTTATCCTGTTCATCTCTCTATTTCGTATTCTGTCGGCTTTGATGTCGCATGCAATCTCTGGGGATCAATGTTGTGAGTCGTGATGTCCATCGGTTATCAGTCATCCTTGCAACGTGGCCTGCCTATGGCCATTTAAATTTTCTAATAGATTCTATGGGATTTTTGACATCCAAAAGAACCATAAATCCAAATAACATCAAACATGTCCGGAGCATGACCAAAATACACGGCAAATATCTTCGTCGACAGAGTAAATAATAATCGCACGATTCTTTCTCTCTGTCCATCTTCCCGTCAATGAAGCAGTGAAAATTTTCAGATGGGTGGGCTTTGGGTTGACATAGGGAAGGTTGAAATCCAGGGTGGATCCAGGATTTTTTTCATTTTGTTCAAACTCAACATTCTTTTAACGTGAATAGGAACATGAACGAGAACAAGAAAAATCTTCATCAAAATTTTGGGTGCAAACCGATACGCGAAATTCACATCTCCATTGTGATTTTAACTCACTACGAACCGATTGCAAGGATTGAACTGAATAGACAGGTCCTACTCATTTACAAAAAAATCATACATATAAATGGTCCTTTTAAATTTAGATAAATCAATACATTTATGCAAAAAGATGTATGTTTTTAATGTAATATATATATATATATATATATATATATATATATATATATATATATATATATATATGTATATGAAATGGAATTGACCCTGCAAGAACCAGTCTTGTTTTATACATTTGGGTGTATGCTAATGACTCCCCGAACGATATCTCCAAAAGTTCTCTAAGAACTTTGAGAACATTTCATTGATGTACGTAATAGGCAACAAAAGAAATGTTAAAATTTGGGCATGGATACTTCCCCTTCATCGTTGACACCAACTGATGTTGCTAAAATCCCATGTCTGCCCAAATGATACATCCAAAAGTTCTGAATGAATTCATGAAATTCCGTAGGAAGGTTGGTAATGTTCAATGAAAAAAGTGATTCGAATTTGGGATGGATACCAGCATAATTATTTCCCCTTGGTATGACGTTAACAGTTATGCACTCTTGGAGTGCTCTTGTAGTCTTAAGTGTCCTTTGAAAATAAGTGATGTGCGATTGTTATATTTGAAATACTAATTAATAGAAAAAGCTAACTAAGAGATTACTTTCCAGTAAGACTGATTATTATATGCTAGAATATACCCGACAGTGATATTTATGTATGTATTGGAAGTGAAAAACCAGCAGACAATAGAGCGGGTAATTCAATTACGAAAAAACTTTAATGATTGTTCGTGTAGAAAAATAATCATATGACACATTTTTAGCCCAGACGATAAATGTATGAATGTTTGTATGACATGATATCAGATTTTTCTCACAGAACTTTTTGTAATAATAATTGTTGTCGTAGAATCAAACAGAATTCGTCAAGTAATCAGATAGGAAAAATAAGATTGTGAGTCGTTTTTTACAGATGAAATGAAGTTCATGAAAAATAGCTGGAAGATGTTTATCACGTTACTAGTTCTATTGAGTGACTTACTGGACTTATATTCATCGTGCTTACTTGATATACTCATCATTGAGTTCATCAATCTTGGTCAAACTGTAAACATAGCTTTCTTCAGTTTTTGATGAGGTCTGGCTGTCTCACTATATATATATAACTCTTACCTACTGCACCTATGGTTACAAGTTCAGAAATTCAAAAACTTGCACCTCACTATATCAAGAGGAAACGGCTTTCTTTTTCAAAAAACCTTGAACGGATTTTTTTTGATGGGGGGTCAAATTTGCAATATGAGTTTTTGCTAAATTGATCCCCTAGTTTTTGTCCAGCAGCATTCATCCTTATTTTGTTATTTTTTAACTTCGTAGTGATTACAGTCCTACAAAATTCGAGAGTGGTGATTCGTTCATTGAATACCTCCTTTTTCCAATATTTCAATTGATCACCGCCAATACTGAACGCTGCCAAAAGTTGTAGGTCACGCGATGGTCTCTATTGAGTGATTAATATTTAGTTTTACCTTTTTTTAAATTTCTGATCATTTTATCCATCTATAGTGGTCGAAGATGAACGTGAATTCAGTTCTGAGTGATACAGCTGCTGCGGTTCAATGCAAGAAATGGAATCATGATTGGCACATGACTTGGATTCAAGTGTGGGAGATTCACGCAATTTGTCAGTCTCGTCCCTGTCTGTCTGTGTCGAAAGACAGGGCATAGTCAAGAAGAAATCATCCTAAAATACCAAATGATACGGTAGGAAGCGAGAGAGTCAACCTGAATGTCTTATTCTTTTGAGGATTTAATGGATGTTCGTTGTCCTAGGTATATTTTGTTTATGTATGAGTGTGTGACTTAGCTGTAATTAAACAGCTATCTGCTGCTAGTAATAGCACTAATACTGCTTTAGAGTCTTGGTTTTATATCTCATCCAAATATTCAAAAAATATGAAAAGTTATTAGAAATCTACAGAATGATAAATTTCGATCGATATCATTATCGGCTTTCAACACATAGACTCTCCTTGAATTTTGATGGACCTCTCTATCACAGAACCATTACTTTCTGAACTTACCTAATTCGTCACTCCATTTTTGCTTTGGGTTCTCTGGACATTATCAAGTGTGTATCAAGTCTAGAGAGTTTTTGATGGCATTTAAAAATTTAAAACGATATAAAGAATTGCATTTGTCATCTCTGCTTTGATACCCTATACACTGTAAAACAAGATTTATCAAACAAATAAAACAACACCTCGAATGGGAGACACAGACCTTTAAATTAGTATATATATATATATATATATATATATATATATATATATATATATATATATATATATATATATGAACTGCTGGGAACTTTGTTAAAAACTAGGTTTCATCTCGAAAACAACCGTGGATTTGTTAAAATCTAATATTTGATTATGTATTATATTGCTATTATTAGTCGAATTTGCAAAGAAATTTCGGCTTTTAGATACGCGAACACCTCTTGTATCAATTACCTTCTCTATCTGACTGACTTAGTGACTGTCTGAATGACAGTATGACATATTGAAACAAAAACCGACGATTTAGCTCTTTTGGATTTAGCTTTTCTTTGATGCAAGGAAGAGAACTTTATGGTTTTGCCGACTTGCTTGCTTCATTAGACTTGTATTGCTATAATCGTTCTTTTTTCTTATTTCTTTACAGGTAAGTCATCACCTGATTGTAGCCCAGTTCATGAACTTCAAACCAGGTATTGTAGAAGTTTTTCTCATATATATGCACGTGTAACTAATTTGGCTGTGTATTTTTGATGGGTGCTACCAGACTGTGTTCGATCCTAAGTATGAAATATTCTTTATTGTACATTTTTTCTTGACCCTTTCAAGACAAGTCTTTCGAAAGTTCTAATGACTGAATCTTTCAAAGAGTATAAAAAACTCTTATGTTGAAAAACCATTCTTTCATTACATCAAACATTCTCCTTATTCTGAAGATCCAAAATCGTGTTGGGATACATTTGTCCCACTAGACATCTATCATTGGAACAGATGGGAAACAAACAACCAGCAGATGACTTCTCTTTCTCATCTTTCTACTAATTAATTTCTCTGTGGATCTCATGCTATAATGACATCATTATCTGCAGTTGCAACAGAATCTCATTTATCTTTTTTTTTCGTGACACCTTCGTCCCAGAAGACTTCTGATAGAGATCTACCGGACATATACGTCGTAGCAGTCAGGGATTAAATCCGAATTGGGACTGACAATGCTGACTACCAATCACTATTTCCGAATCATCGTTGCCTTGCAAATACTCCGCCCGACCAATTAGCCAAGTGGACTACAGATTGTTCTGAGTCTGTATGTCTATTAATGCATGCCCCAGGCAACCTTTGTCGCATTTTGAAGCTACAACCTCGGAAATGTACATAAGTAAAACATTAAGCACCATCTAAAAACATACTTATTTCTTTCTAAAAGTGCTTCCTGAGTCACATGGTCATGTCAAAGGCATGCTACTCAATTCGTGTGATGGTGTTTTCAACTAATTTTAAATTCAAGATATACATTTTTTTTCAGATAGTTTCAGATAAAATATCTTTTTTTTTAGAAAATTTTAAAATCATTCATAAGATAATTAGACCAAATAATTTTAGATGAATGTCTTTTTTTTAGAACATTTTTAGATCATTTACAAGATAATTAAACCAGATGATTTTAGATAAAATATACTTTTTCAGAACATCTGAAAGATAATTAGTATTGCTCCATTCGTGGGTACGTCGATTCGTTCGTGGTACGTACGGATATTTTATAACTTTTTTGTCCGAGTAACCTTATCTTATATGGACTGCCTAACAGGAAGGAAATGCTCCAGTATTCCTGAGTTACTTTAACATCTTTTGTGGTGGGAGTAAATTTATGCTTTCCTTGAAAGCATTTGTGTAAAATGAACGTAAATAGACGCAGACAATACTCGAACTTGGATTGGCGGTTCCGTTTCCTGCAAAGGTAACCTATACCATACATTGCATCCACTGAAAACTATTAAATACTTTTAAAAAGCTTCTGAACCACTCTCAAGGATAATCTGTCTTCAGCCTTTTACTCTCCGTCGTTAGACATAGATGTCCCTAAAGATTTGATGGACTTCTCTATCATGGGCATTGCAGAGCCAATACTTTCCATACTTTCCAGTTTGTCAAGCCATTTTATAGTTTGCAGGTCACAGTTTTGCTTATGTTCTCTTGGGATGTCGTGATGTTGAAAATGTTATATACAACTGTCGTCTGAAACAATGGCAACATAACTAGCCCATTGCCATTTGAGCTTCCTTATGGATTCATATCCCAGACTCCTGTTTTTTTTCTAATATACTGCACTCTCTTTTTTCCCTCCACTTGATGCTAAAATTGATTCTCCCTGTGTGCATTGTATCATTTTTGGCTTGGGAACCAATAAGGAAGATATTTGAGGAAGACCAAAGAACTTATCAGGTGGGCCATTGTAATCAAAACAAAAGAGATATCTTTCCAATACCTTTGAGAAAAGTCAATAACTTTCCAAATTTTTTCAGACAATCCAATCTCTTCTTCCAATCACATTTACTTGACATTCCAGCCAATTCATTCTATGGCCTTCTTTAAGTGCAATATAATATCTAACAACCCTAGTTCCGGGAAGGTCAAACTCTACAGCCATTTCTAAGATTACTTGAAACATGCATTTTGTTAGATATGTAAGAATATGTAAGTCAGACTTAGTTGCTGAGAGACCCACCTATTAATCACTTAGTCGTGCTTTTGAATCTCGGTAGGGAAAAGCTGATTTGATGGATTCGTTTAGTTCAACGTGACGAGACGGACAGATACGGAATTGTTAACTCTTCAAAAGTATGCGAGGATTGTTTTGGTTATTCATGTTGTTACAAAGATGCTATGATTGTTCAATTGATGCGTGGGAAGACAAGTATTTTATTAAATTCAACAAGAAACTATATGTTATAGGGTTAATCTTACAGTTGCAGTAAAGAATATGAAATTATTTCAACCAACCGACAAGCCCTTAACCCGATCTTACCAACAAATCCTAAGCTCAAGCCAACTTACTGACCCTAACAACCAAACATAACTATACACCATATTGGTTTTAAAGTAAACTGTATTTTAGATCAAAAAAAAAAAAAAGAAATAGAGAGTTATTTGATCATCGGTATAAATCTAGCCATTTTCAGCCATTCATAATAGTTATAGCAACAGCTTCGATCATTCCCTCTGCAAAATATCAACGTAAAATTGAATCTTACCTATTCCTAACAATTACAAATTATTGGTGGAGATACTAGTCAGATTAATAGGTGAAGAGATCCCAGTGAAGTTAATCAGCAGTTCCATCAACCTGACACCCCTGACCATCAATGAATGAACTCTTCCATCAAACCTGACACCCCTGACCACGCTAATCAAAATGATTGATACACAAGTCAAAGGCCCTGCAACTACATTTCTGCATCTTGCCCCTTAGAGAAAGTCTGGGGTAGAAACAAACGTCAATTGCTTAAAAGGGTTAAGTAATTACTTCCTTTGGATTAATTGATGGTCAGAATAATAAATGTATCATGCTAGAGTTTCATGAGTGGTGTCCTAGCAGTTAGCAGCCCGGAGAACAGACTTGGAGAGACAAGTTCAAAACTTCAACCTTTGCTGCCAAATTCTGGTTCTTCCCCATAAATCTATGCTTTCCATCCACAAGCTGAGTTTCTGAGTTAATATTTTGAAAATAGTGCAATTTAGAATTATCACTGATTCTACAGTAATGATCTGAACACACAATAGGCATATTTACATTTTTTGTTTGTTTGTGTTCACGAATTGCATTGTTTAATCTACCTTCCTGTTATAACATTTCAATGGAGATCACGTCACAGAAAACGCTCAAGACTGAATGTCTAATCACAAATTAAAACAGCTTGAGGTGGGTTCAGACTTTAAGAAATTACGAAATTAGGATACTTGGATTATTAACAATACATTTGTTTTTAAATGTAATGTTTCGCTATTGTTGGACAACGTCGTTTTCAAACTGGATGAAACCTTACAAAATTCTTGTCATTTTCGTGACGTAATGCTTCGGTCATCTTTGACATAAACGGAAGCAACGATCGTGACATCAAGTATGTTCCTTGCAAACTTGTTAGAAAAAATGACCGAAGCATTACGTCACGAAGATTACAATACATTCAGAACAAGAAATTCGTGAAATTCAATTCATTTTGAAAACGATGTTGATTGATAGTGCCAAGATATTACGTATGAGGAATTATAGATTCGTACGATCCTTGATGAGTAAACATTAATATTTGGAGACTGTTAATAATCTCTTTTTTTTTCTTACTTTGAATGAATTAAATCTTAACAATAATACATTCATATGAATGTATCTAACAGTTATTCAGATGAATTGATAGTTTAGTAAACAAATGAATATGTTTGAATCTCGAATGATAAGTGTTCTGTTGTAGCATTTGCTATAACCATTCTATGAACAAAAACCCCTGGTGGAAAATCGACATCTTACCAAAACGAAAACACTTAGGTCATATAAAAGTTGTTTTTTTATTCTATTGTCAAAAACTGAATAATGATAAATTGTTTATTTTATCAAAGGGGGGTTGACGAGAAAAAAGAACAATTATAGAGATCTACGTATATAAATGAATAGACGCCATTTCGGTCCACTTGGATGATAAGAAGGTTAGCACGTTTATTTCACATGCAGAGGGATCTGAGTCCGTATTCTTGGTGTGAGGAAATGAGTGTGGCAGACTGTTTACAAATATCCTTGTAAATATTGTACAGGGCGGGAAAATTGAGAATTGGTTACGATAGTGGCAAACAAAAAAGGAACTCTCTCAGTCATCCGTGAAAGATACTGTCATACACCTATGTAAACATGACATTTTTGTAATCTGGATTTTTAAAAAGTCTCATCCCTGGGTTTCATTAAAATCTCATCGGCCGCCCTGAGTCAAGCTGCAGGCTAACAAGTTGAAAAAACTATCACGTTATGTGATTTTCCAGAACTCTCCCAAGGCTATGCAACCGCTTGTGTGAATATTCAATTGTGATTTTCAATTGTATAGGACCTCACGTCACAGTAAAAAAAAAATGATCAGTTTAAAATCCTTTAATTTGTTGACTTAAAGCCCAGGGGGCTATGTTGAGAAACAGAGAGATAACCGAAGAATGAAAAAAAAAGACTTGGGGTAGGGGCGGCTCTAATGAAGTCCTTTCAATGCTATCCCAGTTGCTCTAACTCTAATTCGCCTTTCGTTCTAACAACATGCACTGTATACCCTGCTTACAAACCTTTGTCCGTCTATTGTTTTGAATCAAACAAACGTCATCAAGAAATCACGTACACCATCTGCGTGATGCTATGTTGGGTTACAATTGTCCAAGAATCTTGTATGACTGTTCATACTTTTTTTATCTGCCAATGTAAACACAATGAAACCATTTTCAATTTCAATTTTAGGCATTGCTAATCAATAAGAAACTAAATATCCTTTCGTTTCTCTGTCTGTTTATCTATCTATTCTTTACTTCCATCCCAGGGTTCTATGGTACCCCAAAAAAACTTCATCAAAAAGGAGTAAATAATTACTACGTTCGGATTCCAGAAAACAGTATGAAAAAATTGCCACATGAAAGTTTATAGTGAGCTATGGATTTCAATGAAATTCATGGGAGGATGGGTCATAGTCTGCAGAAAGAATGGATACATTTTAGGAAAGATCCATAACAAATTACCTTCCTATTTGATAGCTCTCAGTCTACTGGTGCTTCGTTCTGAATTTCACTCCAAACAAGAAAATGGATTCCACTTAAGGTGGATGGATCCGAACTTCAACTTTGCTCTTCTGATTAGTTATTTTCTGAAGGCTAAAGATCTCTGTCTGCAATACCAATTGCCGAAGGTATAAGAGATGGATTCATGAGTGTGGAAGGAACGCAAATAGCTTCAGACTTAATTTGAAATCGGCTTGCCGATTCCAGTGTCCACGTTGATAACCACTACGTCATCTAAACCCGTTTGGATTAGCTGGAGTAGCATTTATACAATCGTAGAGGAAGGTGCATAGAAACAGGCTAGTCTGCCACAGAAATTTTAGCTAGTGTAACAAAGGCGTTGGCCAAATGGTACCAAATTGTTAATAAAGTACCAAAATCAAAGAAAAGCATAATTTTTTGAAAATTAAGACAAATTGATAAAATTTATCTCAGACATATCTTGTTAGTCACGCAAAAGACACCACATGACCAATGACTTTTGGCAGCATGCTGTGCTAGGGCTGATCAATTGACAAGTTGGAAAAGGAGATTATCCATTGATGGGATACTTCTCTTGCCTTATGTCAGACAGTGATCACAAAAAAAAAGTTGTAATTCCATGAAATTTAAAAAAGAAACAAGCAAGGATACTGCTGGACAAAAACTGAGGGATCAATTTGGGATTGAAATACATTGAAATATGAACCCCCTTTTAAAAATCTAATAAGGAGGAATTTAAAAAAAACAATTGAGAAATTTTCAGTCCTCAAGCTTCACAGAAACTGCTTCATTTCTATCTGCCCGACCAATAGCAATCAGTAATATTACCTGAAATATCTCAAGATATAAGTTAAAGTTAAAGTGCCTTGCAGGAAGTGAAATGAAATATATTTTTATATTTCTCTCAATTATTGCATAAAATATGAATTTAGAAAGACATGCCAAAACGTACCAAATTTTACAGGCATTGTACCCAATACACCAAGAGGAATTAAAAGTACCAGCTTGCTGCAAACGTACCAAAAATGGCAGGCGTGGTAACAGTCATAACGGTATAGACATTATATGTCACTTTCTTATTGGATTTCTCCTATAAGACATAAGTAATTGTACTTTCGGCAGCGTCAGATATTGACACTCCCAACAAGATGGGAGGGGTGACATCTGTGAAGACTGAAGGGTGGGGAAGCTGACTGAGATGGCTTAGATCCGGGTACATGATTACGACACGATATTACTTCCATTTTTTCTTCTCTTTGATAAATACTGGAATTTCTGTGTTACCAGAGAATAAAAAGCGGAATTAAAAAAACAAAAATGACATTAAGTCTTTCTTATTTAACTTTGAAGTCTCTCCCGCCCCCGAATCGTATGTGTTTTTTATAGCCGTCTGAGATGATTTACGTGCGCGCACATACACACACACACATACGAACCACCTCGCATAAAATGCAACCCTTGACACATTTATGAATTAATGTATATTCATATGAATATATGTATGTGTGAATGAATTTCTGACAGTTTTATTTCTCTGCACTTTCGCGGAGACTTACTCGGCGACAAAAAAAAAATCTGAACACACAAATCTGTTTGAAGAGAATCATTATTAAATTATATATATATATATATATATATATATATATATATATATATATATAAAACAATCGATCTTTTTTAAATTTTCAAAGTATGAAGTGAAATTATTATATATTTTTATTTCATTTGCCGATATGCATTATACACACACGCATATATATATATATATATATATATATATATATATATATATATATATATATATATATATATATGTAGTGTATACATAGTGTGTGTGTGTTTGTGTGTGTTTACATTTATTTCTGTCTCTAACTTACTCTGCTAGGAAATGTGAATTCAGTAGATGTATACCAACTCTCAATACTCAGAGAATTACATAACGATTTCTTCAAGAGCAGAAGTGAACTTTCGGGTCTAGTCAGTCAACAACCTGGAATTTAACATTATTGAAAATCAAAAGATATGGTTGGCAAGGAAGGTTTTTGAGAGTTTGATGCAACATATTCCAGGGTAAGAACTCTAAACTACGACTTTAGCAGCTGAGATCATTTTTCTGCCAAATTTCCCCCGTATAAACTTAGAGTTTTGTGAGCCACTCTAATTAATCTATAGATATCCCAATTCTGAATATTTGATCTAAACGTTTTTGAAAACAATTTTGTTAAGCCGAATATACGTATAATTTATGATCCAGCAAAATATACCTGAAGTAGAAGACTAATCATTACTTCTATATTTTATTCCAAAATACGTATTTCGTTTAATTAGCATCTGCATCAGTCTGCAATTAACTGATATTCCTAAATTAGTGCTGTTCCCATCGTTGGCATGGAGATGATGGATCGTCACCATGTTTTAGTGACATTATTAATGCTCTCCATATATATGCTGACCATTTAGATTTGAATGTTTCGAAATATATATTTACAAACATGATTACCCTGTGAATGTCAACACTTCGTGTTGAAAAAGATTTTAATCTTTACTACTATTCTTAAGGACGATCTTCCAGGATTATTTGTGATTTAAAAGAATATGATCTTTTCTCTCAATTTGATTATTTCTTCTTTCTAGGGGGGGGATGCTCTATTTATTTTTCGAACTATTTGGTCATTACATAGGTTACAGATACTCGATACTTTTAAAATGTATTTTTGTCTCATGCAAGCTTGAAATAAGTTCCTGAAAGTTTTCCAGAATTAGATTAAAACAATGTAAGGAGAAATAGCTCATCAAGACTCTTAAAAGAATATTCTATAAATTCTTATTTGGAAGAGCAAATTATTAAATTGTAAAAACAACGAGTAAAACACCGTTCTAAAGATATTTTGTGATTTAATTGTAAATACAAACATTCAAAAAATTTGTTGATTATCAATATCATCTTGTCTATTTCTATTTGCTTTGATAAATATCAAGTATTGTGATAAGATATCATCAGCAACTCTTTTCTCTTGTATTCTTACACATTGATAAAATATCATGATCTATATATATATATACATATATATATGGCACGGATCAGACTAGTAGTATAGCATAATATAATGATATATTGATAATGTAAAGCGACCTCTGATATGTCATGGATCCATTTCATAGAGTGCTTGATACATTCAACTTTATTCTATGAAAGCCAAGTTGTTTTAGAGTACAGCTGGAAATAATAAGTAGAATGTATTCTACTACATATATATATGTGTGAACATATATATATATATATATATATATGCATATATATATGTGTGTTTATATATATATATAATATATATATATATATATATATATATATATATATATACATATATATGTATACATATATATATTTATGTATATATATATATATATATATATATATATATATATATATATATATATATATGAAAAGGTTGAATGTGAAGACGCATAAAATTTAAAATTTGATAATAAAAATGAATGATGAATTTAATTCGTTTGTTGTCTAAAACACGATTCTCCATGCAATAGGTATAGAAGGCTATTCTATAAGCTCACTGAATGCAAATCTCTATTATTTACATATGCAAAATGCTATTCTCAAAGCTGATTACAATGCATATCTCTATGTTCCACGTCTATAAAATGTATTTGTATAGAAAGCTATTCTCCAAGCTATGTGAAATAACAAATCATCCACGTTTATAAAATGCAATGTGTATAGTAAGCTATTCTCTAAACGCACTTTCATGCAATCGTAGACTTTGATTTATATTGCTTTGAGCCTGGAATATAGCCTTCTATGTACATTGCATTTAATGTACGTGGGTAATCTAGATTTGCATTGCAGTGAATATGGTGAATAGCCTTCTGTACCTTTTTTATTTTGCGTACATAGATAATAGAGATATAAATTGTTTGGAAAATAGCCTTCTACAAACATTGCGTTTTTATTTCCGTAGATAATAGAAATTTGCATTGCAGTGAGCTTGAAGAATCGGATTCTATCATCCAAATCTAAAGATACAATGTGTAGAGAAGGCCATTCTCCAAGCTCATTGCAATGCAAATCTCTATTATCCACATCTATAAAATGCAATGTGTATAGAAGGCTATTTCCCAATCTCACTGCATAACAAATTTCTAATATCCAATTAAAAAAAATGCAATGTGTATAGAAAGCCCTTCTTCAAGCACACTGCAATGCAAATCTCCATAATCCACGTATATAAAATACAACGTGCATAGAAGGCTATTTTCCAGTCTCACTGCTATTCAAATCTCCATAATCCACGTCTATGAAATGCAATGTGTATAGAAGGCTATTCTCCAAGCTCACCGCAAAGCAAATTTCTATCATCCACTCATATAGGATACGATTGTATAAAGAAGTCTATCGTCCAAGCTTCATGCAATGTGAGTCCCTGTTATCCCTGTAGAGGGAATGCAAAGAGCATAGAGAACTAATTTCCAATTTTATTGCAATGCCAATCTCTATTATCAGCGGATATAGTAATAAAATATGCATCTATATATTTCATTTTCTAAATCCAGATGAACTAGTATTAGTAATAATGATACTTATGACGGTGATAAACTGATGATAATGATGACAGTTCCTGGTATCGAAGTCACGATAGTAAATATTTATGAAGGAAGTAGCACAAATGAAATGCAGAGCACCGGAAGTCTTCAATTGTCGACAAGTCACCATTATCTTTTTTTGTTTACGAGTCTTGAAAAGTGATATCTAGCAAGAGAAAAAAAGATAATTCAATTTGCTTGGTTGCCTAATGTATTCGTAATGTATTGTAATTCATCTCTCATTGTTGTAGGGTTACTAAAAAATTGAAAGTAATAACAAATTAAATTCCAAAAAAACTGTTGTTTTTACACATACATCTTCATCTGGGACAAAATACAACGATGGCTTAAGATGATGTCCAGATAGAGAAAATGGACGCTTGAAAAAGAGAAGCGGAGATATAAACTCTTATCTTCCTATCACATATATATATACATATATATATATATATATATATATATATATATATATATATATATATATATATATATATATATATATATATATATATATATATATATATATATATATATATATATATATATATATATATATATATTGTGTTATCCACAAACAGCAATTTCTTGTATAAGAACTCTTCAGTGTGGCTATATACTATCATTTATACCATCCATTACCACGAAACCATCGCTTCAGACATTGAGGCAGGCATCTTACCTATGACACACAGAACAGTACGGCCAGTAAGGTTGAATTTAAGCAATCATATATATATATATATATATATATATATATATATATATATATATATATATATATATATATGACGAAAAACAATTGGAAAATTTTCTTAAAATGTTTAATGTGGTCGAAATGTGTAGCTCTGTTGTATATATATATATACATATACACACACACACACATATATATATATATATATATATATATATATATATATATATATATATATGTTTACACACATACATATATATATATATATTTATATACGCTGCCGTTACTATTTTAGATAAACAGCCAACTGATTCGTCTGAGACCTGATTAACTGTTTTATGTCCTACTATATCTACTCTTTCTCGATTATATGATAAAAAATGGATGTATAACCTGGTAAAATAATCATAACAAGATAACAATAGTGTATGAGACATTATTTCCAGTATCCGACTCGCCAGCTGGCAGCTTAGCTCTGACTGTATGGGCAGCATTAAGATAGGTTATTCCCTCGTCAGCTGCAAGTTTTATATACATATATATATATATATATATATATATATATATATATATATATATATATGTATATATATATATATATATATATATATATATATATATATATATATATATATATATATATATATAAACTGTCACTCATTTTCTTGTCTTGAGTGCCATTCGAATAGAGATTGCAAGAGGTGAGATAGTTGGAGCAGTGAGAGTAGTCTTCCCTCAAATATTGAACTACGATTGAAACTGGTCTTAGTTGTAAAATTGAAATGTAATTTAGTAATTTGTGTCCTTGGAAAAAAGTTTTCAAATTCAAAATAGTTGAAATTCAGGTTCTGAAAAAATCTATTACATCGTTTTTCGAAACGCCCTGTATAAAATAGCCGACCGTTAATGCATATTTGAGCTAGGGTCTGAATTTGAACATTTACTCTAAGATTGGAGAAAATGTTTCACCTTCTAATATCATCCCCAAGGGGTTTTAATGGAAGGAAGGTTGAGATTGCAATGTAAGTTTATGCTAAATAATTGGTCCCTTTTATGTCTGGCAGAGTTCATGCTTGTTCTTTGAGCATTCTGATTTCGGAGATCATTACCAAATAAAATGCGAAGAAAATGATTTATTCATTGATCACCCTTTCTTCCATGATAATACTTAATCACAATTAAAACGGCATGCTGCCAAATACTTGGTAATGTGACGGTTTCTATTGAATGAGTGAAGAGTCTCGTTAAAAATAAGTACAGGATAATCGAATTCACGACGACGTAACGAAGAAGGATTCGTTCAAGATTCTTCGGACTGAAGCAACATTAAAGTCTAAAAATGCTATAATTTTGGCTCAATCGATCGGGTTTATTTTCCATTATTTTTTAAATGACGATCTTGCGTATTTTCTTTAATTATCGGTTTCTATGAAGGTGAAGTAACAAACGAGGCAGTACTCGAACGCTCCCATACGAACAGATCATTATTAAGAACATTAAACGAAAGAAAAGGTAAATTCTTGAGCTATGTTATCAAAGCGAAATTGAATGCCTCACATTACATTAATCTATGCCTCGGAAGCGTTGTAGAGAAATAAAATAAAGGAAATGTATAGCCGGTGTGAAGGAATTATAAAATGGGTCTGGTTAGTCACTCAATGGAAAACTGACGCGTGGCCAACGTTTCTTCAGCAACTTGGGTAATCAATTAATAATTTTGAAAATAGGGTTATCCATGGATAAGTTATTTTATTGGTCAGTGATCACTAAAAAGTCTTAGTTTTCAAAAACACACTCATGGACACAAATTGAGTGATCAAATTAGCATAAACTTGAATTACAACTATAAACTGAGCAACTCTTAAAAACCTTTTTGGGGGATCAAAATAAACAGAAAACAGTTCATTTACACCTTATTATATCAGTTGGTATGTAAATGTTAAAATCTTCTGGGTTTTAGTTCCCTTTGTGCGGCCTGCACGCATGATACATAACCAGTCGGCCAACAGAAACATCCTAAATTTCGCTAGGAATCTGTGTTGACAGTTTTGGTTGATGGTTTCGAATTCAGTATACGAGATATCCTGGACAATGCAAGAGATCGATGTGGAGAGCCATGATCAGCCAAGCGTGTCGTGAACAAAGCATCTGAAAAAAGAGAATTATCGCTTATGTCGATTTTTCTTCCCCTGTTTTTATTAGCTTTGCTGTGTATTCGTTTTGTTCAGAATGTGATGGCATTTTTCATAAGAATAGTTCAAAATTTCAAGAAAAAAAATTATTGAAAAGGATTTAATCAAGTAGATACAATGTGGTTTAACACATTATAGTTTAACAATGTCATTCATGCCTGAACTATTTCTGGGGCCAATGAATTCTTGAAAAAATAAATTTGTTAAAAGATCACTTCCTTCCGGGACGTCTATTATTCTCAATCCTTTTACCGGTCAATTGATATTTCTGTCACTATTGGCTAACCGGTAGAACGACATTATTGTTGTTTCCCGCGGCAATACATTGAGCTGAGATACACTACCTGCCAGATGTAATACGTGTATAGCTAAAACGATGTTGCAGGGTCCGATGTTTGGTGCTCATTCCCGGAGTCGTCGAAGGGTCCTTTCAAAATTGTAGACCCAGTCAAAGAAAGGTACGGGATATAATTCTCAATGTTGTTATTGCTTGCAGTTGTGACATGGATGATATGGATAAATTAGATCAGATGACTGATCAGTATTTTTGTGAATTCAGAAGCAGAAAATGTTTGGGGAAAAAGATATGTTTCACTTGCTTGATAGAACCCTAACGTATGCTTATATCCTAGCCGAGAAGAATCCAAACATACATGGAAATCCTTTGACTCATTTGATATTCATCTTATCAGTAATAGAAGGACTAATTAGTGGGTATGAGGAACCGTGCGAACGGGTAGACAGGTCCAGTATTGGTGATACATTAGCAAGTAAATCAACTTAGTATTTCATCAATAAGCTCCCACAGGGTGATAGCACAAATGTGCATATTGTGCCAAGCCAGAACGAGCGAGTTACCGAGGCATAAATCTAGATGCATAGTGTAAAGAATGTCTAGCTGAGAAATACCGCAACAAATGCATTGAAACGTAGGGCTAAGGAAATAAATTCGCAGTAGAAATGTACGAGAGACAATAAAAAAAAACCTCAATTCATAACCTGCTGTAGTCGATATCATAACCACAGACATGCTTTATAAACAGCCATCTTAAAAGAAACTGTTTTTCACTGTCATATTTAGTTTTTTAGTGTTCGCCGTTAGACATTGGCTTACATCAACATTCACCTGATACCTCTATCATGGGCTTTGCAGAGATAATACTGTTTTAACAATATTGTGATACTTTACTTTATTCGTGAAAACATTCACAGAGTGGTATGGTATAGCTGAAAGAAGGTCGAACAGTAAAAAAGCTAAAAGACACTAACGGTCTAATCAAAACCCCGGAAATCGATTCTGGAGGATAAAAACATTGACCGACTTCTAGCTATATATTTAGTTCGAACACGTAAATGGTGTATGATAACCAATTTACATTGAATATGAAAATATTCGAAATGGCAGAATTATTCTCTGGATAACCTGATAGCACAGATACACTTCAGCGAGTAATTGCCGGGGGCAAAATAAGCAGGTGGGTTTGAAATCTGTAAAAAAAATAATAAGGGCTGGAATAAACAGGAGGTTGAAAAGTATGTCACATTTAATGAGCAGTGGGTCAGAAAGAGTAGGGTGTTGGAAAGTCCGTCACAGTTTTATGAGAAATGTGTTGAAAATCTTATACAATGCAATAATGGGGGCAAAATAAGCTGTGGAACTGGAAAAATCTTTCATGAGTCTGAAACAACATAGGATGGTAAATCTGTTGAAATCCGATGAGCGGGAGGTCAGAATGAGTCGAGAGTTGTAAAATTTTTCACAAGTCGGAATAAGCAGGGGATGGGAAATATCACAATGCAATAGCTAGGGCTGGCTTGGGATAGGCAAGGTGGTTGGAAAAGCCACAACACAATTTTAATCGGGTTGTTAGAAAAATCATGGAAAGTAAAGACGTACAGTATCAACCGTAATTCGAAGATTCTTTTGTGTTTTCGAAGAAAAATTGAAACAAAGAGTCTTCTAATGGTAAAAATTTCAAAATCACTGAAATCGTTGGTAGGATCATTTTTTAGTAAATCAAAATCCCCCTAGCATTCTTATACTAGTTGCCTTTTGATGGGAAAAAAACTAATGATTCGGTAGTTGAACCCTGAGCCAATAATTAGGCAGTAAAGAACGGAGATGGACTCTCAAAAATTAATTAACAGGGAGGAAGATCCAACTAAAATAGAAAAAGGGGCATTTATTTCCAATATAATGAGTGAAAAGGGTGAAGTGCAAATCAGTTACTTGAAAGTATACATTGAAAAAGGCGGTGTAGTTATTTCAATTGGTTTTTATGTATTTTGGTCGTTTAATTGAAAAATAAAAACCATTCTTTTCATTTCATACCATTTTTTTTCAAGAATCACGTTTTTCTGTTGTAGAGGTATTGCATAGTTTTGGAATGTACGTACATGTACTCGTTTCAAAACAAAATTGTTTTGATTTTTCAAGAGTTTCTAAGATTTATTCTGGGGTGTTGGATTAGAAAACCAAAACCATTCCTATCCATCACGTAAGATTTGTTTTTTTCAAGACACAGTTTTTGCCTTTCAATTTTTATCTACGTAAGAGCCATTAATTCTACGATACACCCTACATCCATGGTAATAATATCATGAGGAGGAAGAGGAAGATGAACAAAAACAAATAATTTTTACTTTGTCAACTGACTCTCAAACTCGTAAAATATTGTGATATGAAAACATAATGAAAATATCATATCCAATTAATTTGTTGATGACAATTCTTGTAGAGTTTTAGGCTAGATTTGGCTCTTTTAGAATATAAAGATACGAACTTATTGTAACACCATTGTCAGCTGGTAATAAAATTATCAAAATCTATGTTATTTTAGTCATTTTGTTCAATGACGTCAAACCTTTTGATGAATCACAACTCATCTTTCCTTCCTATTTCTGTTGTTTAACATAACTGATACCTACTGACCAACTCAAAAGCGTCTTATAAAGATGTGTGGACACATCTAAAAACGTAATGTGCATTATTGTCTACGAGATTATCTAGCATAGCCAGAAGTATAGAAATAAATCCCCGATGGTGTGAATACTAATGAAATTCATTGAAGATTACCAAATTCGACAATCAAAAAAAGCCAGAGGGTGTGTCAGCCAAAGTTATGAGAATTTATCGCAGCTCTGAATAGGTACCCGTTGGATAATACTCCGGGTAGTATAATGATATTTCCTTATCTCCGAAAAGATAGACTGTCTTTACGGATTAATTCCATGTAGCACCCGCTTGCGCTCATTATTTTGAAAAGTAATGCCCCTCTTCCTTTCTTATCAGAATCCCCCTCCCTGATATTTAATCTCCATTCTTTCCTCCTTATAGTAGGCTTGGGGTTCTACTAGTTATTTGCTAGAGTTTTCCCGTCATTAAAAACAAACTTCGATCATCTAAAACAGGCTTTAAAGTCAGACTGTGGATGCGTTAATTCTTTTCTTGTGTGAAGATCTAGCAAAGGCAATATAACCAACTCTTTTTAAAGTGTACATATAAAATTGAATCAAAACATCTCAAAACACCTAGGATCATATACGTTCCCGGGATATAACTATCTTGGAAATGTATTCCTTCTTTATAATAATAAAATGTGACTTCAATCTTCAGCATTTATTTTATTGAATTAATACTTTTATTAAAGGAAT
>OY735241.1:8677145-8707145 GCA_963457665.1 Thysanoteuthis rhombus | reverse complement strand
AGGAAGAAAGATTAGGATAAAAACATGATAGAAATATGCACATATATATATATGTATATATATATATATATATATATATATATATATATATATATATATATATATATATATATATATATGTATATATATATATATATATATATATATATATATATATATATATATATATATATATATGAGAGAGTGCTAAAGGAAGGGTGATAGAGAGAAAGATTGAGAAATTGAGTGAAATGAATGGACGGATGAAGAACCCATGGGAAATAGCGGATTATATATATATATATATATATATATATATATATATATATATATATATATATATGTATAAATAAATATATATATATATATATATATATATATATATATATATATATATATATATATATAAATAAAGAGAGACATAGAGAAAGAGAGGGAAAAATTAATCAAGAGAGAGAGATACATAGAACGTAGTTTGTATGGATTGATAGATACTCTTATCTGTACGCACAAAACGTTTTCCTCTGTGATTTGTAAAACGATATTACGATAAACGATGCTTTTCGTGATAGAACAATGGATCGAATATCGAACACAGCTTATTGCTCTTTCCAATTGAACTAAGGCGTCCGTTGATGATAGGCGAACACTGATTTACATAACAGTGTTATCGAACGCCTGCTTGGAATTGAAAATGGAAATCGTTTACGAGGAACGAATGAAGAATCGAATGTAAACAAACTTGCAGCTGGTTAAATATTTGGAAGATACTGAGGGATGATGGGATAGCTTAAAGATGATTGGGTTGCTGTTAATGAAAGTAAAACAGAGTAGAAATAAACCGTGCCACTAAATTGCTACGTCAATACTAACAGAAGATGACCACTGCAACTTTTTGTATTGTGTATATATGTAATCAAAATAATTCATTTTTTAGTATGAATGTATCATAATGGTAAAAGCTCTCGTGCATCTCTCATATGAATTTTATCGATATAAAAGACTTATCAACTCAAATCAGTTTGTAAGAAATCTGGTTAACAATCATCCAGTGAAGATTTCAAATTGCATTGTGTTTTTTTTCAATAGATGTAAATAGATGTAACTATTTATTAAAATGAAATAAGCCCTGGTGTAAATTTTTTGCAGATAGGTAATACTTATAGATTCAGCTCAGTTGATAGGACATCCGTCTACTAATCAGTCAGTCATGGTTTCATAATTTTGGACGAAGAATGTGTATTGTTACGCCCCTTAATTTGGTAAGGTTCTCTTGGTCGATATGCTGGAGAAACCAAATCACTCTCAAACTTGGACAAGACTTGGACAATATCTGACGTAAATGTTCTATTGGATGTATATCAAATTTAATATATTGAATACTGTTAAAATAAGACTATTCCTTACCCCAGTGTCTCTTGGATGGGAGTGAGTACCCCCAGGTACTCACCCGACTACTTGGATGTCTTGCAGTGTATCATGCAGTAGCTTTGCACCAGTGATATACTGTAGCCAATGAGGACATACTGAGACTGCATATTGCTAGTTGCAGTGGCTTATGATTTATACTTCGGTCTCAAGAATCACTCCGTCAAGTTTTGAGTGAACGGTACACCCTAGGGCAACACTTTCCCGCCACACAAAAAGGTGAGAGGAAGTCACGCTCTATTGCATTTGGAACAGGGGCGATTTTTGGCCCTTTCTGTATACGGGATCCTTTATTAAATTGACCTTGTATCACTTTGTGCTCCCGTGGGTAATTGGGTAGATGTGAACTGTAAGCATGGTTACGCTAGATCAGACCCATGCAAAGCTGTTAATAGCCCCAAGCTAGATGGGAAATATCTCCCTCGTTCCAAATTGTTCATTACGTATTTTTGCAATCGATACTAAACATATACGATGCAGCTATGAGATGATACATGTACCTATAATACTGTGTACATAACGGACAGTAGGATATTGGAATTGAAAAGAAAGGAATGATTCCTTAGAAGAAAAGATAATGGTAAACACTTTTCTACAAAATGTTAATAGAATAACGCGTGTACTGTTATTGGGGAAACCCTCCTGGATGCAGGCTTGGGTGAAGTGTTCGAGGGTCTTTGGATACCCTGGAATCAAAATCCCTCTCTTTATCTTGCTGGTGCAGTCAAGGGGTGAGCAGATTGTGATACGTCTGTCATCATCTTGGCTACAGGAGCTGCCGGGAAGACGTCAAATAGGTTGTAAAACAGCCTTAAGGAGGCTCAATTCTATAATTTGGAATCAGAGCTGTCCTTTTCCTAGACTGGTTGCCTTTCTAAGGTTGTAGAGCTCGATCTGATTATTTCACATTTCCCAAAGGCATTAATGCGAGATGAATATTAACCTCTCCGATGTGAGTTTGAGGAATGTCACTGATTCCATTGTCAGTGTCGTTACCACTAGGCAAATCACAACTCCGGCATGTATGTAAAACAGCAAAGTAGAGTATTGTTATAAGAAACATGAAATGATCTTTTAAGAAATATGTTATAAGCTAAAAGCATACATGCAGGTCCGAAGAGATTTTTTTGTGAATTCAACAGCTTGTTGAAATCACAAAAACAAGCCTCCAAATAGAAAGGCAAAAAACTGAAGGGTAACTCATCGTAAACGATAACCCACTTAGACACTGACATGCAAAATAGAGTATTGTTATAAGAATCAGAGAATACAGCAGTGATTTTTAAAGAATTATATTCTGTGCTACCCCCTCCCCCTGGAATATACCTCGTAGAATACTGTTGTGATATTACGTGCAAAACACATTTGCACACACATTCAAGGGAAATCTATTTGCATCATGACACACGTGTGGGTTCCTGGAGATTGCTTTTGTTTATTTAACAGCTCGTTGAAATCATGAAAATAGCTCCTGAAAAAGAAAAAACAGAAAACGAGAGCTGGAGAGACATTTGACGAAAGAAATGAAGAGTTCAAAGTGGAGAGAATTAAAGGTGTTAAAACGGAATTTTTCTTCAAGTATTTCCACTGGCACAGAAACAGTGATCAAAATTGACCCAATCGTTATAGTTGGATATTTTACTGCTACCACATCCTGTTGGTGACTTGATACCTCGTTCAACTGTAGCCCCCACCTCTGACCAGACGAAAATTCGGAGGAAATGTCGTGGCTCCAGTCTCTTTGACCCAACTGACTACCACAATTTCAATGAAGCTATGAGCGTGTTTGTTTCAAGAGTCAGCAAATGACAAGAAAGGGTTACTTTCAAGCTGAATGCTGGTTGGCTTGGAAAGTCAACACTCTTCAAAAGAGAGACAGCGATTGGCTGATTGTCCTTATAACCAATTCTTGCTAAACTTAATGATCCCCTCAGTTTGATGAGCAAACATGTGTTTCATCAGGAACCCCCTTCAAAATTATAGGCTCATATGAGCAATGTTATTCAGGATATATATATATATATATATATATATATATATATATATATATATATATATATATATATATATATATATATATATATATATATATATATATGACAATAGAGTACAATACTGTGATACACAGTAGTAATTGAAATAGCATTTGTGTCCACCCATTGGAAACTACCCACCTTGAAAACGAATTGGAGTAGATGGGCCCATTGACCTTCATTTTGTTCTGGTCTACTCCGGATGTCAGCATCAAAAAATGGTCTAGCTCTTCACTCAGTTAATAGACATGTTTTACAGTCTGCGTTGTTGCATATCTATGCTAAACATTTCTGGTACATAATCGTTGCAAATAAATAATTGCAGATCTCTACAGCTTCATGGAAGATTGAATTTTTTGAATAGTGGTGTGATCATGCTTTTAAGTTAAATTGAGTGTTTGAATTGAAATGATAACTACAAATTATCTACCAATGTATATTTTAAGAGTGTGACTTTTGATTTAGGCCATACAATCTAATATACACTCATCTCCGTGATCCCGTAGAGTTAGAGAACTACTGACCTGTACTGACCTGCACAATTACTTTTGATATCGTCATCAAAAGGTGGCATAGTTTCTCTCGTCTGCCGGTCACAATTTAAGCAGATGACACAAAATGGCGCCTGACAGTAGCCGAGAAAGTTAATTGAGTTATCTCCCGTTATCTAGTTCAAGATTTGAGTTGCTTGAAGCGTTGTCCGAAAATTAATCATAATAGAATAATTAATCATTGGCGTAATTTGAAATTTCGAATTATTGTTAATGGACTTGGCAAGAGAGAAATTTTGATTCTATTAGGTTGGCAGAAGATTTGATGAAGAATAAGAGACGGCCTGGAAGCAGGGTTTTGCATCTTGAAAAAGAGAAAGTACGATTTCACGTATCATTCTTACATATATCTATATAAAAATATAGTTGAAAAGGTAACATTGATATGTAGAAAAGGAGAATTCAAACGAATAGAGACCGTATTTCTTGTATTGGTCTAGCTCAAGGCTATTCGAATATTTGGGCAACTCTTGTAAATAACAATATTACCTAGACTTTTATATCCCTGAACAAAACTTTAGCGAGATATAAACAAATTATTCGTTTATCATACACGTACAAGGAGTAAATGTTAGAAAAGCAAATCTAAAATTATCTGAAAACAGTATGTATTCTATCTAAAATTATCTAAGACAACATTTTCTATCTATAAGTATCTGTAAAAATACAGTATATGTATAATTTCAAATTGAAGCTCTTTTTTTAAAATGATCTCAGGTTATAACACAGTTAATGTATCATTTGACAAAGAGAACCTAGACAAAATGGTGCTCCTGCAAAGATTGAACCTCAGACTGATCGGGTGGCAGCTTAAAAGTATCGTTGCATTCATCAATTAACTAGATAGTCACCAGTAATGTAGAGGCTCGAAAAAAACTGTTCCAAATCGAAATTCTCATTTTGGTTACTCACTGTTAATATCTATTCTATTAGCTGCTTTCAGTGTGGCAATAATGTCCTGAAGAATATGAGTGCCAATATGATACAACATTATTCATAATCATGCTGTCAAATTCTATATCTACTTCTGGCGGCTGTTTAGCTCACTGGGAAGAGCAACACTGCATCAGAACAGCTTCCCAGTTGATAGCAGGTTCGATTCCTGCGGCAGATCCATTTTCAATATGATAAAAAGTATTTTTTTTTTCGTTCTGTATACTCATTTCTTTTATATATATATATATATATATATATATATATATATATATATATATATATATATATATATATATATATATATATATATATATATATATATATATATATATATATATATATATATATATATATATATATATATATATATATATATATATATATATATATATATATATATATATATATATATATATATATATATATATATATATATATATATATATATATATATATATATATATATATATATATATATATATATATATATATATATATATATATATATATATATATATATATATATATATATATATATATATATATATATAATCTTTTTTGGTTGGTTTTATATTCCACACACAGACGTATATAAAACCAACCAAAAAAGATTGCATAACTTACATTTATAAATATTGGGATATATTATGATTTCTAAACTCTCTCTCTCTACACATACACACACACACCCAAACACACACACACACACACACACACACACACACATATATATATATATATATATATATATATATATATATATATATATATATATATATACTAATCATGCTGCAGCAGGGTCAAATTCCATTTTGAATAGAATAGATAAATTCGTAAATACATAATTCATGTCTGTTTAGCTCAGTCAGTAAGCGAGGCCACTGTCAATTGATTGATCAGGTTTCCAAGTTACTTCTATATTTTTGATTTAATGTGATGGCTTATAGAAACAGAAGAGTGTAAACTCCCCCAACTCTGTGCAGGATCTTACTCGTTATTGTCGATAGAAGGGGAAAATAAAGCAAACCTACAACTCTGATGTTGAAATGATCGTTCAATATTCCCCCCAAACGAAAGTTCTATGTGTGAAGTTATTTGATACTTACCGTGTGTAAACCATTGTATCACCCTCTTGAACTCTGATTTTAAAGTGTATACCACCTGGAGATTTTTACGCTGGAGGCTTATGAACGGGGGTTTAACAGATGTAAGATGATCGATCTTTATTTTCCTGTACGTCCCGGTAGACCTCAATATTCACCGGAATATATAAATATTGCAGATCAGGGCAACAATCTCGTGATCTTGCCACTTCTAACTTTAACCCTCTCAGTCCTGAATTGTTATTTTTAAAAGTTTTTTTCATAACGTTGTGTTAAGTTAAGCACTGATTTATATTTAAGAAAAATGTTAGACTCATACGCACTGCAATGGCTTGAGGGTCTCGGAAAAAATGCTTTTTCACAACGTATATTTAAAAGAAAACATAGGTAATGTTGGTAGTGTTGGTAAATTTGACAAAGGGATGATCAATTAATTATTTACTGTTTCTGTATCATGTTGGTATGTAATCAGTAATAAAATTCTCAATACCCCCTAAAAGATCAATTTAGCATGAACTTACATTTCAAATTTAAATTCACATAAAACAAAACACATTTAGAAGGGAATTGATCCGAACCCCGAAAGCTTTTTTTCTTATGCATGATAAGGAGTAAGTGTCGAAATATTTAGGCCTTTAGTTCATGTCGTATGGCCTGTATGCTTCAAACTAACAAAGCCTGCCAATAAGCTAGCTGGACCAACTGGGAAACTGAAAAGAAACATGTTGAAAATTTATGTCCTAATTATAGTTTTGTTTTTGTACTCATAGAAGCAGTTTTTTTGACATACACTTTCCTTGAGATTCGCAAAACCTCTCTTTCATGAACCAATTTGTTTTCTAAACTCTGTCACAGGACTAGTACTTTCTGAACTCGTCATGCTATCTGATTTTCTGCCGGCCACAGTTTCGCAAACGATATCTGAGGATCAACATTATAAATCGTGATCTGAAGCGGTTATATAACGTTCTTGAAACATGGCCTATCCCCTACCTTCTGAGTTTTCAAATGGATACTACGATAAATCTATCTCTGATGCCTGTATTTTTAGTCCCTAATAAACGGTGCTGACTTACAACCACTCCGAACGTCACAGATCTTGATTCTCTCCTGTGTACGTTGCGAGGCTCTATGTATTAGGGTCATTCTTTTGGTTATCTTCTATGGATGATCTAGAGGATGTGTATCCTTCTTTTCAGGATTAATGTGACATTAGGTTCCGAATAGAACCAGATCTACCGGAATCTTGCCGAGCTACGGTGATTCTTAACTTGATAATTTCTTTTTTGAGGATTTCATGAAAATCATAAATCTTGCACTAGCTAAGAAACAGAAGAAAAAACAGAACAGATCTTTCAGAAGAGGTTTAAATTTTTGACTTTTGTCTTTAGGTATAGAGTGGACTTAACAACTACCTCCTTACAACTAAGTTTGAAAATGTATTTCTATTCATACAAGTTTGCCTGTTCCACCACACACTGCCCCCAAAAGTTCTCAATTAATTTTGATTAAATTTACTGGGATGAGAAGGTACTTGAGTTTTGAAACAATTCTTTTGATCAGGATATCATCATCATCATCATCATCATCATCATCATCATCATCATCATCATCAGTCTTTTAACGTCCGTTGTTGGACATAGACCTTTCCCAGGATTTGTAACAATTCTCTATCATGGGCGTTGTAGGGCTAGTACTTTCTGAATTTGTCTGGTTCGTCTCTCCATCTAATATTCTACTTGCGTCGGTTGTGCATGATCTCAGGGGATCCATGTCGTGAGTCGTGTTGTCCATCAGTGATCCATTATTCCTGCTACATGTCCAGCGCGTTGCCATTTGAGATTTTTGAAAGATTCTTTGATTCTCTGACTCTTGTCTTTTCACGGGTGTACTATGATGTCTTGTGGTCTCTCCACGTGAGGCCCAGCATAATTCTTTCATGTGCACGTTGCATGGTTCTCAATTTGCAGATCTGTCTCTTGGTTAAGTTCCATGTTTTGGCTCCATAAGTGATTATTGGGATGATGCATTGGTTATACACGCTTCTCTTCAGGACTCATGGAATCTTGTTATTCTTGAAGGTTGAGCTTGCTCTGCCAAATGCTTGTCATCTTTTCAAAAATCTGTGAATTCCCTAATGTTTATCCATACGATATCTCTGCAAGGTCGAGAGGTAGTCCATGACCTAATCATGAATTATTTGAATGATTCCTAGGAGTATTCACATTTACCTCACCGGCATTATGAATGTTTCAGATCAGATTTGAATGTAGTTTAGGTAAAAATGTATTGACAAGTGTGTACACTCTCTGAGTGCTCTTTAGTTCTTCATACTCAACCTAATAATACTTTTTTACTCCGTTGTTAATCATGAGTAGTGGATACTTTATGATATCGCAGAAACCATTTATTGTATAAGCTGGTTTATCCGTGGCATCAGAAATCTCGACTTATATTTCACTTATGGAGATATATTGCATTTTGTATACGTAGATAATTGAGATTTGCATTGCAGTGAACTTAGTTGAGAAGTTTCTGTTTTTTGGAATCTATTACTTTTCATATCTTTTTTACGACTCTTCATATTCGCCATTTTTAGTACGTCATCAACACATAGATTCTATGTTATTATCTTAACTGCACTCCTTGCGTGACAGAACAAAGGAAGAAAGAAACGAAATTGATTATCATATCTGATGGTACATTGAGTCTGTCATTCACTCTTATGATCATAGAGATAGTGGAGTAAATGTTGCAGTATGGGTAGGGATAAGGATGTATATCAAATGATATTGATATGTATAAACATATATATTGAAGGATACACATCAAATGATATATACATATATATTATAAGTTAAGTATAACATGATATATATATTGAAAGTTATACATGAAATGATATATATTTTTGTTATATATCAGATGATATACATATATCATAAGTCATATATCAAATCATATGCATATTTATATATATACATCATATCAATATATATATACATATACGTATATATATATATATATATATATACATTATAATGCGTATATCAATGATACATATGTGCATATAAATATATGTATGTATATATATAATTGTATATATATTTATATATATATATATGTATATATATATATATATATGTATTTAAGAATTATATCAAATGATATATATATATATATATATATATATATATATATATATATATATATATATATATATATACAAACATCTGGGTTAGAAAATAAACATGTTTGTAAAGCAAAAAGCAAATCCCAGTTCAACACATCCCCCTCTCTCTCTTTCTCTCTCTCTCTCTCTCTCTATATATATATACATATATATATATATATATATATATATATATATGTGTGTGTATATATATGTATATACATATATATATATATATATACATATATATATGTATATATATATACATATATATATATGTATATATATATATATTTATATATATATATATACATACATATATATAAAAATATATATATATATATATATATATATATATATATATATATATATATATATATACATACAAGCTATTTATACTCTGCACTGTTGATTTGTCATACTCAATAGGGGGTACAGGGATACCGGAATTTACCAAAGAAAGTGTATTGAGACTGTTACGTGACAAATGTGTCCTCATAGCATGTTGTGTTAGTGATGATCAATTAAAAAAATTCGAAAAAGTGTTGATCAATGGATAGGTTACTCCACCTTTTCCCGTCAGTAGTTGATCATCAAGAAATTCTGATCCTTTTAAAACATGTATGGATACTTGTGGATAAATTTAGCTTCAATCTACATTGTAAATTGAGTCCCCATCTAAAATTTATCCAAAGGGGATTTTTAAAAGTTTTTTGAGGCATGTAAAGTTCTCATTGGAGTTTTCAGCCTCCTAGCTCCACTACTGTACATTTACGCATGATATATGACTAATCAGTCAGCTTCAACTGAAAAAGGCTGGAGAAACTTATGTGTACAGCTTTGGTCAATATATACAAATATATATATATATATTTTTTTTTTTGATGTCGAGAAAAGTATCCGGATGTTGTCATTGGGAATATTGACTGACCGTCCCAGTTGGTTGTCAGGTCTCTTAAAGTACAAAGAAGAAATGTGGTGCCCGAAGATAAAACCCTAATCCATGATGGAAACCAAAAATTGACACTAAGAGGAGGAATAGAGAACATCATCGGCGATATAAACAAACTGTCCCAGCAGATGGTTCGATCTCAAGGATCAACAGATTAAATATTTTTTCTCTCCTTGCTCGAAGGAGAAGAAATAAAATCAACACGAGTGATGTATTTACTATAAGAGCCCAAAACCAGCACTTTAATCTACAAACAGGGGTTTATTGGATGGGGTTACGAGGGGATTTCATATTATCAATAATCTGTCGGTCAGCAAATCACTTCCTAGGGCTCTCAAATTGGCCACTTTTAGCTTGTTCTGGTTGATTTTTTTTCAAAACTATCTCTGATAAAAGTCTGAGTGATGAATACTCTGGCCAATCCTATCAAAATAAAATTTCATTTTCTATCAATTACTGATGTCTTGGTAATTGGATTAATGATCTTTGAAGGAGTACATTAGCGAAAGATTATATGGCTATATACTCATCGTCATTAGCTGTTATAAGCCCTCTGCTATACAAAGGCCTTTCCAATCTCCTTCAATGCCGGTTATAATTGCACTAGTCTCAGTTATACCGGCTTTTTTTATTATCTCGTCTCTCCCTCTTGTGTCTGGCCTTTCCCTACTGCGTTTACAGTCCGACTCGTTCGCCTTTCCCCCAATCCGTTCCCCACATTCCTCCTATATCCGGCCTATATGCCCACTTAGAGGCCTGCACATCCACTTTGTCGACAAATCAGAGGCTTGAACCTCCCTAAAAGCAATTATGTACGCCTCTGTCTATAAAGAATCTACTGCTAAAAACCACACATGTGATTGTGCGTTTTAAACGGAATTATTTATGACATATTGCCGGAACGTGGACAAGCTCTTTTGCAAAACGCTACAGGAAACAACCGCTCGTTTGAATAACTCATAAGACGAGAAATACCCCATTCTGGACAGAGAAGTTGTTTGATGATTTCAGAAATCCAGATAAATATATTGGTGTCTTAATCAAAATGCTATGAATTTATATTGATACTAGCTTTCGTAGCTAAAATGAAAGAAATATTTCCATCAGAAACATTTCCAACGGAATATTTATGAATGTGTTATACTTTTTGGAACGACCTCTCGTTATCACACGGAGAATGAGCCACCGGGCTAAGACAGCGTAAATGAAAAAATAAAAAAAAACAATCAAAGAAACATGGGGCTACTGTAGGAATTGAACTTGAAACTGATAAGGTAACCGCTCAAACAGATTTATTTGGGGGCCTTTGCCCTTTCTGTCAGGCTGTTCAGCTGAATAGGAAGTGCAATTATCTTATCGGTTGCAGGTTCGATTCCTGCAGCAGCCCCATTTTCTTTAATTGTTGATTCCATTTGCGTTGTGTAGACTGAGTAACTTATTTTCCTTGTGAAGGTTAAATAGAGTTCCCCAGTATTATAACACTATAAATATGCATGTGTATAATTTGTGTGAGTGTGTTATTTTGTGTATTAGTAACTCCTACCCATGTACACGCCCATACCTTTATAAGAATTGAATTATTCTTACATAAATAATCTATATATGTACAGCCATTATTGCAACAGAGCCTGATTAATGTGTACCGTTGCAGCTGCATGTATTTGCATTTACAGGCGCCGAGTAAATCTGCAAGCGACTACATCATAGTTGACCGAGCGACCCCAGATCAAATCCGGACGGTCAAATGAAGGCGACGAACATTGTAGAGAGAAAAATGAATTCAAATAATCTCAAAAGTCTTCGTATGATTAATATTATTTTGTTTTTATTCCTTACAGGCTTATTCTCAAATCAGGGGTACCTCATTACTTTTGTATAAAACAATCCAACGTGCTATTCATATCTAGAAAGATTTGCAGACATTCGTTGCAAACTTGATATGAGTACCAACATTGTGCAATACATCACTTAAAATTGCAACCGTTAAATTCTATGATGGGCAAAAAAATCCGAAATACATCACTGCTGCTACTATCATATTCTAACTACCGTATGGCACTTTCAAACATCACCGTTCCTTCCATTTCTCCCGTGCCAGCCCTCTTCTATCTTTACTTATTGGTTTAACAGCCTAAAAAAGGCGACTAGATTTTGAAAACCAAAATGCCAACTGAACTAAAAAAACAAAAAAACAAAACAAAAACAAATTCCATGTGCACAAATCCTAGCCAATCAAAAGTAAGGATTCTGTATTCAAATACCCAATATTGATAGAGTGTCACTGGCTGCTTTTCTTCATGGCTAATATTGAAATCTTTCTCTCTGAGAACATTTGCTTTCCTTTGTCAGTGTCATGGTGACACAGTGTTTACGCTAACAATTGAATATCGAGACAGAAGTATATTTCTTCTGCAATGACCTTTGTTTCAACCATAGGGACATTTTCTTCTTCAAATTAACTGACTTACAACATATCCATTTCTTAACAAATTGGGTCATTTTAGAAAATTAGTGTTTAATCGCGTAATTTATGAGAATACATTTTTGTTTGCTTCAGAAATATGTTCGAATTTCCAAGCAACGAACAATGCAACAATAAAATCGCTCAGCTACCTAATTATTTCACGTAAAGTCAAGACAAAATCCTCTTAGAGTTTATTTGTAGACGGCTAAATTTGAAATATAATGGCTTGAACAATGTGTATTTTGAGTGATAAATCTTCCGTTCCTTTTAAAAACAAATGGAGAAGACTCTCATTCAACCATTCTATCTACGACTTGAAAAATGAATCACCGCATTGTTGACTGCGAAATTTAACCCGACTAGTTGAGACCCCACCCTCGGCCAAGGATCTGAAATTGATAGTGATTTTTTAGGTGAGCATGAATGTTGCTAGTCATTAAGTAACAGTCCAGTATAGAATGATGCATCATCTTAAATTGGCACATCCACATTTAATTGATTCGGAATTTTTAAAAAGTAATTTGTTAAAACATGCTCGGAGATTCTAGCAGTACCAACCAAAAGATTCAATTGCTGAATTTTTTAAAATACTACCGTTACTTATTGACAGCATTGATGAACAAGTGTAATAATAAATTTGCACAGTTCTCTATTTAAAGGAAGATCAAGATAAAATCCTCTCGGGGATTATTTTAAGAGGACTAAATTCAAAATATACTGACTTGAGCGATAAATATTTTAAGCAATGAATCTTTTATAGAGTTTTCATTTCCCATAGGAAAACAGTAAGGACGGTAATCCGACCAAGATTGTTCTTTCTAAGCTATGTACGCACACATACAAATTGCAACCGGTGCAAGAAGAAAATTAATGTGTGCACAGAAATGTAGTTTCTTGTTAACCGTGTGATGTCATGAAGATGTTACTTTTAAATCTTCGCCAATGTCCATTGGAGATGCTTTCAAAATATGTTTAGGGGAATCGGGTTTTCAGTATAATGTTGAAATATACAACGGAATGAATGAAGGAGCAGCAGAGACCCCTTAACAATTTTTTTTTTCGGAAGAATTAACCATATGTGAATTCTGCACACATATATAACATATTAACAGTTTAGCAAACAATTTCAGGGACTGGACAAATCTAAATTTTTATAAGTGGTTTAACTGAAGATCAAAGAAACACCAACACCCCTATATACATACATATATATATATATATATATATATATATATATATATATATATATATATATATATATATATATATATGGATATATATGTAATTAAAATAAACATACCAGGCTTGTTCAATGTTTGTGTCTGGCAAAGATATATATATATATTGAGGTTATGATATTTGCATGTGTTGATGTTCTAATATGTATATATATGTGTGTGTATGTATGTGTGTGTGTATGTGTGTGTTTGTGCATTGGGGCTGTAGTATATGTGTGTACGTATATATATATATACATACATATTTGTGTGCGTGCGTATTGAGGTCCTCTTATACATATATATTTTTTCTGTGTATCGAGGTTTTATATATATATATATATATATATATATATATGTATGTATGTGTATGTATACATATATATGTACATATATATATATACATATATATATATATATATATATATATATATATATCATTTGGCTGAAGAGCAAATAAATAGAAATGTATGAGATATCGGCAGATTGTCAGTGTTCGGATGACTTTACAATAAATGGTCCCTTGTCAGAATGAGTTAACAATAAATGGTCCCTTGCTAATTACACCAAGGTACTTATTGTCTGTCCCCATCAGAGTCGTTCTGCAATGATTCACTCCAATCTAAAAGCCCGGACCCAGAGTCGATATTACTTGGCATTAATTACAGGAGCGGACGTCGGTCGTGATCAGCAGATTGGACACGGATTTGTTGAAATCTGACAAATGGTTATACTGTGCTGACTCAACGCAGAAAGAGCCTAATGAGGGGGAAAAGTCGCGATTGCGTGAAAGGGTGCCCGCCGTAAAGTGATGGCGAACAATCTATGCTCACTGATAAGAGCTAATATAATGAATAGGTCAGGTTGATCACTCAATAGAAAGCAGTACGTGATCAACATCTTTAGGCAATACGCCGTGTGACTGAAGTCATCAATTGAATCATCGAAGAAAAACGGGTGATCAGAGGATAACTTACTTCTCTCGGTTTTCGTTGGACAGCGATTGATAAAAGAAGACTGTATTAAAAAACAGCAAAAAAATAATAAAAACAAAACGAGCCCCAATATACCGGATACAAATTAAAAGACGGATTTTCCATAGATTTACGTTGAATATTCAATCCCAATTGAAAACCTATATCGGAAGGAATAAAAAAAAAAGATTTTATTATTACTTGAAATTTCACATCAGTTGTCTGGTGCTTAACACTTGACGTTGAGTGAAAGCAAATCTTCCCGAGTCCCCAGCCCTCCTCTCCTCACTCTCATAGTCCACAGCGATACTATGGTGTACAGTTTCACACCAGTTGCCCTGTGGTCATCACTGAAGCCTGAGTGACAGTTAGTTTCCTCAGGTCTCAAGCCCACATCTTATCTCTCCCTCACCTATCAATCTCGTGCAGCAGTTCACACCTCTGTTACCATTTGGGTGTTTTTGTTGTTGTTTTTTCTCTTTTCTCTTTCTTTCTCTGTAAGGCCACTGCTCACAGGGTCGCAGATCTTATATTTCTAGAACTCTCCCCAGTATCCGTGAAGTTCTTAGCAATGCTGTGGTCTATTATTGTTGCAGTTATTATTATTATTATTATTATTATTATTATTATTATTATTATTATTATTAACAACAACAGCAACAACTGCTACTCGAGCCAGACCAACTTGAATACTGAAAGAAACTATGTCGACAGTGTTGGTGACAGTTTTGTTTAATTTTTTCTATATCAGACGATATAATGCTAATTAGATAGTGTAGTGTGTTCCGAGATAGAAATCGTTGCATAATGCCCGACGTCTTTTGATTATTTGTTTTCCCTCGCAGCCATGCCAATTGCAGGGTTCAGGGTTAGGGATCGATGATTAGGGCTTTTGCCTTGCGTTGTTGGGCGTATATAGTATAGAGATCGAAGTCTTCTTTAGAAGTATCCATAGCTTGCTACATGGAGGGAATTCTCTAAATGATTCCCAGCTATTTACTGAACCAGGTATTTCCAGACAGTTAACCATTGAGGTATTGACCGGGCTTGACCTTGCTTAATTCCGGTAATCGTCGACAAACCGGAATGCTAAAGACAATTTGGTCGTTACAGAACGAAGGTAAGCAATTGTGAATAAGAGCCAATATAATACAGAAAGATGGCACGTGTGACCTGCAAACATAGCAGTCACAGGAGGCCCCAGAATTCGGGCACACAATATATGTGAAGAACCATAAAAAATTAAAAGAAAAAAAAAGAAAATTTCTTTGAAAGAAGGTGAAAAGGGACAGTCGGACATAGCTCCTCTACTGAATATAGTGAATGGAATCGACTTCTGTTCCCTCCATATAGTAGCTTCTCAGACAGCATCAATTTTGATAGATATTGTGAACAGCTTTGTGATTAAAAATCCTTTCGTATTGTTCGTCGACTGTATACCTTCAAATAAGTTCAGGTGAAAAAAGATGAATTTAAATCCTGACCTCAAGCATTTATCTACGTGTCGATTAATCAATCCCCAGACTGTACTCGAAGACGTAATGTGTATGCCAGACAATGGGACAAGTGGTTTCCATAGATATCTAGAGAACTGAAGCTTACTGCTACCTAACTAAACCCTTCCGATATACTTATCTATCTTCAGTAGAAACTACCGGTGTTGGAAAAATTGTTACTTTGTTTTTTTCGTCCACTTGAATAGTGAAATGGTTAGTACGTCTATTTCGAACGCAGAAGAATCTGGGTTCGTAGTATCAGTGTGAGCTAAGAGAGTAGGGAACTCTGTATCGTAACACATTTTCCTGCGCATTCAGCAGTTAGATAAGTACACTTTAAGATACATGATCATGTTGTAATGATCTATGATTCGAGTCAACCCCCGTATTGGTAAGAATAGTTGCAAATTGGAACAGACGCTTTTTGGTCGCCTCCGACGACAGTCGGCCTACGTGTGTTATATTTGAACACAAACAGTGTATACAAATAAACTCACGCACACACACACACACACACACACACACACACACACACACACACATACATATATATATATATATATATATATGGTGTGATAATATTTTGAGGCCAGTGACATCTTATCAGTAAGTCTGTCTGTAGCACTTATCTAAATAGCCATGATAGATAAGTGCTACAGACGGACAAATTGGAGAAAAATTTATGCAGAAAGTTTCAGCTTTGCCAGTCAACGTACTTAGTAGTGATTGCCAGCATAGAATATCTGCAATCAAATTAACGCGTAAATAACCTCGAGGAGACGGAAGAGCTACGCCATTTCATGATAGTGATTAATGACAACTCTCAGTGATATATATATATATGGTACAAATCAGGTTAGCAACATAGCGACAGATGTGTGATGGATTTATTTCATAGAGTGCTCGATACATTCAACTTCATACTTTGAGAGTCAAGTTGTTTAAGAGTTGAGCTGGAAATATATAATAGGATGTGGATTTGCTACACAAACAAAGTTATGCTATTGTCCTCTTTGGGCCTCATGTATTTTAGATTCTAATAATACGCGTACTAACATTCACCTGAGGCTGAGAGAGGCCAGAAACATAAACTTGTTTGTGTAGCAAATCAAAATCTCTTCCATCGGAATAGAGCACTTTGGTCGATGGGGAATTTATCTGTAAATTAATATATATCGCTTAAATTCAGCCATACTGACTGTCCAGTTCCGTAGGTCAGAGGTTGGATATCGGCTTCTGAGTCTAAAGCTAAGATTTTCAATCCTGCCTTGTGGTTCTGGATGGAATAATGGAAGGTCCACAGCTACCCTGAAGGGATGTAATACATCGGAACAGCTGTCTGTGGATGACACAATAATATGTATATAAATTATTGTGTCATCCACGGATAGCTGTTTCGATGTATCACATCTCTTCATATATATATATCGTTTTCAATGCGACTTAATATGTTGATAAATGTCACAAGCACAAAGAGGATGAGTTTAGTATGCATATAGAGCAAGATGGTGACTGGGTTCAAGACGAACTGCAGTAAAATTCTCGACGGTTAATATTATTGTATAAAACTTCAATTGCTCTGACAATGTTTGAATATTGATTACTATCTTAGCAAATGCAAAGTGAGTTATCTTCCAATGCTATGACTGACGTGGCGACTTTTGAACGAAGAAAAAAAATGTATATACATATATATATATATATATATATATATATATATATATATATATATATATATATATATATATATATAAATTATTCAACTGTGTAATAGCTTGACAATGATGTAAAGGGAGTATTTTATTATAGGTTGATATGTTAAAAATTTCCCGCTGGTATCCAAGGACGCCAATGACCGGGACTAAGTTGTCCAGGACTTTATTTCCCGAGTACCTCTCGTGGTGTGTAGGTACTTTTTTCAGCACATTTTACAAATATCCGATGACACTATCAACTGTGATGATTATGATCAAAATATTCTGAGATTGAACGTTATAGGATTTTCATATCTCTCTTCCCCTCTCCCTGTCTCTCCGTCTCTCTTATAGATATATAAACATGAATTGATGAATAGCTTTTGTTTGTCTCTACAAACGTCCTATCTAAGGCACAGGCCCAGTTGTTAGGAACCCTCCTTTGGCCCTTGCTTATGTCACCCTGATGAAAAGAGCGATACGTCCGCTATCAGCTTGGCTGCAAGAGTTGTCGAAAGGGTGTCTAACTGTCTCCAGGAGGCTCCACTCCTCGGTTCGGATCAAAGTTGTCCTTCTCCTAGATCGTTTGACTTGATGTACATATTTTAAGTGAATACAGACAGGGCCGATCTGACTGCGGCGTTTATTCCATTGTCAAAGCCGTTACCGACTACGCCGTTTGCACATCCATATATATATGCATGGTGGAATGCAGATTTGCTACACAGGCCGGGTTATGTTTCTGCCCCTCGGGTTTCTTCAGGCTAGTATTTCGATTTATTTAGATCCATTTTCAGGAAACTTTATCCCGGGAAACCTATATCATTGTTAATCTTCCTCGATGGGAAGCCTTGCCCAATATCATTTACTATTATTTTCTTGTTTATGATTCTTTCATCCATAGTATACTAACATCTTGGTTTTGTCAATTGCAGTTCACTTTTTAAAAGTGTATTTTCCTGAATTCGTCTCCTCCAAAGCAATGAATGCATTAACACAAACACACACACACACACACATACATCTGTATATATATTTACACACACATCCACACACACATATATATGTGTGTGTGTATGTATGTGTGTGCGTGTGTGCGTACTGTGAGTGCAAAATACTCCTGAATTGACGGAATTTCTAATTTTTTGTACATAACGTTCAGTCTTGTTGGAGTATTTTTTTTATCCTTTTTGTACTTTTGATCCGAATTTTTGACAATAAGTCTGTTCGAGTTTCGTTGCAGCTACTCTGTCGCCAGTAAGGGTTATCAACCAATCAAATCTTCATTCTATGGAACAACCTTGGATATCACCCGATAAGAGAATTTGCTGAAATTATGGATTTATGCCTTTCCAAGTACTTTTCGAACCAGCTTGCAGTTCCAAGCACATGCAATCACACACACATGTGCACGCACACAAACACACACACACACATGCACACACATACACATGCACACACACACACATATATATATATATATATATATATATATATATATATATATATATATATATATATATATATATATATATATATATATATATATATATATCCACACCAGCAGCAGCTGTGGTTGCACAAAAGCCGTTCTCATCTCTTTTCATGGCGACCACGAATACACTGATATCTGTCACATCACGACAACAAATCCTTCAATTTAATGCCACTAGCTCTTGTCTGGTGTTTTCGTACTGCGTTTACTGTCCTGTTGGCACCAGTTGGTTAGTCATTCACTCCGTCTTTTTCCTTCCCTTTTTGTATTAGTCAGACGGGGCACTTGGTGCAGTTTCCAGCATCGACCACAGATGGAAAAAAAATGAGACACTTTGAGATGAAACAATAGTTGCCTAGACAGATAGACACCATATAATTAATATATATTTTTTTCATTCTCGTATTGAATTATTGTACTTAATTAGGTCTTATATCAGTATGCTTTAATTGGATCCAATTAAGTATCTGAAGGTGTGATATTGAAAATCAGCACACATACAGATGAAAAACTTTCAATGTATATGCGTTAAGGAAAAATTGACAATATCGGAAATGAGAGAGACTCGGAACAACAGAGTACACATCAATTTCTTTTTTTTATTTTCTTATTAAAGTGTGCAATAGCTTACATACGTTTCAACTGCCACAGGTTTTGTCAGAGCTTCGACGGGTTGATTTAAGGAAAATGGTGGAAATTAATGAAAAGGCCGGATGGTAGTTGGGGTAGAAAATCGTTGGGTGAAAGTGGAGGCAAGTGTTTCTTTATTATTACGGTGTATCAGAGAGAGAGAGTGCTTTCTGCATTCTTTGCTACGTATATGTGAATTGGGTCTTCGAGCAGTTTGATGTTTTTTGTTGTTGATAAAAGGTGTCTTGAAGAACTGGATGTCCTGATGCAGTGAATGTTGGAAAAAAGAGTTTTTTGAGATTATTTGGTAAAGGGGCTGAAACATGAACGTGTTTGTGTAATATATATACTTTATACTGTATTTTCAGCTCTACTCTAAATAACTTAACTCGTGGAGTTTAAAGTTAAATGTATCAAGCAATACATGAAATAAATCCATCACATATCAGACGTTGCTTTATATTACATAAGGTTATGCTGTATTGCAAACCTAATTTGTATTATCTATATGTACTATGTGATATATATATATATATGTATATATATATATATATATATATAAGCATATATATATATACATATATATACATATATATATATAAGCATATATATATATATATATATATAAGCATATATATATACATATATATATATATATAAACATATATATATAAGCATATGTATATATATATAAGCATATATATATAAGCATATATATATATAAGCATATATATATATAAGCATATATATATATATATATATATATATATATATATATATATATATATGTATATATATATATATATATATATCTGGCCTATTTGGTTGTTGCCAACGTATCCCATTTGTTTATTTGCTTTTCTTCCATGACATAAGCATGGAAATTACGTCATAAAAAGTATGAAGGATTCATGTATGATCACACATCAAAACTGCTCAAGTTGAGTTGAGACTTGAAAAAATAACTTTGGATTAGGATACTTGAATTATTGAAAGTATATTACCTAATAAAACAGGTTTAGGCTTTTTGTTCCGATCCCTACATAAATAACACCGCCATTTCTGACATATATATATATATATATATATATATATATATATATATATATATATATATATATATATATATATATAAATATATATACATATATATATATATATATATATATACATACATATATATATATATATATATATATATATATATATATATATATATATATATATATAACACTACAGCCAAAAAATTTACAGTAAGGAATCCACAAACAAGTGCTACAACACAAGTTATGAATATTAGTGAAAAAGATACAACCGATAAAATATACGGCTTAACGATGCAGAGAAAATGTTCAACAAAACGATCAGTGAATAGAAAAAGAGAATTCACTTGAAAAAGACTTATCAACAAGGTGTGAAAGAATTCGTTCGGAAAAATCACCAACAGGGTGTGAAACAAGCCTGTTGTGGCAGCATCCATAATAACCAAATAAATAATTGATTATTTATTTACATTTATGAAACAGAGAAATGAAAGATCTGAACAAGTGAATAAACTGATGGAATTTAGAGGGTAAATCTGCTGATAATATACATATGATAAGTGAAATTTAAAAAAAAAATGATATGTAATATAAAATAATATCGATATACAATACACATAATACCCTATACAAATTGACAAACTACGTGTAGAACATCAACTATACGGTAAAACATTGATGAAAAGACAGTTGTGCTGGATCAGCACTGCTTGGGTACAATGTTTGTATCATTGTTTTTCTTTTTCAATCCCCGAATCGGTTACATGGTGAACAACTGATTATCCCAACGAAAAAAAATAGGTATGCAATATACCACAATAATAAAATATACGTAAAAAAGGGGTGAAAAGGAAAACATTGAAGGAAATTGTATAAATTCCATTGAAAAATATAGGTAAATGAGCGATTGAGGTGACGCAAAAAAGTTTCATTGATTGCTCTAAGCGGTAGAGCTCTCTGTCTCTGTGTCCGTCCGTCCGTCCGTCTGTCTGTTTGTCCCTCTCTCTATCTATCTATCTATCTATCTATCTATCTATATATATATATATATATATATATATATATATATATATATATAGTGTGTGTGTGTGTTTGTGTCTGTGCATGTATACTCCCGTGTGTACTTTCTTAATCTATTTATTGTCAAATCGGTCCATTCATCGATAATTTTTTACTCCTGATTTTATTCACCCGTTTTCTAAAACCGTTTTTCCCTTTTTGCTGCTATTTTTCGAATTACCAAGTTTGGTTCCCGTAATTTTCCGTCGCAAATTCTCCGTCTAAGCATGTTTCTTCATATCTATCTTTCTGTTTATATCTGCAACTATCTATCTATATCAATCTCAGTTTTTTTTTTAAATGTGCCTATCTTTATTTCATCTATCACAGTTTTTTTTAATGTGAATATATCAGTCTACCTTTCTCTATCTTGGATGTTCTAAAAAAACTCTATGTATCCCAGCTTTTATCCATACAGTCAGTTTCTTTATGTCAATCGATTCATTCATATTCTTTTCTATTGCTCCATATTTTGTGGCATCCGCTTTGTTTTTATTGCTAGATAAATCCCCCAAACTTGGCAAGGTAGGGACCAGCGTCGAGCTTACCTTTGGAATTTGCCGACCGTTTGAAAGTATAAATAAAACAGCATATATTTATTGTGAGAAACACAGCATTCATTTATCTTTTCTTCCAATGTAATGGACTCCCAAAATTATAGAGTTCGACACAAGAATATAGATATTAGAGAGCTTCACCTGCTGGAGTGATGTTGGGTATTGATGATGGTGAATGTTCTCAAGTGATTAATACTGTGCCCTATAGCCCTTGAAGAAATCAGTCAATGGACGTCGTTTCATGTACTTTGGTCTCTCATGCAATAGTTCATTTTGTGGAAGTGTGATTGGTGTAGTCGGTAACGTCTGAGACTGTGGAATTGACGAGCTGGATTCAAACTCTGGTCGGGACTGATTATGTTTTCTTTACATTGGTCATGTTGCAAGAATGGCAGAAAACCATTGGCCATCGTAAATCACAACACCGAACCCCAGAGATCGTTCGCAAAGCAGGAGCTGATAAAATATAAGATAGCGTTACGACTTAGATAAGTTAAGAAAATACTAGCTCTGCAACGCCCACGATAGACATGTCAGACAATTCGAAACGGAAGGTCTATTTCCAATGATAAACGCTAAAATACTGATGGTGATGCTGCTGAATGCCCTTGGACAAGATAGGAATTGATCGACCATCCCTAGCTGTGGGGGGAAATGGTAGGTCATATTGAACTCTTTAGACTTCAGAAAATGACCAGTCCATGAGATCTTTAGATTCCATGATATGGAGTCCTTTTGAGACATTTTGAAGCCCAGTTCGACTACTTAAAGCTAGACATCGTACCCTTCACTCCTCTGGGCTACGTCAAGGGTGAAAAGAAGATTCTGAACACCGTCTTTGCAGGATTTCCTTTCGCTTCGCCAGGCACATACAGTGGGGGAAATGTTCCATTGCCCTTAAAAAAATTGATGCTATCCATTTTCTGTGGTAAATTAAAAAAAATACTTATGATATCGTGTTCAATCACGAAAGGCAGTCGTTCTATTTCTGCACTGTAGTCAAATCCTCTCTCTAAGGATTTACCAATGAATAAATGAACACTGTCATCCTAGTCTTCACTGTTATCTGCCTTGGCACCGGTGGGATTATCTATAGTTACTATATTAGCAATCAACTCATACGTCATATAAATACTGACGCTTATTCATTTATCAGGATCCTCGTTCTAAACAGCTGAAGGAATTTAGTTTCAGGATATCTAGTTTATTCCAGTAACTCTCGGACCGGTTTCTTTTTGGGGGGGAGGGGACATCACCCACCTGACCCCAGAAAATCTAGTTCCTGCACTATCAAAATTACATCTGTTGAATTCAAATCCAAGCCATATTACAGGCCAATAGTAAAACATTGTGCTCTCAATGATGTTGGTCAATACATAAACAACTCTCCGAAGCAAATCTTTGATGAAAAAATGGTTTCTCAACTCATCTCAAGAAACAATTCTGGGGCTAAAAGAACTATCACCACCATCATCATCATTCCAGTGTCCATCGATGGACATAGAGCTTCTCCAAGGTTTGCCAGGCATTTGCAATGGACATAGTGCAGCCAAAACTTTCTAAGCTTGTCTGAGTCATTACATCCTCTTATTTTCTGATGGCCACAAGTTCGCCTATGGTCTCTGGGGATCTGCTTTGTGAGTGGCTATGTCTAGCATTTGTCAGACATTCTTGCAACATGACCAGGCCATGGCCATTTGAGTTTCTAATGGATTCTATATCATTCCCGATTTTTGTTTTCTATCTAGTATACAGTGCCGTCTTAGAACTTATAGGATTATCCTGTTCTCGAAGGTTGAGCTTGCTCCACCGAAAGCTTGCGTGATTTTGCCCATTTCTGTCCCCTATTGAGATTTATTGTTCTAGGTAGATTCAGTGGTCAATTTTTTTCAGCTCTGCATATTTGATCTTGATCGTTGCAGACTTCATGAATAAGGTCCTGTGATGGCGCTCCAGTGAGCATGGAGTTCCATGGTCTTAGGTTTGTATCAAAGATTTGCACTAAAGAGGGTAATTATTCAACAGACGCGTTGTCTTTCTATAATATTTCTGCGCTTGCGTGACCAGAGCAAGTGTCTGAGACCTAAGCAATTTTACAGTTAGGATCAAAGTCAGGTTTATTGCTGTGTATCCGGGCATAGTTGGGTACACATTATGTTATGATTTTGTTATACTTCAAGCCAGCTTGGATACTGCGTACTCGACTGAGTTTATCTCTACTCACCCCTGAAACAATGTGTCGGGTGCTATCCCCAATCACTATTACATCCAGTTTATGAGCCTCTGTAGCATTCAACAACCCATTGTAAATCTATATCCCATGAATATCGTATAATATATGCGAAATATTAACAATGTAAACAATATGTATAGTATAGAACAAATAAATATGTTATATGAGAATGCTTGGCCCTAAAAACTACAATCTTGATTTTTTTTTTCAAATTTAAGTGAGTTCTCCTCCCTTATTCATAAACTGATTTGCACTTATCAGAAGCCCATTTACAACGTATAGACAAGACACTTCAAATAGTATTAATTCAATTTTTTTCAGGATGTTATAAAAGAAATTAAAAGCATGATGTTCATTATTTTTTTTTCAAAAAGCCCCGGAACTCCATTTTTAACCACTTCAAAAATTTGTCTCAAGAAAAAAATATCTATACAAACATGTCAGATCTATGCTTTTCAACGAAGTCCAGATACTCACTAGAAAATAATTGGAAATTACCCCCAAACTCACAAAAGAAATAATGATTTTTATCAACCAAAATTTATATAAAGATGTTTGATAAGGTAATCAAATGTACTAAAAGCAACTGTGAAAATTACAGGTAGCTTGGGCGAAGGGGCATATTGAGTGTGAGTTCCCTTTTTAATTTTCTTGTGGTCCAGTAAGATCAATATCGTTCTCTGTGGCAATTATTTTCTTGGGCATAAAACGCCGGTGTAAAGTAGTTTTGTCTGCATTGTATATTAGCTCCAAGGTAAGTTCAACAACATCGACTAAAAACCATCAAACAGAAGCTCTTACATCAGCGCAGTTTACTTCAGCTTCTACGTCTGTCTGGCTAGGTGTATTTCTATGTATGCGTACAGGCCGCTGAGATGGAGCTGTGGATTTACATCTGTGTTTTAAATCGTTCTTTTGTTTTTTAAATGGTTCCTCCGAAAAAAAGTTTTACGTAGGGAGTGTCCATTTACAATATGACTTTAAGCTAAATTGATCTCTTAAATTGTTATCTGACAGTGGCCACACTTGTTTTTTCCTTTTTTATTTTTTTTTGACCGAGTAAAGTTATTCATTCATTGATCACTCCTTTTTTCCGGATTGATTGATCACCCTGTGATAAGGTATTCTGCCAAAAAACGTTGGTCACGCAGCGGCTTTTATTGAGTGTCTGACTGATTATAACTGTTTCAGGTTGAGTTCAAGCGACCAGCCGAGAGTGGTGCCCAGATCTTGGAGAGAATAATGAATGTAGCAATCTGCTGTCTTCAGAAGAATATTTTCGAATTTACCGAAGGTTTTCACAGATCACAAAGCACAGGTCTTGCATGGTATTAGTCTGCTTGTAGCAGAAGAAGGTGGACATGCCAATAGCAAGAGGAAGCCTTGGTTTCATAAGTAACAAAAAATGACGTTGGTTTTCTGCGGTGTTAGAGGGGACAATCGTTGGGGCGTGAGGTAATGATATCATTCTGGTTTTTGCAAATTACACATTATATATATATATATATATATATATATATATATATAACCACCCCTCCTTCTACACTACCCCAAACATACCAAAAGATCCAACTCCACAACACTACCCCCTACCTTGACACACTCTGCCCTCTCCAAGACCAACTGCTGCTGCTTCACCAAAGTCCTGATACCTGCTGGTCATTCTTCCATTCAGCAGGAGGCTTCTAGTAGCCCTGACAACAAAACTTACCCACAATGCATAACCACTGGCAGTGGAATCTGGTTCCACATGGTACATTTTAATACACACTCACACAGCACACACCACTGATGATGGGAAGAACCCCAAAACATGTATGGACTATTGACATATAAGGATTAATAAACCTTACCACCTAAAACTTCACTCCCGAGTCTGTCTCACTCTCTAAAGTACACATTATATATATATATATATATATATATATATATATATATATATATATATATATATATATATATATACTTCACATAGGGGAATAACCAGGCCAGCGCATGTATACAAAAATATCTAAAATTATCTAAGGAAAAGTAAATCTTGTAACTGAAAATACCAGCACAGGATTTAGACATAGTTCAGTGCTAGTAGTGTACATGAATTATTTTAATGGCTACGGGTTTGATATATTCAAAGCAATCAAATAACAGCAGAAGGACTGTGCTGAGACTAGATTTTAATGGGTCAACAGTGTCTGTAAGGAATAATGTGACCCGAAGAGAGAGTAGTTAAAGAGAGACAGGCATTATTCCCCAAAAAGTAGGAAAGCTGCTCATCTAATAAAAGAGAGAAATTTTTTGTAAAGATAGGAAATACGATACAGGGGTGGGTAAAGTGAGATATAGTTTTCCTTTTTTTCATTTCACTTCTTGAGATAGAAAATAAAAAATGCAAAATAGAGAGGAAACAAATGGATTATACAGCGTTTATTATCAATGTATACACTTCATATATACTTTTATAACCTAAGAAATATATCGAAATACATAAATCTTATATACATCGTTGCAGTTTGTAAATAGATTCTGCATTTTTCTTGTTTGTCAATTGGCTACATCGATCGTTTTTTTTAGTTAATTTCACATTGATGCATAATCGATCCGACAATTAACGTCTAAAATATATTTACATCATTATAAAAAAATATTCAATAGTTTTTTAAATTCGCTGTAAAGCCTGCTCAATTTTGCCAAAAAAAAACCCTGGGAAATCCACATCCGATGTAGGTATAGGGTTGTTCGAACTTTTACGTCAAAGTCCACAGGAAATCAAATGTTTATCGTGAATTGAAAATAAACCAAAATATCTAATTGCCGTTGAAATGGCTAATGTATCGGTTGCAGGTTCAATTCCTGCAGCAGCTCCATTTTTCTTTGATTGTCTATTCTATTTACGTTGTCTACGCCAAATGATTCATTCACCGTGTAATAGCAGGAGATCAGTTCAAATAGAGTTTCAATATGATATAACACAATTTATTATCATTCTGTCAGGTGTGTATATTTACTCACTCACACACACACATATATATATGTGTGTGTGTGTGTGTGTATGTATACATATATATTACAAATCAGTCATAATAATGTTTGACTATTTATCTTGAACGTGTTTGCCATTTCAGACGTTAAAAAGACATTTTCCAATTTTTTTTCCAAATAATTCCTACCTAGTACATAAACATTTTTTCCGATGAGTCATCCTCTGATGAATGGCAGTCGAAAGAAGCTTTTAAAGATTTATTTTGAAAAACAGATATGTTTCCTCCACCTCTTTATGTTTTACAACGTCTCCACTAAATACAGCATTTTACTTGCATCTCAATATCTTCATTGTAACTCTAATCACGACGTCAATCTACGGCAGTGAGTAATCAGCGTTGAGAGGATAATAAAGAATAAAAATAGAAACGGCAGAAACATTTTGATGAAGGTATATAGTAGTCAGTAATTGATGATTATTATTTGTAATACTTTATCTGTTGGAGTTCTAACTATGATGACACGAAATGTGAATTTATTTTCCCTTCCTCTTTCAACTGACTCATCTCTATTATCATTGAGCAGGTTTCGCGATGATGATGTAGTAAAAATAGAATTTTGATTTCTGATAACGCAATAAAATGCTGGATTGGAATAATAAAAAAAAGGATATGAAAAGTAATGAAAATCAAAGCAAATAGTGGAAATTCCGCTTACAGTCAACAGAACATAATTCTCCAAGATCCCTACGATTCAAATCTCCATTTCACGCATATATAAAAAGCAATATAGATCCATACATTTCATATATGTCGTCTTTCCAGACGGTATGGTTAAATTGGTAAAGAAAAAAATTAGAAAAAAAACAAAACAGATCAATAAAAACCGTCAGACTACCCGTGTCATCTGGCAATATACCTTGTTGGGGTTGATCAACTAAAAGAATGGGAAAACGGACGAGCAATGAATAAGTTAGGTCTCTTGCAGTTTCCTGGGCACTAAAACGTCTGAATTTTTAATAAAAAAGTGTAATTAAAACTAAGGGACTAATTTAGCATTGCTAATTGAATCTCCAACCGAAAACCTCTTTTAAAGGTGAAATCACGACTTACGACATGGATCCCCCGAGATCACATGCACAATCGAGGCTGACAAAATATTAGATGGAGATATGAGCTAGTCAAGTTCAGAAAGTACTGGCTCTGCAACGCCCATGATAGAAAAATGAGGCAAATCCTTGGGAAGGTCTATGTCCAACTACAGAAGTTAAAAGACTGAAAAGCATGGTGATAAATGATGAAAAAATAGTGCTTTCCTTCAAAACATATTAGAGATTAAAGTTTGAATTTCCAGCCATCTAGCTCCATTGGGGAGGTGTATGCGTTTCACATCTGCATAGTCAGCCAGATAGTCAGACCCACTGAAGAAACTTTTGTTGATACTCACTGTTACGATGTTGACAGCTTTGGATGACGGTTTCTTATATTCAAGATACTCTATTTGAGAAAAAATCGATACATGTGTCAATAATGTTTGTTATATTTCAAAGCAGGTCAGAGGAAAAATTGCCTATATATTGGAGAAGACGGAAAAATAATTTCCTGATATGTAATTGATACCAATGAAAGAAAAGCAATTGATTCTAATGTAAGAAATATAATTGATCCTAATATAAGAAATAAAATTGATTTTAATGTAAGATAGTACGACTCTTGCAAATAAATATATAGTTATGGTGGGTAATTGGATGAGGTTTATCCGACATAATAGTGAATTTAATTGTCAATATTGGGAACAAGGAAAGAGGAAAATGGTTGTTTTATTTTCGTGACCTGTTTTGGATGCTGTCCATCCTCCACCTTTAAATAAGAGAGATCGTTATTACGTACAGTAAAAGAAAACACGATATTCATTATATAAGGTTTATTTAGCATAAGTTTGTATCAAATTATCAAGCGATCCATTAAGGAACAGAAACAATTAGCTGGTTGATCATTGCTATACA
>OY735241.1:8634645-8672145 GCA_963457665.1 Thysanoteuthis rhombus | reverse complement strand
AACTTCAGTTGGGCACGCTCAACTTTTGAGAACAAAAAATTCAACATCCTATAAAGAAGGGTATACAACCTTCTTAATGGAGAGATAGTCACCTATGGAGTTGAAACATGAAACCAAACCAGAAGATTGACATTCAAACTGAGAACCATCCATGAGAGAGCCATGCACATGAGAGAATCATACTCAACCCTGCATAATGAAATCATAAGACACTTCAGTATATCAGAAAAAAAGACAAGAGTTTGAGAGATCATAAAAAAACTGTTATATGAACTCAAATAGCAATGGATCGGACATATTGCAAGGATGTCAAACAACTGCTGGACATCACAACTCACGAAATAGATGCCCAAAGATTAGGTGCAAGGCTATGTCCGACAGAAAGTAAGATAATGTTACAACCTGGGTAAATTCAGAAAGTAATTGCTCTGCGATGACTATGATAGAGAGTTCTGGCGAATCTTAGGAAATGTTTTTTAGCCACCAATGGACGTTAATAGGCTACTGATGATGATGATGCTGATAAAAGAACATGGATTTATTTTTTGGTCCCTGTAAAAAGTTGGTCAAGATCAAAAGATAAAACATCAACCAGAAAATTAGAATGTTGGCAGCGATGCTTGCAAATAAGTTACTCTATTGCAGCAAAGAAAGAAACCCCACCAAAAGAAGCTCTCTTTTCCATCGAATGTTACACATCACACTCGAAGAAAGTCATAAATCGAATCAGCTAAAATGTTGTGATAAGATCAAAGGTAGGAATTAGAAATTTGATTATCCGGATAGAATATGGAATATAATGGCTCTTCAAAAGAGTAGAGAATACATGGTTAATCCACTCGTTTTTGATTCTCCGCTCTTTGGTCTTTCAAAGGAATAAGGAACATTTAATTGAGTTGAGTTTACATTTGCAAAAAACTATTCTTTGTTTTAATATATATATATATATATATATATATATATATATATATATATATACACTTACTCAAACACTCATCCCTCATCGTTAAATAAGTTTTCAGAGTAACCTATGAAGGTAAGTATTGTGGGAAAAAAATGAATGATGTGTTGTATGAAATAATATCCAGATACTTTACACTATGATGATATCTAACATGGGAAAAACAACAACAACAAAAAACTAAATTAATACATGTATGATATAAGCTATGTATCAAATCATAGCTTGAGGGAAGGAGGTATTTGATCAACAATGTCGGGATACCGCATAAATATGTCTGTAAATAAATCCCCGTAACGTTAACGATGATCCCAACAGGAGAAAATTCACGCTTAGTTCTTTAGTATCAATTATAAGTGAAGCATTAAAAACCATTGAACGAAAATACATAGATTACGTTAACAGATATTGCAAAGTAAGTGACTTAAATGACTCGACTGACCTTGCACTGAGTTGATATATTAGTTCGTGCACTGGGCATTGCAGTGTCAACGTTAATGCCGTTTGAGTTCAAAATTTTCAATATGAGGTGGATGCTATATTAACAATAAGAATCTATATGAATATACTTTTTTGGCCGAATATGTCACGTACGGCGCCAGCGTTCACAAGCAGGTGTTTACAGATTTAAGATATTCGGTGAGTATTGAAAGAGAGAAAGGAGGATTTATGGTCTGTGAACCATCAGATATCCTGCAAAGGTCAATTGGGCCCTTACAATAATTCCTACGAAATTCGGTGCCTATAGTAATTTTCTACGAATTCTACTATTCTATGTTCTGATATAAAATTAGATTGACTAAAATTGATACAAAAATGATGAAGCTATTATCAATTTCTGAGCAACGGTTTCTTTTTGGTCACCATGTACGTCACGTGAAATATCATTTTTGTGTTGATTTCTTAGGTCATGTTGACCTGAGGCATATCTTGCGATCGAACAATGTGGTCATTATCCCATCCAAATCCAGCTGCTTTCACCCTGATAACGCACTGAATCATGAAACATGACATTTCAGAATTATATATATATATATATGTATATTGAAAGAAAGAGAGCAAAATTTCAGGTTTAGTAATTTTAATGAGCCTCAACGCGGATAGTGGACTGTAACATCCAAAACATATTTCACAAACTGATTTTTTACCTCGCCTTTAAAGACATATTAGGAAACCTCTTAAGGGTTATTGAAATTTCTCTACCAAGAAAAGTCAACAGGCTCTCCTTTACCCATTGTATCCTCATATATCTATATATATCATAAACAAGATAAAAAGAGTAAGTTCTCGATCCTATTTGGAATGTCGATTATAGATTGAAAAATGGAATGTCGAAAAACGTAACCCCGACCTAAATACCCTGTAACCAATTTTACATTAGTGAGACTATGAAGATCCATACACGACATGGGTTTAAGATGGACCATGTCCTAAACATGTCATTGATGTATATAATTTTGTAAACTAGAAAAACAATAAGAATTTTTTTTTACATGAACAGTAATGTTTTGTCTTTGGTCTCTACATCTTATCATTTACATTATATATATATATATATATATATATATATATATATATATATATATATATATATATATATATATATATGTATATATATGTATATGTATATATATATATATATGTCTATATATATGTATATATATATATATATATTCATATATATATACATATGTCTGTGTATGTGTGTACATATATATATGTGTGTGTGTGTGTGTGTGTGTATATATATATATATCTCACTCCCTCTGTCCACACACACACACACACACGCATATATATATATATATATATATATATATATATATATATATATATATATATATAATAGGACTCTTTATCTTAGAATTGTCTTTAAATATCCTTTATTTTCTCTCAAGATCTGGGCATCGTTTGTTCAGAATCAGCGTTGTATACCCAATAACGCACTCTAAGGAACCTCCCCCCCAAAAAAAAAGCCCCTTTTGGTGGTGCTTAGTTATGTTCTGACGCATATTTCCAAAATTGTGCCCCCTCCCAAAAAAATAAATTGAAACAGACAAACATACAGACAAACAAAGAGAAAAAAATTTAGCCAACTTTGCTGGTCCATCTGGCAGATCATTCGAAGGGTTACAGATCTTCAATGAATATAAATGAGTTGGTTTTGGACAAAATGTTATAAAAATACATAAGTATATACTATGATTATGTTAATTGGAAAAACATATGCTGTTGCGTAATCATTATTCATAAAGAAACCAAAATCCTGTAAGAATCTGTTAGCCGAGTGATTTCCAGATTGAGCAGCCGCACCCCCTTTGAGAAGATTTGGGGTACGAGTTACAGCAGAGGGGATGAATCCTAATCGATACCTCGATATTTAAAGACACTGCTTACTAATATTGAGCGGGACGTGTAAGTATATGACTTAGTAAACAAGCAAACACACATATACACACATAGATATATATATATATATAGATATGGATAGGTGGATATAATTAATGAAATGAATAACTGTCAGATCCGGGAGGTGTGTATCTCTGGGGAAAAGCAGTTATTTGGTTTTTGGTAATAACAATTTTGTAAAAAAAAAAAATCGTTCACAGGAGTGCTCAACGGTTGTTTATTATATAACTGGAGTTTTTAAAATAGATTTCACCAGAGCGGATTCCAATAGAAAGAAAAAAGCTTTGGAAAATCTATTTTTTATAGTTTTCATCAATGCTATCGTTTTTTTCTTAGGTCGAGTTAGTTAGTGGTCTGAGGTAGTGTTGTTATGATCATTGGTTACAATGGTTTCAATCATTTGTTTTTGGAATAGTCTGTTAAATACCGTTTCGTTTTTCGTTAGAATGGGTGGAGGAGTTTTGTATAATCTGAATCAATGTGGTGGTTTAAAAAAGTTGGATCATCAGGTAAACGAAACGAATGTGACGAAATATCCTACAAAAACATATTTTGGTGGATTGGAGATTTGATTGTAAAGAAAAGGAAGATGTTTACGTACTTCAGTGTATGTTAAGACTTACAGCTAAACATGAACTTAGGTAAAACAAAAATCATGTGCAACAATCATGTTGAGAATAAGAACATAACTTCAAGATAGAAGATGCAAAACTCGTCAAGGTAGACCACTTAATCTCACTAGGACAACAAATCTCCATAAAACACTCAAAAGAGGAGGACATTAAGCAAAGAATCACTCTAGGATGGCAAACCTTTGGCAGAGGGAGCTCAACTTTCAAAAACCAGACGATTCCAAAACTCCTAAAAAAGAAGAGTATACAACCAATGCATTCTCTTGATAGCCACGTAAGGAGCTGAAATATGGAACCTAACCAAGAGACAGACCTACAAACTGAGAAGCATGCAACGTGCGCATGAGAGAATCATGCTCAACCTTACTTGGAGATATCACAAGACAGCATAGTAGGAAGAAAACAGGTGTCCTTGACATAGAAACTATCAAAAAAACTCAAATGGTAATGAGCTGGCCATTTTGCAAGAATGAGAGACAACTGATGGACATCACGTCTCACAACGTTGATCCCCAGAGATCACATGAGAAACCGAAGCCAGCAGAACACAAGATAGAGAGATGAACTAAACAGATTCAGGAAATACTGATTCTGCGACGCCCATGATAGAGAATTGTGGCGAATCCTGGGGAAGGTCTATGTCAAACAACGGACGTTAAAAAACTGATGATGATGTATTTTGCTTATTCAAATCAAATTTTGAATAATTCCATTTTGATTTTCCTATGTATATTAGTATTGCCCTTTTTTTTTAACAATACGGGTAGACTTGCAAGGAGAGAAAATAACTTGAGAAAACCTAAATCGGAGAAGTTCTGTCGGTTTTTTTATGAATCTGACAAACTCATTAAACATCTATTTATCAATAGCGAATGAAAATTTTAGGACTAAAGAAATTTATGACAAACATCATTGTATAACACCCACCTCCGTTTGCTGGGGTAAAAGAGATACATCAGCTTCCAATAACCATGAAGAATCGTTGAGAACAAGGAAATGTGATGAAGGAACGGGAAGCAAACAAGAAAATACGCAAGGAAGGAGACTATAGAAACTATTTATTGGTTATCAGCAATCTAGTTTCTATGTAGGGGAGGTAACTGCGCATAGTTCGGCATAAGAATCGCAGGAGTCTATTATCCACCTTCAATCAAATCATTGGAATTCATTGATGATATCGTGTTCACAGACGGACGGACAAAAAGGTTGTTAACAAAGGCAGGACGAAGGACATGGTTGAATATATATATATATACCCCTGCAGACGTCATTGACTGATATAAAAGAAAACAAAGAAGCTATGGGTAAAGGACAACACGAAGAGTGATCAGGGAAGAAAGTAGAAGAACAGTCTTCTTAGCCACTGTCACGTAAGAAGCGTCTTTTGGCAAACTTAAGATGAACAATCGGAAAAATCACGGCTAAAGAAGGCTCGATCAATGAATTAGATTCTTCTCTCGCCTTCATGGACAGTGATCACTGGAAACATCTCAATTTAAATTCAAAAAACAGGCTGACGCAAACCGAAGAATCAATTTAGCAAAAACTTACATTGCAAGCTGAACCACTTACAAAAAAAAAAACATGTTCGGGAGAGAAGGGGCAAAAAAATAACCAAAAAAAAATCAACCTTTGAAGAGTGAATTTTTGAATGCCGATCTCTCTAGCTTCATCGGAGCATCCAGCATGCGTTATACATACATACAAGCCAGCCACACAACTTTAAAACTGACAAAAACCAGATTTCTAATTGAAGAGAGGAAAAGAAAGGGGGAAAGAAAGAAGGACTGTGGACGAAGGGAAAGATAGGAAAAATTAGGTAGAGACCAGATGGAAAAAGAAAAACGACAAGGTAGAGACAAAACTTGATAAGGGAGGGAGAATGAGAATCTAAGGAGAGGAAGAAATGAGTAAGAAGAGAGACTTGGAGATCTTTAACCATATGTTACCTTAAAAACCCGGAAATGTATCAACTTGTTCTCATCAATCAACATTTCTTTTTTACTTATTGTACGTATATTTTGAAACCATTTATCTGAAGCCATTAGAGAAGAGTGGTCTCTTCTTTGAGCTTGAATACAACATGTAGTCATGTCGAGAAAAAAGCACCTGCTATTGATTCATGGAACTAATCAACTCATTGATGCCGAAATAAGTAAATAAAAAAGAGTCTTCCAATATATATATATATATATATATATGTGTGTGTGTGTGTGTGTGTGTATAGATAAACATATATGCATATATACGCATATGTACATATATACATAATTGTTTTCACATACACATATATAAACATGGACATAGATACACATATGTATATATGCACATGTATATCTACACACACACGTCCATATACAGCACCCATATACACGCATATATATACATATATGCTTGCCTATACATACTCGGATATTCAAACGCATACACAAACACACACACACACACACACACACATATATATATATATACATGTACACAAATACATACATATACACATATAAACTCATATATATATACATGTCTATATATACACAAACATATTTATGTATATTTATGTACGAATATATATTTATATATACTTACATATATGTACACACATGGGTTTGAACATAGAGATATATACACATATATACTTGAAAACATATATACACACATATACATACAAACATGCACGTATACATACACATGTATATGTACATGTATTACATACATACATATGTTCACATACGCACACACATATATACACGCACAAATACACACACAAACACTCTCTCTCTCACACACACACACGCACACACACACACACACACACACACACACACACACACATATATATATGTATATATATATATATATATATCGTCTTCATCAGCCATCCTTGGTCCAATGGCGGACAAAAGACTTCCTTCTCAATTTGTTCCAGTCCTTGAATGTTCGTAGTGTTCCTGCAGTGTATGGTACGCTTTGAAAAAATGCCTCCAGATTTCTGTTTTCTTCAAAGATTCTCAATGGAATTCAGATTAGGGTACATTGCTTGCCACAATTTTTCAGTCTTTTTCGATGTGCTCTTCGGGTATTCATTACACTGGGGCACCAATGATCTTAGGACAGAATTTGGTTTTCTTACACATAGTAGCACATTTTGCTCTGGAAAACTCGGGTAATCGTTTGATTTCAGCTACTTTTGATACTAATCAAGGCTTACAGTAACCAAACAAACGAAGTGACTCCATAAGATCATAGGCCCTCTGCCATGTTAAACTTTGGGCGGAGTGTTATTCGTCGCAGAAGATAAATTTTAAAAAAAGATTGAGACATCTTTGCCAAAAAGAACCTGGACAAGCAACAATCGCGCTTGGCAAATTCTGTCGACAGATGTTACGAAAATAGAGTTTGTTTCTCAATGTACTCAAGGTATTTGCTCATTGATGAAACTACCGTATGTTAGATTTCCATTTATTCCTGAAGATATTGTACAAGTTAAATGAAAAAAATTCAAAATCATCTCGTACATCTCCGTCTTGTATCCCATTCACACAAATGCGTACCTGCGCTCAGACAATGACACGAACACACACACACACACACACATATATATATATATATATATATATATATATATATATATATATATATATATATATATATATATAGATAATGCTCCTCTATTCTGGTTTGAGCACTCTTTGAATGAGTTAACTCATTCATTGTAAGTTTATGCTATGCTCTTCCATAGGAATAGAGCATTCTGGTGGATGAGGAAGTTCTGCGTAAAACGAATATATCGCTTAAATTCAGCTTTACTGACCACTCAGTTCCGTAGTCCAGATGTAGGATATCGGCCTCCGGGTCCGATGTGAGGGTTTCAATACATATATATATATATGTCGAATTACTGTAATTTCACAAATTGCCCTGACCAACAAGCCAAATGATATACATATTTTGCTCTCTTTGCTTGCCTTAGCAAGTGTCTTTTGAGACCCCTGTTCATATTTGTGAGGCTACAACCTTGAAAATTTGCACAAAACACCACAAGGCAACATCTTAAAACATTATTGCTGCATTTCCAAACAATGCCCAGATCTCGTGCGGGTATTTCTCAGAATCTTGGATAAGACATCTATTTTATTTCCGTAATTTTTCAGATAATTAGTTCCGGCCCAGTGGTTCATTTATGCAAGGTACACATGTATATACATGTAATGCAGTACAAAATTGCATAGAGTAATGCTGTGCAAGATTTTATAAAGCAAAGAGGCGATTACCATTAATCTACAGGAGGTTCTAAGATAGTTGGAAGTACAGGAGACTTGGTAGAAGAGAGAAGGATGAAGGATGCAAGCTGCTTTTATAACAGCTTGCAATCCGGGAAAAAATTATTTCCTCCCCTAATTCTTCATTCAAACAATCGAAGCAATATCATTTTCGATTTATCAATACACGGAGCTCTATCAATCATTATTCATAGTTCATGTTAATATTAATACTCATTAGTTATGGGGTCCTGCATAGTCATCGATAGTATATATACATATATATATATATATATATATATATATATATATATATATATATATATAGAGAGAGAGAGAGAGAGAGAGAGAGAGACAGACAGACAGACAGACAGACGGACGGACAGACAGACAGACGGACAGAGACAGAGAAGAAGGCAGAGACGGGGGCAGAGACGGGGGCAGAGACGGAGAGAGAGAGAGAAAGACAGCAAGAGAAGACAGAGTGAGAAGAGAGAGGGGAGACAGAGAGAGAAAAGAAAGAGAGAAGACAGAGAAGAGAGAGAGAGAAGAGAGGGAGGGGACAGAGAGAGAAGACAGAGAGTGATGGAAGACGCAGAGAGAGAAGACAGAGAGATTGTCCTCTTGATTTACATCTTTTTTGCATTTTGTGTCCAGTTGGTATTTTCTTCTGCCAAGTCCTGATCTTGTTGGTTTTTCCTCGGATTTCACTGTTGAATGTCTCGCAATCATATCTCGCAAGTCAGAGTCAAAAACATCTCTCATCCTGTTTCTCAGGTGTCTTTGTCTGGCCGATCTTCGGACTTACGATAACTCATTAGACTGTTAATTGATGAATAATCAATAAATTGCCGGCCAATAAAGAGGACACCAATCTTGTCCGAAACAATTCGAAAATGTCGCAAGTTGGAGGAAAAATGTCGATACAACTTTTTTCTAAAGAAAAGACCAACACTCACTTTCTTTTTCTCCTTGATTTCTCTCAATTTTCCGAAGTTGATATTGATCAACACTTGGATTATAATCTTATGGCAATAACAAAATGATCTCTACGTTTACCGAACGATTTTCAAATTTGAAGCGTCCATCTTATTCATGGAAGGGTATTACGTCGTATTAACATTTTTGTGATATGTTCTTGTCTAGTTTTCAACTCGTTTTTTTTTTGATACCTTACATTCTACATACGTAATGTTCCTGTCCTAGACTGGCTGGGTTTTGGCTTCTCGAAAAACTCATTAGACTGATAAGCTGGTTATTCACCGACCAATTATAATACTTCTAATACTACTACTGAGTGTAAAAGAAAATTAAAATTGACAGTAAGCCGGGTGTCATGGGAAAACAAAAGATAACAAGCCTGTTAGGTACTCTAACTCAACTTTGACTTTCAAATGAAAATGATTAATGCAACTTTCGTATTATATATGTAATAAATAAATTTTCTGATATCTGCAACAGTTAAGCTCAGTCGATGATAGAGCCGACTACAAACGATTTGATCGTGGTTTTGAATGGCACACAGAAAATGTTGATCCCATAAATGTGTTTATATACTACAAGGAGACGAATCCCTCGCTTATTCCTAACATATTTTTTTTTATATACATGTAAGACTTGTTGATTTGGCTCAGTCGGTAAGATAGTTGTCTACCAACCAGTGTGGTTGTGATTTCAAGTCACGGCGGTGGGATGTTAATTTTGGATAACAGTTTAGTTTAATCTGACGGCACAGGCAAACAGTGAAGAATTTGCTCTCCTAAATTTGGTGAAGATTGTTGTTATTCTTGTTCGGGTAGAAATAAAGTCAGCTGCAGATTTTGACCAAAGTTCGACTCAAGGTATAAGGTTACATTTGTGCTTCTCTAGCTGTTATGTCTCCGTAGCCTGATCAGAAATGCTCAACGGAGCTTTGTGACAAAAATGAATATCGCTGAGAAATAAGTATTTTTTTTCTGATTGGGGAAGCTGTCTGACTACGTGACACATTGCGATAAAAAGCAACTGAAATTCAAAAAAAAATTGGATCATCATCAGTTTATAACTATTCATTGTTGGACATAGACTCTCTCCAAGATCCAGCCGACCTCATGAACGTCAATTAGCTGGTACTTTCTGAACCTGTATAGTTCGTAGAGCAACTTTATCATTATCTGGCACCATTTTGCATGTGAATTTTAAGGCCCAACGTAGGGACTTCCGATTTTCAGGGGTTGCTGGACATTCTTGTGTCTTCATCAATAGCCTATGAGTCGTGTATTTTTGGTTGGCAATTAATAATCCTTATATCTTCAACTTGCATAAACGAATCATCACAATTAGTATGTGCATTATGGCTAATTATGTAAATAATATTTAAAATGAACGAAATCAAAGTGGATATTTTGTCCAAGATATTGATCGAATATCAGACCAACAGTTAGATGTTTTTGGTCCGGAATGGCCATAAATACCTGGAAAAAAAACTTTTTGAGAGAACATAATATTTTTAGATTGTTGTTAGTGGTGCACCCATGTAAGTTCCACAGTTTATAGCCCCATAAAAGTGACCTAAGGTGCCCTGAGACACACAGGCAAGTAGGGAAGAGAATTTTAAATCCATCGGTTGCTTGAATGGACCATATGTGGTTCTTTGATGATTCGATTACTCACTGTAGCTTTGTACTGGAAAAGATTTCCCAGGTTCAAGCGATTCGTGGAAATTGTAAAATTTAGTGCTTAATATTCAAATATATCCCTAAAGGCCATAAATATTCAACAGTTTTTTTTGCAGAAAATGAATATAACAAAACAGAAGAATTGTGGAATAGTTAGGCAAGTTTTCATGTTTTTCTGAATCTCTAAGTATATCATATTTAAATGCAGTCAGCGCTGAAATCCCTCCGGTGCTGCAGTTTTATTTAGCTCTATACAAACGCCAGAATTTGCTGCGTCAATATAAATGTAATCTGTATCTGTTTTATAACTCTCATTCCTAAATACATTGTGGATTTACGCACACACACACACACACACACACACACATATATATATATATATATATATGCTGCACTTGATTAGTGCCATACGCACAATTTTTAAAAAAATGATAATTTCAGATTTTTTTTAAAGCTACAATCCTCAGTTTATCTTCAAACCTGCATAATTCGATTGCAAATGATTGGAGGAGGATTGGAAAAGTGTTATCCATCATAAAAGTACATACACACACACACACACACACACACACATATATATATATATATATATATATATATATATATATATATATATATATATATATATATATATATATATGTGTGTGCATGAGTGTGTATACTCTCTAATTTTGTTTAATTGTGTAATTATCAAGTACTGAACTGTACAGTTTTCAAGTACTCTTTATCTAATAATAAATAATAAATTTTGAAATACATACATACATATATATATATATATATATATATATATATATATATATATATATATATATATATATATATATATATATATATATAGTAAAATTTATGAATTTGATAATCAATATATGAACACACTAATTTGGAAACTGGATTGAATTTATTTTTGTTAGTGGAGACAGCTAATGTGAGCTCATACTCCATTGACGGGGTAACAGATGATAGACCCCCATACCTAGCTCACATCTGCCAAGAGAAGACACCTCCTATGGGGCTCTGCTCCTATTTACACGGCGGTTGAGATTGAGTCGACCCAGTTCAATTTGAAGTTCCAACGTGTATGATCCTTCCTCCATAGAGAACATTTCCCAGAAATCTCAGTGTGTATATATAATATACAGACGTCTGTCCGTGTATGCATGCGTATGTTCGTGTCTGATTTTATGTGTGTGTGTTAATATGTTTTGTTTTCAGATCCCTGAAACATATCCAACAGTAGTAATTATGTGTAAAATATCTTTGAAAAAATTATGAATTACATTACTTTCCCGTATATATATATATATATATATATATATATATATATATATATATATATATATATATATATATATATATATATATATATATATAATGGACGAATATATAAAAGTGTTTTCCATGCTTGCAATTATTTGTCACCTCTTTCAACCTGTTTCAGTGTGAGAACTTAACTGAACAATGATACATTTCTGCAGGAAATAATTTGCAGTGCATTTACATTACGTATTCTTAATGAATTCCTACGCATTTTTTCGGTTCATTTGTATGTTTATGTTTCTATTTGTTTATGTTAAAATCTCTTTTTGTAATCAACCTTTCTATTATGACATACAATAAAAAAATAACATCATTGAAACTCTTAAAATTTTATGTCTGATCACACATTAAAACAGCTTGAGTTGAGTTGAGACTTTAAAACTTGAATTACGATACTTGAATCATCAAAAATCAATTACTTAATAAAATAACTTTGTCAGTGCCGATCAATACACAAGTAAACCAGTCATTTTTCACAGTTGTATATTTCAGTTGTGAACATAATTTTTATTCTGTCAGTTAGGCTTTGACCTATTCCTAAACACTGACAATCCACTTCTTTTTCATTTATAATACAACAGTCTCGAATTGTCAATACCAATGCATCCCTTTTATTCATATAGTAATCCTATTGTATGTTATATGTATATATCAAAGGTCCTACCCGAAATTCCCGGGTATATACCATGAAACACTAACACTGTCTTCATAGATATACAGATCCTTCTGGTAGTGTATACCAATTTCATATTCACTTCAGCTCACAGACGATATCAATCAAAATAATATCTCTTCAGGCACGCTGTTCATATTAAACGAATGTTGAGAGCCTGCCATTGAGATTGCGTTAATTCTACCAAGTTAGAGACCGATCTCTTCTTCTCGCTTTGTGATGGAAACCAAAGCGTCCCCTCTGCAGCTTCACCAGAACCTCTGACTAACCTGATTGCTAGCGATAAGAAATGAATCAACCAGCCATCATTCAAATATGATTACTGAAATGTTTCAATTTACCTTCGTTATAGCTTATTACATAATATTTTTCCAAGAGCTGTTAGATCTATTAATACAAGTACATTAAAATGACTACTTATGAATATTAACTTTATCGGTATGAGTACACTCGAATAGAAAGCTATTAATATTATTACTGGTACAGTTACATATGACTGAGATTCAGTTATTAAAATCCAGCAAAGTTATGTGAATTGATAAACATATGTTTAACTGCTAAACACTCCATTTCTATCCAGTTCCTATACGCTCCCCCAATATATATATATATATATATATATATATATATATATATATATGTGTGTGTGTGTGTGTGTGTGTGTGTGTGTGTATCTTTTACAAATTGAAAATAATTTAAGAAATATATGTATATATCGCAACATAGTATTGAAACTATTTTGGTAAATGATATCCTGTTACAGTGAGTGTATCATTTGACCTACACAATGTATATCAAATAAACAATTGAAGAAAATGGAGCCGTTGCAATAATCGAACTTGAGACTGAAAGTGTGGCTGTTTCAACGTAGTGTTGCTCTCACCATTGAGCTGAATAGCCACAAGTAATGCAAAAACCTAAGAAACTGTTTCAAGTCTATAATTTGATTTTTCTTTTTTTTTTCTTTTGCTCATTCACATTTCATATCTGCTCTACTTGTTTCTTTCAACACAACACTTATATTTGTAAGAAATTGGTAAACGATCCAACAGGATGATTGAACATTGCGTTGAATTATATTGAAACTATATTTGAAATGCTCTCCCGTTAGTACATGGTGAGTGTAATATTTTGCGTAGACAACTTGAATCGAATAAACAATTTAAAAAATTTGAGCTGCAGAAGGATTCGAACTTGCGATAGGATAGCTGCTTTAACAGCAGGGAAGCTATATCAATATAACTGTTTTGTTTTGAAATACCCAAAATAGATACATTGAAAACAACGGATAACACCCATAATGAAAAATCGCACATCGTTCTATATCTACAAGTGTGAATTTTATATCAAATTCTGTTTGAAACACACAAAAAAAACAAAACAAAGAGAAACAAATTACATTAACAGATATTTGGAAGTAAATGACTGAGATTTTGTTCAGTTTTCTCGACAATGCACGCTCGGACATACACACACACACACATACACACACACACATACACACACACACACACATATATATATATATATATATATATATATATATATATATATATATATATATATATATATATATATATATATATATATATATATATATATATATATATATATATATTCTTGAAAGCTTTATAGTTTTAACTCCTAAACGTTAAAAACTGTGTCACTTTTATAATTATCTCCGAATATCTGTTAATGCAAATTATGTTATCAACTTGAATGTTCTTTTTTCTTTGCTATTTCTCTTATACATTCTTATAATGGTACAAAATACTATTTAACCCTTGTTGGGGAGTCATCAGTTGTTTACTATTTGAAAGTAAAAACAAAACAACCGCGTTGATCAAAGACCACCTCCCTCTCTTATTATATAGTTTATGTCATACGCATGTTTGCCATCACTCATGAGGTTTTAAGTATATCGTATGTTGATATTATTTTATGCTACACGGACATATATACATGCACACACACGCATATATATATATATGTACATATATATATATATATATTCTCTAAATCATGCAAGCTTTTCATATTGAATCCCTAAAAAAGGAAAATAGCCAATTTTTATACTGTTGCCGAGACTGTTTGTCATACAAGAACTTCTAATCTGATCTGTTTAATTTTAACGAATTGTCCCATAGCTACTTTATTTATATTTTTTAGGTTATTGTGCATGTGATTTAGTTTTATATGCATTTGTATGTAATTGTGTTCGTTTTTAGAATATATATATATATATATATATATATATATATATATATATATATATAATATATATATATATATATATATATATATATATATATATATATATATATATATATATACGTCTTTATTTATATGAATGGCCGTATGACCAGTTAAATGTAATTTACAAGATGAGAGCCGAAAACAAATTTCCTGCCAAACACAGCTGATTAAAATTACCCGGATATGATCACAATTTGGCGCGAAATTCTGCAGCCACCATCTTGCTCGTTCTCCGCCATTCGTTTGAGAAAAGATGGCGACAAATTGTGAAATCACAGAGCGCCAAGCGTCCATTATTAATCGAGGGAAAGGATAGAAAAGCTACAAAATGGTTGACATCTGAAACAAAAAGAAATATGCCTTCTGGTGAATATTATAAGTGGGCCGATTCCGTGTTTATGTCAGTGGAAAGAAGTTAATTTTTCAACTGAACGAGTCGGTTAAATGCATTCATTTCTTGTCGCTTGCAACCAGGCCACTCAGAGGTACTTGAGGGTTTGGGGTTTTTGCCATCGTACGTAGTGTAGAAATCGATTTCTTCCTTAAATGGATTAATGGGATGCTATGATATTTTCTATACACAATCCCAAGTTGCTTACAGCACATTGTGCTCCCTGACGGTCACCCATTTTGTTACTGAAAATACTCAACGTTGCTCAACTTCAATACGAGTCGAGTAAATCCATTAATATTATATTATTTGCAACCAAACCAGTCAGAGGGCTCGAAAGTAGGTTAGTGGTGGTGGGCCTTTGGTTTGCACATTTGTATACAGTGCACAGATTATTTTCTTCTCATGAAGAGTAACGGGGTCGCCACAGAAGTCTCTGCGTATGATACCCAGCTTCTTACAGTATGTGTTGCTCCGAGATTATCATTCATATAGATACAGACCAGCCTGGATGTTGCTTAACTTCGGCGATCGCACAAATCGATTAGATCCATTCATTTTTGTCGCTTTCGACCACACCAGTCAGTGTGATTAAGTTGGACTTTGAGTCACACTATCAATCATGGTGTTGATATCGGTCTCCTCCGACACAGAGGGAGGTGCCCTTTACATTATCCCCAACTCCTTACAGCGCATATTCTTCCAGAGCCGTCACCCATTTTGGCACTGACCAGGTTTAAGATTGCTTACCCGGTGAATTTCATTTGATTTGGCTGCTATGTTAGGCAACAGAGCCAAACCATAAAGAAATATGCCCGATAGCGAATATTTAGAGGGGGCGTCTTCCGTGTTCACGTCTCAAATGAGGTACCCTTTATATAATCCCCTACTCCCTACACCGAATAATCTTCCGGTGCAGTCACCCATGTCGGCACTGACCAGGTTTGAGATTTCTTAACCGGTGTATTATACGTGATTTGGTTATAACATTAGGCAACAGAGCCAAATCATAAAGAAATATGCCCGATAGTGGATATTTAGAGGGGGCGTCTCTGCATTCACGCCACTGGAAAGAATTCAATTTTTCAACTGAACGATTCGGTTAAAGATAAATAGAAAGAGAGGAGAAAATAGATTTTGTTAGTCACTCAATATATACCGTCTCCTGGCAGCATCCTGTGTTGGGGGGATCAACTGAGAATTTGAAAAAAAGGTGATCAAGTTCTTTCTCTTGCATTTTGTTGGTCAGTAGAACAAAAAGAAGCCTGCTTGGGACTGGACATTAACTAAAGAATCAATTTAGTATTAACTTGACCATTGCAAAATTGAACCCCTTCTCATTAAAAACTTTTTTATGGTCTATATTATATAAAAAAAAATGTTTATCTCGGTAGACGTAAGGAGTAGTTATTCAAATTTAATGCTCTCCAGACAACAACATAACAAGCTAGGGTCAGGATTGTTGGGCATATCAAACGCATATATTATATATATTATATGTATCATATATAAAAAAGATTGCCCCTTCTTTGCTAACTTTTGTGGTTATGATTGTTTAACCTTTCACCGTACATTAACAAGAACTTGATCCAAAGGAAATGTCCACGTACCACGTGGATAAGGAGGTTGCTTTGAAATATAAACCGTGGATAATGGAGGACGACTGAATAGAATCAGTGGACAGGAAATACCAAAGGGAGAAAAATAATGAAATTTACCAATAATATCCCAAAACTATTGTGATAAATTATCTTAAGTTAGGGGAGGTTAATCACAAAATTTTATATCTATCACGAGAATTGATTGATAAAAAAATGAATTGGTGCTCTTTGATGATGTTAGTTAACTGGGTACCATCAAACTTACTGATTGAGATTTGTGTCAGCACATTTTGAAACTGAATGAAAATGAAATATTATAAACTCAAGGAGAGGATTTTAAATATCCTGATATCTAGTTACGTCCCTTGAAATTTATATTCAGTCTTATTATTGATTACCCGGAAGCGTTACCATCTTTTCTTTCAGAATGATGAAAATTATTTAAAATAAACATCGATTTCCTGGATCCACTCTAAAATTAATCGAAGGCCATGAACCACTTTTCTATAAGATTCAATCAGAATTCATTGAGAACATTTGGAGATATTGTGTGGACCGACTAACATATACCTCTTCCAACTTCTACGGAGATAAAAAAGTGAAATATGAAAAATAGACGGAAGATTTACTAGAAACCGTCACTTGTCTAATGTCTTTTGCCAGCATGCTGTTTGGGGAATGATCAATCAAAAAATAGGAACAAGGGGTGATCAATCAATTAATCAGCTCTCTCACCTTTTGCTGGGAAATGACCTCAGAAATTGTCTGAATATTCTCAAACAAACATGGATATAAAGTGGTAAATTAATTTAGCATGAGCCTACATTAAGAATTGAACTCCTGCTTAAATCTTGCATTCTTTTATCAAGCATATTTCTGAAGGAATATTGAAGATTACAGCCCTTGTGCTCCAGTGTAATGTGATATGAATAGAACAAAGCAGACTTGCTTGGAAATTGAGATTGAGTTCTGTTGATATTTCACTGTTGAAACAGTTTCCTGTTGACTGTTTCTTTAAATATTTCATGTTGACTGTTTCAATAACTATTTCATGTTGACTGTTTCTCTAACAGTTTCATGTTGACTGTTTCAATAACTGTTTCATGTTGACTGTTTCAATAACTGTTTCATGTTGACTGTTTCAATAACTATTTCATGTTGACTGTTTCTTTAACTGTTTCATGTTGACTGTTTCAATAACTGTTTCATGTTGACTATTTCAATAACTGTTTCATGTTGACTGTTTGAATAACTGTTTCATGTTGACTATTTCAATAACTGTTTCATGTTGACTCTTTGAATAACTGTTTCATGTTGACTGTTTCAAAAACTGTTTCATGTTGACTATTTCAATAACTGTTTCATGTTGACTATTTCAATAACTGTTTCATGTTGACTGTTTGAATAACTGTTTCATGTTGACTGTTTCATGTTAACTGTTTCATGTTGACTGTTTCAATAACTGTTTCATGTTGACTGTTCCAATAACTGTTTCATGTTAACTGTTTCATGTTGACTGTTTCAATAACTGTTTCATGTTGACTGTTCCAATAACGTTTCATGTTAACTGTTTCATGTTGACTGTTTCAATAACTATTTCATGTTGACTGTTCCAATAACTGTTTCATGTTAACTGTTTCATGTTGACTGTTTCAATAACTGTATCATGTTAACTGTTTTAATAACCGTTTCATGTTGACTGTTTTAATAACTGTTTCATGTTGAATATCATAGTAACAGTTTCATTTTCACTATTTTGGTAACAGTTCCATGTTGACTGTTTTAATAACTGTTTCTTGTTGACTGTTTTTGTAACAGTTCTATGTTGACTGTTTTGATAATTGTTTCCTGCTGACTATTTTGGTAACAGTTTTATGTTGACCATTCCCAATATTAGAAGATGAATGAATGAAAAATATACCAGAGAGAGAGAGAGAGAGAGAGAGAGAGAGAGAGAGAGAGGGGGGGGAGATATGGGAGCGGAAAGTTAACATGGAAAAGGAAATATAGAACTTAATTCTTTGAAAGAAATAGCAATAAAGTATTGCTCAGGCGACTCCAAGTCGGTAATCTTTTATGATTTGTAAGGGAAGAGAATAATTTTTTCCCCGAACAAGATGGCGACAGGAAATGACTGCTCATATATCAACCGGAAATACTTATTTTATACTCTATGTCTATATTTCTGCCTGTTACATCCAAGAGAAATAACTTATCTCATGCAAGAGTTACTTCACAAACTGCAATTGAATAAGTCTCGCCAGATTCCCTGATTAGAGACAACCAACCAGAACTGTCAACATAGATTTCTTCAGGTTTTTAAGTGATTCTGGATAGCTTTGAAAGGACTAGAGGACTAGAGATTAGAACATTGATCAATGTTATTTGTAGACAAGAAAATTTTTTTTTTAAATCTCTGGACAAACCAATATACAATGTGAGTTCATGCCTTACGGGTTCCTCATTTTTCTGACCAGCAGTGTCCTGCAGCATTCAGGCTTGATTTTAAAATTCAATTTTTTTTAGTGCTCATCATGAAACGGAAGTAGATAAAGAGAGAAAGAGAGACAGTCGGACAGACAGACGGACAGAGACACATACAGACGGACAGATAGAGTGAGAGTGAGAATGCATTCATTCATTGACCAATGATTTTTTCAACTTTCGAATTGACCACTCGAAAATGGACATGATGCAGAAAGATCTTGATCGCCAAACTTAATCAACTAAACTGGAATTCAAAGTATTTACATAATCCCAAAAATACGAGAGAGAGAGAGAGAGAGAGAGAGAGACGATATCATTCACAACCACATATATAACCTATGAATAATATATATCAAGGATACAATATGATATAATGCCATCCAATGTGTGATGGGTTCATTTAAAAAAAATACTCAATACATTAAACGTTATATATCCAGTTGAGTTAGAGTAAAGCTTAAATCACGGTCGCTACAGAAACATGTTTTATTTTCTGCCCTGTTTGGGCTTCTTCAGGTGAATTATTCCAGTTATTTTAGATTCCAATTTAGGACAGTATTCAAGGGATCTCTATTTTCCAGGGATGTAGTATCTTCCTCCTATTCTATTTGTATGTATATTTTTTTTTCTCTTCCTTGTTTAGGGATTGATCTTTGCTTGTTTTTTTCTTCTGTTTCACAGAATAGAGATAATTTGCTTAATTGTAATTTAGCAAGATATATAGAAGGCATTTTCGTTATCAGCATGTTGTTGAAACATCAGCTCTTTGCGATCTGTTTCCTCGCTGAGAGAATTTTATTCTTACTTGAATGTTTTCCCCAGGGTTAAGGTTCATTTTCACATTACCTAAGTTGATAGTTTGATAATTTATGTTTGGTACGTCTCTACATATTAAATATAAAGATCTAAAATGAATCAAATCATTCATCCAAAGCAGCTTAAACAGGACAGAGATATGTTTGAGTATTGAATCCTTCATTCAATTATATATATATATATATATATATATATATATATATATATTGGAAAGAGAATTTCATCGGCATTTGGCAGACTGATTTTTTTCTATAACTTCTTTGACACAGCAGATACAAATTGACAAGGTATGCTGATATCAACTTGATAAAATTCTCTTTTTCACGATACATATTGTTAGCTATACACTCACTAAGTTTTCTTGGCCTCAAAAAACGTAAGGAGGTCAAATTGACGGCCATCTTGGATATTCAACGTGGATATTGGTGACTTTTAGAATAATATTCTGGAGACTTCATAGAAATGTATTGTAGATATAAAATTGTTTGAATTTTCTCCATTTTTAATCTATTTAGCATGGACTAACAGCGGTAGGAAATAATTTGTTGGACATCTAGATAAGCACTTAGGGGAAACTTTGGTCAGCTGAACTTTCAATGGGGAACGAACAAATGATATAAAATTACCATCAATACGAGCAACTAATTCAAGCAGATTTTTTTTAAAGATTGTATCAAAATAGTCTCGTGTTGTTGCTGCAAACTAATCTCCGACAATAGCCTTGTGCGATTATCAAAACTAACGTACAGTTTGAATCCATGTTTCATTAAATACTGCCGTCATTTCTGGACGGCCTGGGTAAATTAGTATGAGATAAAGAGACCAATACCATTTACAGACACATGCTTAACTCTGGGGATTTTAATTAATACAAAGGCGTATTCACCAATTGCTCCTTCAGTTGACCATAGATAACCACATAACGCAGAAATCTACACTGTCAACTAGTCAGTAATGGGGTTATTACCCGGGGCAATGGGGTTAATTGGCCCTGCCCATCTCTTTACCAAGTAACGTGTGGCAGACTGCACTGGGTTACAAAGTATCAGAAACTGAGAGTAATCTCTGACCTGACTCATTGAGAAAAGTGTATTCATGCATTTCTCAAGCGTACTAGTATAAACCGATTATCCACTACCTCATTCGGTGATTGAACTTGGAAATTACTGATTCAATTTTCCTTGTCGATAACTGTTAGGCCAAGGCTGCATCTCCTTTGTATAATCATTTTCAGGCTTTTAAGATTCGGATATTGTGGCCTGTGGTGACTGTTGTGAGGAAAATCTGTCACCGGACACTACTTGGGAGTGTCTATGGGTTGTGGATTTGAGATAGAGTGATGGAAGAAGAAGAAGAAGAAGAAGAAGAAGAAGAAGAAGAAGAAGAAGAAGAAGAAGAAGAAGGGGGAAGGGGTGATCAAAGTGGAGAGAAGGGGAAAGGAAGAGACGAAAGAAAAGAGGGGAAAGAAGTCGGGGTTGCAGGAGCATGGAAAGAATAAGAAAGCAGAATGAAAAATTAGGAGGAAAAGTAGACGTAGAAAGAAAAGGAGAGGTAAGGGGAATCTAATGGTAGAATGAGAGGGAGGAGTGAGTGAACAAGTTGTTGTATTGGTCGTAGATGAAATGGGAGAAATAAGTATTTGTAGTAGAAGTTCAAGAAGTGTAAGAAAATGTAGTTGTTAAGATTGAAGATGTAGAAGAAAACAATAGGTGAAGAAGCTGAAAACGAAGAGGGAGAAATGAGTTATGAAGAGGGGAAAAAGGAGATGTTGAAGAAAGGAAAAGTAGTGGTTGAAGGAGGGGAAAGTAGTTGAAAGACAGGGAAAAGTAGTGTTTTTTAGAGAGGAAAAGTAATATTTGGAGGAGAGTGAGTGGTAATAGATAGAGAAAAAAGTAAGAGAAGTAGTGGTTGGAGAAGAGAAAAAGCTGTAGTTGAAGAAAGAGAAGGAGAGGAAATGATTGGAGAAGGAGGGAGAAAGTTGTAGTTGAAGGAGAGATGGAGGAGGAGAATAAGTAATATATGAAAGTGAAAGAGGGTTCGGAGAAAAAGTAATGGAGGAGGAGAAGGGGAGAAATTAATAGTTGAAGGAGGAGAAAAGAAGAGAAAGTAATAGTTGAAGGAGGAGAAGAAGGAGGAGAAAAAGGAATACATGAAGGTAGAGAGTAAGGAGGAGAAAAAGTAATAGTTGAAGGAGGAGAAGAAGAAGGAGAAAAATAATGAGTGAAGGGGAAACAGAACTAGGAGAAAAGGGAATAGTTGAAAGAGAAGAAGGGGAAAAAGTAATCGTCAAAGGAGGAGAAGATGGAGGAGAAAAAGTACAATATGAAGGTGGAGAGTAAGAAGGAAAAAAAGAAATTGTTGAAGGAGGAGAAGAGGGGGAGAAAAGTAATAATTGAATGAGAGGAAGGAGAAGGACAGTTGACAACAAAGGCAGACGAATCTTACAAATGGAGTTTGCGACCTCGTTTGCATTTCATTTCAAGCTTTGTGCTTTTACAAGATGAAAGGGAAATAAATTGTGTCAAGGGTTCATGGTGGCTTTCCTTCTCTTAGCTGGAGTTTTTCTTCGATTACATGTTATATGACGACCACATTTCAAAAGACAGAAACATAAGTGACAGAGAATGTGTTGCGCCAGGAATCAGTTTAATTGACAAGGAAACACACCAATATATATATATATATATATATATATATATATATATATATATATATATATATATATATATATATATATATTAAGAAATGGGTATATGATCTGACTGAATGATTATAAATTGCGTTGTATTATATTGAAGCACTTTTTCCAAAATGGTCTCCCGTCAAAACAAAGTTAATACATCACATGGCGTAGACAACGCAAATAAGATAAACAATTGAAGAAAATGGGGCTGCCACAGGAATCATTGACCATGAATGAGCGAAATTGAGATTTCGAAGTTGGAGCAGTTTCTCGTGCCTTTGGCTTACCCGTAGCTGCTTATCTCAATGGTTAGAGCAACGGTACCTTCAAGCTGCTACCTTATCGGTGGCTGGTACGGTTTTTGCAGCAGTCCCATTTTCTCTGATTGTTCATTCTATTCATGAAGTCTAAACCATGTTATATGTCAATTGTGAAATGACGGGATATCATTTCAAAAAAGAGCTTCGATGTAATATAACGCAATTTATAATCACACACACGTACACACACACACACATATATATGAGTGAGAGAGAGAGAGAGAGAGAGAGACAGTGAAAATGATTGCAGAAACTATGTATTCATAAATAGCAGAGGACTTCTGTTTTTCACTCTTGCTAGTAATATTGCACACACACACACACACACTCACACACACACACACACACACATATATATATATATATATATATATATACATAATGTTTATGGTATGTGTGTGTTTATTTTTTCCTCTTCCCTGCTAAAACTATGTCTTGTTTCGATCAAATATTCTGAATGCACACTGGAGCGAGGTCAACTTAAAATACAGGCTATGTGAAGTTGGTCTTAGGGGTCATTTAAGACCACCAGATGTCATACCTTGCCAATTAAAAAATTGGGGTCACAAACCAAGCATGCAAAAACTTGGCATATCGGGTTAATCTCCCTCCTGCAAAGATTTCTTTGTGGCGTCGACTTCTGACATTACTGGTAACAGGTTCAGCTGAGTTGACCTTTTACGTCACTCAAGGTTACCAGAGGTCAATTCTAGTCATTTCTAATCAATTTTTCATGTTTTTGGCCATAAGTTTGAGCTTATATTACTGAAATTTGATATAAGGCTTCTCCCTCCCTTTGACAAAGGTCAAAGGCAATGCGATATTGACCATAGAATTACTTTAAGGTCACTTGAGGCAAATTGTAGTCAATTTTGGCTATTTTTCAAAGCCGTCCGTCATAATTTTGCATGTATGAAACTGAAATTTGACATAAAGATAGATTCTTCTATGGCCAAATAAATCAGGAATGTAATTTCGACATAAGGTCATCTGATCTCAAAATATGTCATTTTTACAGATTTTCAAAGTTGCTGGCCGAGATACTGCTCCTAATATGCAGAGGGTTTGCATGAGGGCACGTCTTTCTACAGTGAAAGTTAGAGGCGATGTTGGGTTGATATTCAAGGTCACTTGTGGTCATTTCTGGATATCGTACGAGGTACACGGACAATATTTCAAGATTGTTGGTCTTAACCTGAGTTTTCCGTTCTCTTCTCAGGAACTGCTCTACATTGGCTGTAAGAGAGTTGGATCCTGAGAAGCACTTATAAAGTGAGGAAGAAGCTCTGTCCAACTAAGTGACGACATTATTTGTTTTTTTTTTAGGGGCAGGGTTGTACAACCGAATATGTCTTACTTAACAGTTACTTTTTATGTATACGTGGTTTAGGACCAAGATTGGGAAAGAATAAGAACATACGTTCTTTTCCAAAAGAAATACAAACTGATAAAATCCACCGTTGGAAAGCTGACAATATATATATATATATATATATATATATATATATATATATATATATATATATATATATATATATATATGTATATATATATATATATATATGTATATATATATATATATATATATATATATATACATTGGAAAATAATTTAATCGGTGTTTTTTGGAATATTAATCATTCTGTTTTTGTCTGTCATTTTTTTTCTTCTTACGATGAATACATATCACTTGACAAGATATAAGGTTATAAACATGAGAATATCTCCCCACTGCTGTGTCGTGTTGTCTCTAAAAACAGTGGGTTTTGCTCCAATCAATACAAGGAAGTCAATTCGGTGGCCATATTGGATTTGAAAGTAGGATCTCTTTTCGGAAGTTAGAATGATATTCAGAGAACTTCATAGAAAAGTGGAGGAAAATCATTTCGAATTACCATGTTTCAAGCCTACTGAATTCTTAGGGGATATATCAGTCGGGCAAATGTTTAATACAAAAAGATTCGTATTTTTTTCGGTAAAAAAGAAGCAATTAATTCGAACAGTATTATTTTAAAGGTTACTGACTTCAGGTTTTAAACTCATGCACGAGAATTTTCAGGTACTGTTTTTGCAAACAACTTTCCGATTATAGTATTGCAAGGATATAAAGACATGCGCTGTTACAACTTATGACACATCCTATTTGTCCAAGCCCTCACGAGAATGAAGTATCACACATGGTCGGTTTAATGTAGGGATATCACTCACGAGGACATATGGATAAAGATGACTCAAATATCCTCTTTAGCTTTCACGGCTTTTGCTGCAAGGACCTAAGAGCACTGGTCTAGAGGTCTCGGGTTCAATCCTGAACCCTATGACTTGATTACACAGAGCAGTACCAGACCTCAAGAGGTAAAGCCAAATTAGCCGTGGTACCACCTCTGATTCCGTCTGGTCTTAATTTATCATGTGTTCGTAACAACATGTGATTCGTTTGATAGTGTTAGTAGAACGAATGTCGTTAGAGTGAGAGTTAGCAGTATATAGGTAAATCAATTGGCCGAGGAAAGTAGAGAACGCTCTCTATTGGCAAAGGATACTTCGATGACTGTCTGATTGATTGTTTGGTAAGACCCATCAATGTATGTCAGTTTATTCCCGCCTTCGCCGTCACCGTAACCCCTGACTTGACTGTCACGTGAATCCTGGCGAGAAATGACGTGATTGAGACGATATCTGATGGGTCATGGGAGCTTAAAAGAAGGAAACCGGATAACAGACCCCATAGGACACCGACCGACCGACCGACCGACTGACCAATCGAATGAAATCGATAAGTGAAAAAGAAGATTGAGAACAACTAAAAGAAAGCTTTACGAACTTTGTTTCTGGTCAGGAACGGAAGTGAATCTCCGGCATATCCGGATCTTGATGGCAACGGCTTGATCACATCATCGTGTCTTCATTCTCTGTTATCTCGACCCGGAGTCGAGCCAATTTTAACATTTACTTGTCCGCCTTCTTCTCCTGGTCTCCGTGACCTCTCCGGCAAAGCGTGATCCTTCTTTGTTACGATAAGGAGATGATGACCAGGCTGAAGTTTTCCTGTCGACTTGGAAACACGAACAGTAGTCTTGGATGCCACATTGAGCTACAAAGGGAGATGATCAAAACTTGATCCCTCTGACCTGGCCAACACAAGCATTTAAATAACATTGAAATCGATCGAATCTAGAGGCAAAGGTTCTATACCTGCCTCAAACCTTGTATCATTATTGACGGCTGGTATTGGTGCTCTGCCTCGAGACTCAATTGGTTCTGATAAGACTAAGTTGGTCAAATCTCTGAGGTAAAGTTTGGATCATCTTACATATACCAATATAACAACCTTGCTTCAGCAATAATCATTTGAAAAGGGGTAAATAGGTAATTGTAACAATTCCCATTTCAAAATGGCTACAATAGACGATAAGACTGATCCTAAGACTAATCCTGAAAATGTTAATCTCAACCCCCAAAATACTTACACTAACCTTAGTATACTTTTCCCAATTTTCTAGAAATAGCCATTGAACAAAAATAGACATGATAATTCTCCTCGTGTATATGTTTCTTAATTCACAAAGTTTTTGCCCAGGGGATATGGAACCATCACTCACTTAACAAACGTCAATATAAATAGCATGTGGGAAAGCCCATTAAACAGCCATTTTAATAATGAAACAAAAACAAAAAAGTCGTGCAATGTAAGGGAAACTACTCGGAACTTGACTCAGAAACAATTCTGATACATAAGCATATATATAAAAAAAACAGAATCAATATGCCCTGTCAAATTGAGTATGTTTTCTAAAAATCAAATCATACACAAAATTATTAATACCCCAAATCAAACAGAATTCATACCAGAAAAATAAGGGGGTATACCAAATCTATCTGCGTTTGACCTCATTTAGTAAAATATTGGGTTAGCTAAAAAAGATTGTTAGGCTTATCAAGTAGAAAAAAAGAAGTCATTTTTTCCATTATTAGTTTTATAGAATAGCAACAGCCATCCTCCAAGCAAATTCATAATTCATTTCCATGACGTACATAGACTTTCATAGAGGCAATGGCTAAGTTTGAAAAGGACACTATCTATCTATCTACCGATCTACCTATCTATCTATCTATTAATCGATCTATTTATTTGTTTATATCTATCTATCCATCCATCTATCCATCTATCTATCTATCTATCTATCTATCCATCCATCTATCTATCTATCTATCTATCTATCTATCTATCTATCTATCTATCAATGTAAAGAAAATGGTGAAATAGTAATAGAGGTACACACTGCAGGAATAAAAGTGCTAATAACGTGTATTCTATTGAAATATTTTATTGACTTTGATATAGACTAAATCTCATGTGTACATTCGTGTTTCTATCCTTTGAAAACTTTTTTGTCTTTATAACAAAACTACTGTAATCTAGTTTTGCTGTCTTTTAGGGAATTCATTTTCTTTAATTCAGAGAATTCTCTAAAGACCTTAACAAATGATGAATATGGCTAGCTGTGAGGATCACCAGGAACCCCCTACGAGGATGCACAGCTGAAACGTGATAAATAGATTACCATCAGCCGTTTTTGGACATCAACATTCCCGAAAATTTTTCAGACTTCTGTATCACGTTGCGTCAGTAATTTCTGAACTTGTCTTATTTTCTATCGGTCACAATTTTGCACTTGATCTTTTGAAATCCACGTTATGAGTCGTGACGTCATGCAGTTCTCTGAATTCTTGCAACATGACTAGCCCTTTGCTAATATACTATGCTGTCTTCTCCATGTGAAGTCGACCATGATTCTTTCTTGTGCTCGCTGAATGGTTCTCTGTTCGAAAGTCAATCTTTTGGTTCGATTCAATGTTTCAGCTCCATAAGTGACTATCGGTCGGTTGCAGAACCCCCTTTTTTAGGACTAATGGCATTTTCTTGTTCTTGAAAATTGAGCTTACTGATCTAATGGGATTCTTGTTTTGCTTCCTTCTTCTTTTGAAGATTTCATGGCCATTCGTTATAGGTACATGTAGTGGTCTACTCTCTAAGGCTCTGGGTTTTTGATTTTGCTTGTTGTTTATTCGTTTCTAACACGTTTGTTGTATATGACATTTGTTTTACTGAGGTTCATTTGCAAACTAAGTTCCTTGTTTCTTTCATTAAGCTCGTCTCTGAACAGATAGAAAAAGGCAATAGTTCTACCATATCATACAGTGCGATCAATACACCCCGTCTAACAAAACTTAGACAAGAATAGACTTTTACGTCTCAATTGTATTGTAAGTAATCAATAGGATAAATCAGGGAAAGATAGAATTGAAAGGTCCATCATCTTGTATCGAAAATTCTAAAAACTGAAAATCTCTAAAAACAGGACTGGTTAGTCTGATAATGAAAATTCATTGCAGAGCTGACGTTTTTTTAACAACATACCGTCTTAAGGGTGATCAATTAAAAATGAAAAAAGGGGTAATAGATCCACAGCTTGCATTTTCAATGAATCACTTAAAAACAAACTATGGACCAATCTAGCATAGAAATTGATTGCTGTTTGCCCTTAAACCATATATTAAATAAAACCCTTTATCAGAGGCAGGATGAATTTTCGAAAAAAATAAATTTTTCTTTCTGGATAAAACACAAATATATTATGAAAAATCAGTCCTTCACTACCATTGATACAGAAGTACGTTTTACACATACATAGGCAGCCAGACTATGTTGAAAACTGAGAAAAACCTAGGTTGATGGTTTTGGTTCACGGTTCCATGGAAAGCATACACTGCATTCGCTTTAACAAGGTAATTATAACATGGTGGGAATATTCGTCAATAACAGTCGACTTTGTTATAACTAGAATCCGTTTCATCCAAAGGTTATGAGATTCAGGCTATTATCGAGATGTGTTCGAGATTCGGTGTAAATTGGTTGAACGTTAGTTGATCTATGACAGGGATACCAACTCATTCATAGGGGATCAGGATTTGTTGACACAACAGCTGGCAACGGGATAACCCAATTAGACTTCCTGATAACAGTTCATGTCTTTGTATGATTCAAGGACATGATATGTCAATCTCTAAATCGGCTTAGTGATTAGCGCTACATAGTCTTTCCAGCAATTAGGCTGACTGTTTATTTTACCTATAGTAAGAATGAATACAATGTAAGAGATGATCAGATGCAAACAGATTGAAATAGACAGATAAAAAGACGTGAAAATATTATGATAAAGAGCTAGATATATATCTATGGGGAGACCGAGATAGCTAGATAGAAGCAGAGACAAAGATAGGGAGAGATATATAAAGGGATTCTGTGTGTTGGTAGCTTTTCGCTTGTTTGTTATTTAGATTGGTACGTTTTCCATCGAACAAATCACGCAACTGTTCCGACATGAAAAGAAGTGCTAAAAGCAGGTGATAAAAAAGCTGCATTGTATTCATACGCATGATTCACTCCAGGGAATTTCGTGGGTTACTGGTCATTATGACATAGCACGCAAATGTTATCATAAACAGGTTCATATATTATCTTTTTGGTATACATATACATATATGTATATATTTGTTTTTAATAAAGTCCCTTTTTCTATGGATCTACACATTGGACTCTTCTTATGTGTTCATTTTCATCTGTTCTTTTTCTTTCACTGTTTTCGCAAATATCCACATAGCAATGGTTGACATGACTTTCTTGCAGAAAGTTGCAGCTGTGAGTGACGTAACAGCTAACAGCGTTGACAATGGAATTGGCAAGTTGAGTTCAAACTCTGTTTGAGCAATATCTCCAACTATACATTAGCTAGTTTTTACTCCAACTGTGTTCCACGTTTTCCAGAAGATGCTTGATAATCAGGCAAAACGCGTCAGAGCTTTCAATTGAAGAAATCGTGAGATGTATTGATACAAGTGTAAGTCTATTCATTTCTTTATTGGTTATCAGTGTCACCATCGATGTAACTACCAATCAAAAAGAAGTGTTGAGAGCAGGTGATAGTCCCAAGAATGGCTTGCTAGACCAATCAGCAAAGTGGACTACAAATTTTTCTCTGAGTGTCTGTCAGTCTTTGCGCCCACCAGGTTACATTTTCGGTGCTACATCATTGAAAATTTGCATGTGTACTCCACTAGTCACAATCTAAGTTTATATCGGGTTTTACAGAAAAATTTTTTTTGGTCTATGATATTTAAGGACCAAAAATACTGTATCTTAAGTTTGTATTCTTTTAAATAATTTTGGATGGAAAATCTATTCCTCTTTTCTAGATAATCATTCTGGTTCAGGTGGAGTCTATTATTCTACTCATAACAGAAAACTGTCAACAAAATATCCAAGCTATCTTTATTATTTGGCTCATTCGTTCTAGTACGCAGGTTGGGTATGTCGATTCTTTTGTGAGGGACGGATATTTCTTTCATTTTCTCTAGGAAAAGAGTTTCTCTGATAAAAAAAAAAAATTCCTTCGAAATGAACACGTTGAATATTTATTATTTCAACGTGTGAGAAAAATTATAAAAAATAGAAAATCTATATCAACGGGCTCGAGAATAAAGTTCAAGAAACGATACAGTCGTAAAAACCAATATATTCTGTTCTATAAATGTAACTCACAGTGGTGTTGTGAGAGATTAAAAAGCCGTGATGGCTTGCCTCTCTGAGAGGTCTCTCTCCAACATTCAGGTGAGATTTGATGTAAAAATGAAAGGGGTTTGTCATTCGATAGAAACTGCCCAGCACAAAGTGTGGGCATCGTTTGACAAAAATGACCATAGCGACCAAGAAAAGCACTTTTTAAAGAAATAGACGAAACAAACAAAAACCTGTTTTTAGAAAGTAAATAGTGGTAAACTCATGCACTTTTTAAAAACTTTTTCAAAAATCTAATCCCCAAAATGTGAGAAATAGCGTCCAAAGAGACACACAGGGACACACACCTTCATCCAAAATAGAATCTATTGCAAACTAAGATTAACAATTTATTTCTCTGTAAGACACTGTCAACAAAAACTGTGCATGAAACTATCAACTGAGGTTTTTCAATATTCTTCCTGACTGGCTGGCTATCCAACAATGTATTTAATATATCATCATCACCACCACCATCATCATCATCATCATCATCATCATCATTAATCTCTTAACATTCTCCAGGATTCACCACACTTCTCTATCGTGGACGTCACGGAGCCAGTACTTTCTGAATTTGTCCAGTTCGTCTCTCCATCTACTACTCTGCCGGCCTTGGTTGTGCATGTGATCTCTTGGGATGTTGTGAGTCATCTATGATGTCTTGGACTCCTGCCTTCTCACAGATGTATTGTTCTGTCTTGTGGTCTCTTCACGTGAGGTTGAACATAATTCTTCAATGTGCACTTTGCATGGTTCTCGATTTATGGGTCTATCTCTTGGTCAAGTCCAATAAAGTCACTCCTTCAACTCAGAACCCTAGTCTAATGAAGATAAGTTGAGCGTGTAGGTTGCATCAATGAAGCTAAAGCCTGAACATTTGACCATTCAATCATTATCTTGGAAAAAAAAACCATAATTTTGATAACTTCATCTCAAATCGGTCACTCAATTTGTGTTTGGTTACATCCAAGCTCGATTTTTGGTGATTCAGACTTTTCCAGTGATCACAACGCAACAAAAGGCAAAATTAAGTAACTCATTCATTGATTCCCTCTCTTCAAAACATTCCAACTCATTAACTGTAACGTGAAATGCTGTCAAATAAGCTTCTTTGTCTAACGCTTCCTATTGAGCAGCTAACCACGCTTGAATATTTTTCATGTTTGAAACTCTCAACCAAAATTGCCATCAAAAAAGGTTTATTCGATTTTTAAGTTGGTCCGGTTGATGGGCTAAGCGTGTATGTATCAAGCCGTGCAGATATGTCTGAAAAAAGTTGTGTGTGTTTTTCAAAATAAGGGGGTCAAGTTAAACTGTGAATTAATTAGTTCATGGCCGCTTGTTTTGGGAGAATTCAAGCTTCCCTGTGATGCAATAAGAGGCTAAAAAAGTAACTTTATTCAAATAATTTCATTCATCCCTACAAAAAATAGCATGTACCTGAAAGACTTTGGTCAAGTGCCGGTTTCTAATGAGAGAATAACCAGACCTATTTCTATCTTTTTTTTGTTTTTTTGTTAGCATTGATCTAATTTCTGTTTTGATTTCGAAGAAATACTTTCATCTTATTCATCTTTTACCCAAAATGAATGCAATGCCGGATATCAGTTTGAAGAAAAAAATTGAAAAAGAAAAACAATCGTCGTCAGTGTAACGTATTATTTTACTTTGTTAGTAATGCTCTCGTAATCTACCAATAGCTAGTGCACACTCCAGACATTTGTGACATCATTATCTCTATTTGATATGAAACTGCCTAAGCTAAATCCAAATCATGGGCTTTATCCAAATCAAGTCTAAAAGCCAAGACAAGGCCCAGGGTTTTTCAATTTCAAAAGCATACATCCTTTAATAGTGTACATCCTAATTATGAGTTTAAATTTTGGTTTCATTAAGTCTAACATCATACATATATATAGAGTGACCAAAAAGCAAGGCAAAGTTTTTTGTGTCACATTTGCTGTCCGTTGCAAGAGTGGGTTGTCACAATGGACGTCTTGCTAGCTCGATGCTTTCGGCAAACTACCTTACGGGACTCAGAATCCATCATGATAAATCAATCGTTTTCGGTGAAACACAATTATTGATAATGTACTATATGCTCACTGAACCTCACGAGAATCATTTTCCACGACAGACTGAAAATTTGAAGAGTTACTTTCGTTTGCGGGCGCTTTCATGAACAGAGGACCCGGAAGGAATGAAACGAAAATTCAACTCGAACTCTTTATCATATTGAAATTCAAAATCAGTCTTTTTTTATCGTCCGTTGGTGGACACAGACGTCCCCCAGGATACGCCGGACATTTTTATCATGGATGTCGCGGAGCTAATACTTTCAGAACTTGTCTAGTTCTTTTTTCCCTCTTTATCCTGCCTGCTTCGGTTCAGAATTCGATCTCTCAGGATCCATGCTGTGAATCATGATGTCAATCGATTGTCTGGTATTCTTGCAACTTTCTAAGCTTGCAATTTTTTTCTGGGTTTAAGAGCTGCGCTTATAGCAAAATCATTGACCATTGAGGAACTTTATGAGACGATGCCAAGCTGTACACACTTACAAAAACACTCCACAAACGACACCCACATTCTTTAGCTATTTTGTTGATAATTTGATATAACCTTTTTGGCACATTGAATTTATAATGGGTCGTTGGGGAACGATGGAGTGGACCTATTTTATCAATGGCCATATCCTATTGCCTCAGATGTTTCAATACAGAGCTCTATCTGAGACACTCTTAACCTGGACCCCTTTTTTCAGCAGCCCGCGTACCGATGCAATACATCTGCTGGTTTTCGTTTGGAGACAACTCTCAGGAGAACTTCGTTGGATAAAAAGGTATGATACGAAACCAAAAATGGATTTGGTTTTATGGAATTAATAATACGATAAGAATAGTTTTGAGGACTTGCGTAAATTGTAAGGCACGGTCTTTTGAACCATGCATACAGTAAGACTTGGGGGACGAGGAATACAGTAAGGTTGGCTATTAGGAAGTGGGTATACAGTTAAGCAAGTTGTAGGGGAATAGGTGAGCGGTAAAGTGAAATCTTTGCAACTAGGTATTCAGTAAGGTTTGGTCTTGAGAACAATGTATACAGTTAGGCTGTTCTAGCAAACGAGGTAATCGGTTAGACTTGTTTTTAAGAACCATGTATAATGTGATGTCTCTATCAGTGAAAACTGAAGATAAAATCCATGGAAATTGGGGGTAGGTATACTTCAGATATCTGCGTATCCCTTTTAGTCCCTGGAAAAGATCAATTGAATTATGGTAAACAGATAATGTCGATTAGTCGGTATCAAATACAAGGGTTTTTTTTTGCATAAAAACGAACAAATATTTTTATCAAGAATATAATACTGGTTATCATAAGCGTACAACAGCAGGCTCGACTGATGATTTCCCTTGATAATTTAAGCATGGCAGACACATAAATACTTGTTCCTCTTTAGGCTACAGACTTATTTTTTCAAGCTACAGAAGCAGATGATCAAAGTCCAAAACCTGGGAGGTGATTATTATCTGAATTTTCATCAGAAATCTTCACTCAATAATTGTCAATGTATATGATTAATATTTACCACTGAATTAAGTATATCAAAAGATTAGAAGGAAATACGAATATTTCTCGGGTAAGATAAATATTTCTTTATCATTCTGTATCGGATTTGCCGATGCACTCATGTACACCCCCCATTTATATATATATATATATATATATATATATATATATATATATATATATATATGTATATATATATATATACGTATTAGAAAAAAATCGGAGAAACTTGATTCTGTCTCGCGAAAGACGGTCGTCAGTGATTTGCACAGCTGTCTTCAAATAATTTCTGATGATCTTCGGTAAACACAATTACCGTCTCTCAAGTTTACATCTAATATTACTATTACGCTATATCTGGTAGTAAATTATGTTATATTTTATGAAAGCTCTAGTTCAAAATGGCCCTCTGTCATTACACAATTTATGTATCACTTGGCCTAGACAAAATGAATAGAATAAACAATTAAAACATTGGAGCTATCGTAAGAAGTAAAACTGTAACCAATAGAGTAGCTGTTTCAACGTTATGTTGCTCTTACCATTGAGCTGAACAAACGCCGATAAGGCAAGGTCCCAAATAACGTCTTTCTTCGAATGTGCATATCGTTTATTCTCTGTCTACATCTGATCACTTAGATTCTTTCTATACGACAGTTATGTCTAGACAAATGGATATATATGATCCGACAGAATGGTTATAAATTGTATTATGTTTATATATGCACTTATACTCAGACTTAATTAAATGAATTCAACAGTACCATTCTCCGAGTTTATGTTTCGTTTCAAACTCCCAAAACAACTGATAACTTGATTATATATATATATATATATATATATATATATATATATATATATATATATATATATATATATATATTGTTTAAAGTTGCAGGTCTCCTTAAAATATGTGTGTGTATATATATATATATATATATATATATATATATATATATATATATATATATATATATATATATATATATATATATATATATATAATGTGTACTGTAAAGAGTGGGACAGACTCGGGAGTAAAGTGTTTAGAGGTAAAGTTTATTAATCCTTAGATGTAAATTGTCCAGACATGTTTTGGTATTCTTCCCATCTTCAGTGCTGTGTGCTGCGTGAGTATGTGTTTAAAGTTCCATGCATTGTGGGTAAAATATGTTATAAGGGCTGCTGGAGGCCTTGTGCTGAGTGGGAGAATGTCCCATATATATACATATATATATATATATATATATATATATATATATATATATATATATATGACATGGGATGATTTAGTGTTTGAAATAGCAGGTCGCCTTAGAATATATATATATATATATATATATATATATATATATATATATATATATATATATATATGTGTGTGTGTGTGTGTGTGTGTGTGTGTGTGTGTGTGTGTGTATTCTAAGGAGACCTGCAGCTTTAAACATTAAACATTCAAAACACTTTCCCAAAAGATTGTTTGTGTCACTTCAGTCACCTATTCTTTGTTGTTATTGCACAATGTGTTATTCGTCCCTTGTTGGGATCATCAGTTGTTTGCCATGTAACCGTTTCAGGGATTTAAAAAACAAAATAACTGTATCAACCTGGCTCCCAGCAGTGTCAATCAAACAACACAACCATTTATTATCACATAGCTCACGCCATACATGTTATCAGTCATTGTGCATAAGTTTTCATACGATTTGGATAGTGATAATATTTTATACTACATATTCATTTTTTGAATCAGGGCTCACTCATATAAGTTACCCTGATAATGATGAGGGATCGGTAAGTTTACTAATAGATATGATTCGCTCTCCGTATCGATTCAATTGAATGTACACCCATTTGAATATCAAATCTGCTGCATCAGTTTTAATCTCAGATTATACATAATAAAAGATGCAATATCATGATGACACCACTAAATAATGAAGTTCTGCTCAATATATAGAAAATAATTTTAACACAAAATTATGCTATTTAACTAAAGCTTGTAACTGAGAAAAGAAATAGGAATATTTAAACATAACAGCAGTTACGATTCTGAAAATCCGTATTATGGGGCATGCCCAATAATAACATGACATCGATATTAATACATTATAAGATGGTAAGAGAAGAAAAAGGAGATTTTCTCAACTTATTCTTCGTCGACAATGTAAAAGAGATAAATGATCCCGAGCAAAAATATCGAATTAGGAACGAAAACATAATTTTTGTTATTTAAAATGAAGGAAAAGCCCCATATCATTACTGTAGAAAGAAAACAAGTTACTAAACAACGCTCATTTGAAAATCTCAACAGAGTGAAACAGAATGAATTTACGCTGTAATAATCTGATAAACTCTTTTTATGAATATATATATATATATATATATATATATATACACACATATATATATATATATATATATATATATATATACATACATATATATATATATCGTTCTTTCTGAATTTGAAGGCTTTTCGTAGATTACGCACATTGAATTATCTCGAATATAAACAGAAATTCAATACGTCTTTGGGGATTAACTTAAGTAGAGATGAATGATTAGCTTTTTCGAGTAGAAATAAATTCTTCGTCAAATCCTCGCAGTAAATTCTTTTTTCGGCGATATTTATCACGTTCATTGTATAAAACGTATAAGTACATCAGCAAAATATGAAATACCTCCGAGCAATTGGCATAGAAAGATAAGAAAAGACAGTCCAAATCGTGAATGTATGACTTCAGCATTCAGGAAGAAAAAACACACCGTGAATGCAAAGATTATCTGATATATTTTAAAATAAAGTTTATTTCAACATATTCAAACACTTTGAAATTAGCA
>OY735241.1:8577145-8629645 GCA_963457665.1 Thysanoteuthis rhombus | reverse complement strand
GCCATCTTCAACAGTCTCTTATCGTCTGTTGTCGGACGTAAAACCAAGATTCAATTCACTTCTTTAATGTGAGCATCATGGAATATAATTTTCTGAACCTGTCAAGTTCGTCTTACCATCTCATATTCTGCTAAAGTTTGTTCTGCGTTTGATCTCCAGGGGTTCACGTTGAGTCGTGATGTCAAGCTGTTGTCTGCAATTCTTGCAACATAACTAGCCCGTTGCCATTTGACTTTTCTAATGGTTGCTTTTATGTATCGACTCTTGTTTCCCCTGGTATATTCTGTGATGTCTTGACGTCTATCATTTGCTCGTTGCGTGATTCTCAATTTGAAGGTCAGTCTCTTGGTTATGTTCTATGTTTCAGCCCCGTAGGTGACTATCTAGAGGATGCATTGGTTACATACTCTCCTTTTTAAGAGGTATAAGATATTTTGTTCTTGACAACTTGCAATCATACAGTGATTTTTACTTGATTTTTTGTTTTTTGTGTATTCCATAGAGATTCGTTATCTTCCATGGATAAAACTACTTCCTGAGGAGAAAATTATAGCAAATTTGTTTTTAGTAAGTGATTCTATAGTTTCAAAAAGTGGGAAAAAGATACGTTCTTCAGCAAGTCTTCTACCCTTAAGTGGGAGAGCTGTGTGTTACTGACAGCAAAACAAGTATATAAGTAATATAAGTCACCATAAATTGGTATCAGACAATCTCTATTGTCAGATCTAATGTGGATCGAACCCACTAACAATGGCAAGCAAAATATTAGCTTGATGATGCTTACTATACTACATCAGTCTTAATTCTTTGGCGGGGGTCTATCATTCATTCATTTAGTGGGAAAAATTACAGATTTATTTTGATGGGGATGTTTCTTTACTAAATTGTGCTTTCCTCCGCATTGGAAAAGTCCAGTGTTACGATCAGCGTAACTATCAAAATAACACTGTTCATTTGAAGAATAAAGTATTGTAAAAAGTAAAGAAATGGCTATCATTCGCTGCATACATTGCTTTTGTAAGAACTTTTTTAAGAACATCAGTGATATCCATCTGCAATTGTTTCGTTTTTTGTTTTTTTTCATCTCTGACAATGAAGTTGAAAAGACGTGTACATTTTCGTCGTGTTTGTTGTCTTTCCATACGACACCTCCAAAAGTACCGGATGAACTTTGATGGAATTCAATGGAAAGATTGGCAATGGGATCAGAAAGAGGTGGTAAAATTCTTTGGTGGATCCAGGAATTACTGATCGATTGATATTTTTCTTTTTTTTCAAATCATATTTGTGTGTACTCTCATGACTCTCAACACAATATCTCCCGAAGTTATCCCTGAATTAAAATGAAACTCCGTAGAGAGATAGAAAATAAGCTTGCAAAGGGGCTGATTAAATTATTGCACAGATCCATGCATAATTACCTCTCTTAACAATGACACTGGTAAGAGTATGCAATCACAGAATGCTTTTCTAGTTTTTCCTTTTGATTAAAACTACATAATTCCTTCTGTTGTTCAGTAGTAAATGAGATTTCAAATGAAGATTGTCTCGATCTCAAAGGCAGAGTTTGAAAGGATTAAACGACATTTTCTAAACTTTTTAGACATAATCAATTTGGAGACAACACGTATTACCCGGTAAAGACGACTGATGAACATTACGACTCGTGAAATGAATCCCTAGAGACCACATTAGCAGCTGAGGCCGGCAAAGTACTGGATGGAGAGACGAACTAGACAATCCAGAAAGTGATTGCTCCACGACACCCAAAATAGGGACGTTTGACGAATCCTGGGGAAAGCCCTTGTCCGAGTACGGACAATAAAAGACAGATGATGATGATAAAGATTAACACAAAATATCTTGCACTGTTCAATCTTAGAAGTCTCCCACGTGATATTTGTAATTGCTACTTTTGTAGAAATGCGTTTCCTTCTGATAACCAAAATCAAATTAATGCATGCTGAAATACATAAAAAAGAGAACCATGGTTTCAACGACGCGTCCACCGTCTGTAGTAGTGGTAACAGGTGGAGAAGGAAGAGCAAGTATTTTTTCCATCGAATTGAATCCTTATGCTTACGATATTACAATATGAAATATTCTGCAAGAGTAATTTTCAATGGAAATCTTGATTGACCATTTTTGGCTTTTTTCTATTACGAAATCATTAACAGCCAGCAATTTCGTTTCTCTTAACGATGTCACGCTATTGAATGACAATTCTTCCTTTATATTTCTGTTATTTATCGTTAGTGGGACCGACAGACCGAACAATTATCTAATGCAGATGCATACACACATCTAGAAAGAAAAACATATAGTAATATTAAAGAAAAAATAAGGAAATAAAAATACTTCTATCAGTTTCAGTGTTATAGAGGTATTGTTTAAAATCTTTTTGGAGTTTTAAAATTTCAAAACCTCAAGATTTTGAAATTTCTTAAATTTTAATCGCCGTGTATGTTGGATTGATAAATCTGTTTTGATGGATGTATGTGTTGCTGCTGATCAATTTTCAACATCCTGACTCATCAACCGTCAACATCTAGGAACTGTTTGTGGGTTTGAGCGAATGTTCATAAAATTATCTTTGATCGATCGAAACTAATTCAGCTAGAACCAAACAACATTTCTTTCAGAAGATCCATTCGTCATAATGGCTGTTGCAATTCAAAACGTTTTAAAATGCTATGAATCCTGAGTTTCCCCCTTCTCAACTCATACAGTCGAGTCCATGCCACGCCCTTGACCCCCCAGTTCATCCTTTTTTTTTTTTTTTTTGCGGCATAATCAATTCATTCTCACTACATTTTTTCCAACCTATTTTTTCATTTATTTTTAAACACAACTTCATTAGAGTATTTCACAACGGCTACGAACAAACTGTACGATCAGGAATTAGAAAGAAGCTTCTGGTGAGATTCGAACTCCTTCCAAGAGTGAATCCTGGTTTACACCCACCTGCTATCAACACCCAGCTATGTAGAGCGACGACCCAAGCATTTGTAGTGATTTTTCTTAATTCAGAAAGTTAAGACAAAGATTAAACTTAGTCAAAATTAATTCAATTTGACTTAATCTAATAATTGAAATTGAAAATAATCACGTTATAATATGTTTAATAATCATTTTTTATCTCTTCCAGGTAAGTTGAAAAAGATGGTTGAAAACATGGACTCTAACCCAATGCAGAGAGGAACAAATCGGGTAATGTACAGAATATATTCAAATTCAATATTAAATGTCCCCAGACAGTGAAATTTCAAAGAAAAGTAACCCAGCTGCCGGTCGGGTGAGAGAAACAATTTGCTCGCCTCAAAATATTTGTGTCGACCGATAGTCATGCTTAAAAGAAAAGCATATCAAGTATTATGAAGTATTATGGCTTCGATCTCATTGTTTTATCTTTCTTGTTCCATCAAGGAAAAAGAGATTACGTTGGAGGATACAAATACAATTGTCATTTTTTATTGGGGGTGTTTATTCCCACCCCGTTTGCCCCAGGGGAGACGATTCAATGGTATATTAAAAAAGAGTTTTAGACACAAAAAGGTGATGGAAGAAAGTATTCTTTCAAGACGACAAGCTCCCAAGAAAATTGGGAACTTTCCCTCGGTTGACTCTTGCATACTGGTTGACAGCAAAAATGGTTGAAAACTGTTTTCTTAACTTATGTAAGATGAGTATTTTTCACCTCAACCGAAGAAGTTGAAGTAGGTGTATGTATTCATTAAGGCCTGTCTGTTTCTCAGCTCACTATCTCCAAAAGTTTTCAATGAATTTCAATCTTATTTTTGGGAGTATCAGCCATGTAGAGAGATGTTTTTTTTTTATTGAAAGACTTTGAAAGTTTCTTCTACCATATATCTATATGCATATTTTCTTGTTTATTCACAATATCTCAAAATTTATCTACGAAGGTCAATGCGATTTTATAAATACGTTCATCATGAGCTGAGGAGAAATGAAATTTTGCAGTGTATCCCAGAATTTATTTTGATTGAGAGACATTTTTTTGTGTATTAAAGTAATCGTCCGAAAATCAAAGCTTATAGTTACATTGCCTGCACCAGAGCTATACGTGATCTGAATCCCATTCAGTTATTAGAAGCAATGACATTGTTAAAAGTACATATGCTTGGAGTGGTTTTCTCGTCTCTATAAATGCCCAATAGTCACATAGTGGAACCGATAAACTTGTTTCCCAAATATGCTAGAGTAGCAAATCAGGCGTACCACTACCTATGGCCATTAGCAGGCTATCCATTTGTGGCTTATCTATTTGGAGTTAGGATAATTCACGGTTCAGTCACAAATGATTTAATGGGAATACTTTAGGGAGTTTCCCAGGGTTCTGTAGCGTATTATAGGAAATACCCTATATAGTATAAACAACACGTACGAAGTTTACGAAATCATAAATGCATATATATATATATATATATATATATATATATATATATATATATATATATATACAGTATAGGATTTTAGACAAAGAGTGACGTGTGTCGATGATAGTGTTTGGGACTGATCAAATCAAAGTAGCCCAAGGAATAGCTCGTTTACCTAACCAACCATGTGGGCAACTGGTTTTTCCATCTTTGCTCATGTGTGTGTGTGTGTGCTATTTAGTAACCCTCCCACCAAAGCAAAATGTGATACAAGGTCGGGGCTTTATGGGGGTAAAATAGAAGTCACCCTGGAATAATAGCTCCAGCCGATGCAGCTTTGGTTTGCTAAGTAACCAAAGCAACCACCGCCCCGTAAGCGTCAGGACTAGTCAGACCTGTTCCGTTAAGTGCATGGGAACAGTGCTGACCCGGGGTGCCGTATTCTCCGTGGCTTGGCCGAGAAATAGAATGGAACCTGAAGGTTCCCAATGTGCGTAGCAATGCACAGCCTCAGTATTACCTCATTGGCTAACGCATTGCATCGGTGCACTCTGTCTTTAATACACACAATCTCTGACCCATTCGACAGGCAAGTGTCAGAACTGGCTACTCGGGCTCTGTCAGGGAACAGATATTACTCTTCAATCAGTGCTGTTCAAATTTATTGGAATGAAAATTTTTAGCATGAGTATGCCAAATCCTTTTAAAAGAGACGGTTTTGGGTCTCTATGGTCAATACCCAATATCTGTTCACGTTTTTCTTTCGATACTCTCAGATAAAAGATCTTTTTTTATTATTTGAGATGAAAGATGTTCTTAGGTGAGAGATAATCTTAGGTAGTAGTTTTTTTTTTCAGATGAATTTCAATAGAAGATTTTTCTAGATAATTATGTATAAAGGATCTTTTTTACCTAAGTTCAGACAGAAAAATTATCTTAGATGAGTTCAGATAAAAGTCCTTCTTTCAGATTATTTTAGATTGACTATCTTTTTTGACAAAATTTTAGATAAGAGATTTTTCTGATAATTTCCGACGAAAGATTGTTTTTTTAGATAATTTTGGATAGAAGATTTTTTTAGACAATTTTAGATAGATTTTTTTAGGACTTTTTACAAGAAAGATCTATTTTTGAGATATATCCGGTGCACGCACAGGTTACGGTGATTCATTTATGTAAGGCACTGATATGTTCAATGAATTTCAATGGAAAGCCTCATAGAGAACGAACTCATTCTTCAAGAACAAGATAATCACATTAGTCCTGAAAAGAGAAATATACAACAAATGTATCATCCCGATAGTCACCTACAGAGTTGAATCATGAAACTTAACCAAGAGATTGACCCACAAACTGAGGACCATGGAACATGCAAAAGACAGAATATGCTCAGCATCACATCGAGAGATCATAAGACAGCATTGTATATATGGGAAAAAAGAAGGAATCCAAGACAGCATAGAAACCATTAGGAAACTAACATGGCGAGGGGTCGGACATGTTGCAAAATGACAGACAACCAATGAGCACAACGACTCATAATGTAGATCTTCTGAGAAATGTGGAACCGAAGCTGACAGAATATTAGGTGGCAAAACGAATTGGATGGGTTCGGAAATAATTGGCCATGTGACGTCCACGATAGCGATGTTTGTCAATTGCCTGGGAAGGTCTGTGTCCAACGACGCACAATAACACACTGATGGTGATTAATCTTCGTGTCATTAGTAGGTAAAAAGATAGTAAAAAATTTACAACTAAAAATCATTTATGTAGACAAAACTAGAAATAGTCATGGTTGAAAACTGGTTTATGCTCGTGAACTGGTTGACCATGAGAATTCGTTAATAAACTGTAAATTTATTTTATGCTTTTCTGCATTTATTTATTCATTTGTGCATTATCTGAGAATAGTAAAATGTTGGTTTATCAAAGGGTTTATGGTTCAAGATTTATGGTTTTGGGGAACTGTAAGGCTTGGTTGGCAGCGAAATTTATTCGTGGATTTAACACATTCTCCCCGTTCTGGCGCCTCTAACCCCTGCAAATGGCACAGCATAACTGTATTTGAAACAGAGAGGCGAATAGAGAGGTAGATAGTCAATCGTAGGTTGGAAAGGAGTTAGATACAGGTGTCGGAAGAGAAGCCCCCGGCGTAGGTGTAACACGGACACGCCTTGTACTCCCTCTCTGCTTTTGGCGTGGGACCAAAGATCGATGCCAGCTCATCAAGCAGCAGGCAGGTCATCGATTGACTTTTGATTGGTCCCCCCTGGGTGGGATGAAAACTGACCAGACAGTAAACGGACAGTGTTCGTTTCAGTGCTTTTTGTAGGTTTCGCAAGACCAGAAATAGATAATTCTGCTTGCAATAGTGCGGGGTTTAGTGAGGAAATACAAAATTAATACGGGTCTGTCTGGAAAGTATGTAATCACTTGATATTAAGGAAAAGCAACCTACTAAGGGCAACAAGGCATTCGCAAGACTTCTTTATTATGGACGTCACGGAGCCAGGACTTCCTGAACTTTCTTTATTTCGTTACACTATCATATTTTTTGCCGGTGGCAGTTTTGCATATGATCTCCGAGATCCACCTCGTGAGTTGCAATGTCCAGTGGCTGTCTGACTTTCTTGTAAAATGACCAGCCCATTGCCATTTGAGTTTCTTGATGGATCCTTAGATAACTCTGACCCATGTTTTTCTATGATGTATAACGCTGTCTTGTGATCTCTCCTCGTGATGTCAAGCCTGATTATCACCTAGGCTCGTTACATGCTTTTGCAAAATAATGGATATCGCTTTCAATGTGTCATCATCATCATCATCATCAGTCTTTTAGCGTCCGTCGTTGGACATAGACCTTCCCCAGGATTTGCCACACTTCTCTATCATGGGCGTCACGGAGCCAGTACTTCCTGAACTTATCTAGCTCGTCTCTCCATCTAACATTTTGCCGGCCTCGGTTGCGCATGTGGTCTCGGGGAATCCATGTTGTGAGTCGTGATGTCCATCGATTGTGGGCAGCAAAATGTTCTAGAGCAGTCCTTTTTTGATAGGTATCTGTCTGGGAGCGGTCAGACTTTATGGAGTGTAGAGCAACCTGTTATAATAACTACGTCGTTAGGTCGTTCTAAACTCCGGTTTTGAAGTATTTCGGTTACTTCTTTTCAGTGTTGCCAATTTAGATATTCTATATATACGCTTAGATATATTGCCGATTAAGATATTATGTATCTTCATTTAGATTTATTGCCAATACACCTTTAGATAAAAAACATATAGTCAGTATGTTTAAAAATTCATTTTCAGAAGGGTTTTTTTCGAAAATTACTCATGAGAAAAACCTTCAAACTTGACAGTTGAGTGTTGATCTATACCGATGGCGACTTACAAAGTAATTGCACTGATTGCACACGGGTATTTTTTCGATTGTAGCTAGCTACCACAACCACAACGGATGGCAAATTGTTCCATCCTTTAAAAAATATATTTGTATGTTCCAAGGCGCCTGGCAATAGCATTTTTTTTTACAGATTTGGCATCAGCACTCTATTATGCCCCTTTAAGAATATTTTGTCTATTCTAATTCAAGATGACAGAAGCTGGGAGTGAGGGCTTATTTTCTGGGTCTAATGATATTTTTCAGGAATCTAGATGTTTTTAGATGTTTTTGCACTCGATTTTAAATGTTTTCGAATAGGAATAACACATTCTCCAGGATCTGGATGTTTCTGTATTTTATTTTGATTCTTCAGGTATGTTATGGTCATACTTTTTTCCCTTGTCTATGAGCTTATCTATTCACAACGTTTCGGCCGTGTATCCCCCAGCCTTAACCGGGTGCAGTTAGTTATAAGATTTGGAATTACATGTTTTCCATTGGAAGTAACATCTAGATTCACCTGATTCGAAAGAATCTAGATGTTCCTCGAAATTTGATGGTGAAGTTGTTTACTTATTGACTTCAATGGTGAGTCTTTCCTTTAATTCGCGTGTTCGAAAATCATTTGTACATTCAATACGGTTTAAACGTCAATTACCCAAAGGAAAGTGCATTTATTTTTTCACAAAACAGTCTGTATTTATTTGATCGAGCAAATCTTGTTACAGAACCCTTTTGGGGCAACGATTAGAGAGGATCCAACTTGAAAGGTCTTTTATGTAATCATCATAATTCTTTCCGTTGAGATCATTCAATTTACATAGTAATCAAAGCAAGTTCGGCACTATGGTTTCTTGTGCCCCGGACACGCTGATCTTTAGAGCCCTTTCAGATTGTTGTATAATCTTTTCCAGTTAACGTTCGTCATGAGGATTTCCATTTGCCAATATTTCTCTAAACTCCATCACACCAGAAAGTATTCAGCAGTCAGATATTCCAGAGAAATCTGAAATTAGTGATTTTTTATTAAAGAAGGTCAATCCAAATGGTCAATAAAATTGCCAACATAATCTTCAAGTGCAGTTAGTTGACTATGTATTTTTGTATTGTGTGTATGGGCCGCTCTAATAGAGCTAGAGGGCTGACATTGATCAAATATATCTCTCTCCAGAGATCCTCATGATCGGCAGGAGAATGAAAAATCCCGATGATGATACTCGTTCGTAGGAACTTGGATTTTCGTCAACACAAGAATATAACACCTTTATATATAAAAATGTGTTGATTGATACTACAAACCTCAGAATATAAGGGGCAACACTCAGCTAGCTGTAGACTCAACAATGTGGGGATAGCTGGAGATTTGGATATTTGGAGCATCCTCCTCCAACATTCGGTTTTCAAACTGGGAGCCGTGCATCCAATTGAAGTACACAGGGTCATCCGTAATGAGAACGAGCATTAATAGTGGTAGTGACATAGCTAGAAATGTAATTGCCCGGGCAGGGGTTAAAAAATCATGGCTCTTTGGGGTCTCCCCTCCAACCATTATCATTTTCTTAATGTATAATGACACTATAACGGTTCCCAACCTTTACATGCCTCGCACTCCTAGGGAATGTTTGATTTATTTTGACACCCCATACAAAATAAATAGCATATTTGAAGACGCAAAAGTTAACTTTTTAATTTTATTTACCAAAAATTGTGAAAAAATGCCCAATTTTTGGCTATCCCCCTCGCAAATCTGCAGGTAAAAATCAGCCAGATATGATCAAAAATGGTTGATTTGGTGTTGAATGTCATGAGTTGGCGGTATTGTACAAGTTGGCGATTACTGAGCCATGAATGTTGATCTGAAAAAGTAGAACCACCAGGTTTTGAGAATGGACATATTAAAACATGTTGCACTTCCGGATATGTCATCACACACTTTCGTGAGTGCGGGCAAGCAAAGTTGGGAGGAGCTGTTATATTAGAAATGCACCATGTAAAGTACTATCGGAAAAATCATCCGAACCTGTTAACATAGATTTCTCTGTTTTCAGCGTGGCCTAGCTTGCTGGCTAGCCATGTATGTATCATGTGTACCGATGGAGCTAGAGGGTGAAAATTTAGAGCATCCACTCCCTATTATATCTATAAAAAAGAGCAACTTTTTTTTTTAAATACCCCCCCCCTCGTAAATCTTTGATTGGGGTTCATATTTGCATTGTATGTTTACGCTATATTGATCACTCACATGGTGTCCACCTTTTCTTTTCCTAGATAAAATAAAGAAATTAAGACTTTGTTAAGCAATCACTGCCCCCAATACAGTGAAGAAAGTAAGTCAATCATTGACAATCCCTTTTTTCGATTTTTTTCAATTGATCACCCACAACACGGCATGCTTCAAAGAGACATTGGTTGCATATTGGTTTCTATTGAGTGACTAACCAGATCTATTCATATAGCTCTTGGGGAGCGCCTTCTGTTGGTGGTACGGGAGCCGATTTACCTTCTTTGTCATGCCCTTGATTATCCCAGCTGAAATTCTGCACGCATTGCCAGACAGATGATAGTTCGGAAAAGTCCTAGAATCCTCTGGTAATTAATCAAATATAGGTCTGTCTACTTATATATTGCGGCGTAAGTCAAAAACTATTCAACATATAACCCTGGCATTCCTCGTGTATATCACCATTGGTTAAGGTTTTAGCGAGTTAGTTTCCAAAAATTGAAAAAAGATCACGCCATTTTTTCATTCATATTCTCTTTCTTTCTACTTTTTTCTCATTCTTTCTGCCTTTCGCTGTTCAATTTATTTTCCATCCTCTCTTTCATCCATCTTTTCATTCTTTATTCCATTCATTCATTTGTCTTTCCTTCTTTTTTTCTCTTTCTCACATATCTTTTTCCTCTCTTTGGTATGTTTTGTTTTCTTTTCTTGACATCTTTTCTACTTCATTCTTTCCTTTTTATTCGTTTGTTCTTTAATTCATTCATTTGTTCTCCTTTTTTTTTTTGGTTTAATTCTTTCTTTGTTCGATTCACTATGTCTTCCTTTGTTTCATTATTCCTGTTTCTCTCTCTCTCTCTCTCTCTCTCTCTCTTTATTCCTTTCTTTTTTCCTTTTTTCTTTTTCTTGTTGTTATTTTTATCCCTTTCTTCCTTTACCCCTTTCCCTTCCCTCTTCCACACAACTGTTGACGACACCCTTTCGATACATGGTTGCATTGATCATCATAAACCAATCAATATTGATCAAGCGGAAGCTGTCACTACCAGCACCGTTCCCACGACAAATGATCCCCAGCAAAGGGACGTGCAACCAAGCACAATCCATCCGTGACAATTAACCTCACCGAGCATGCCCCGTTGCATCTAATTTATGAGCCCTTCCCGACGGATAACCAGCAGAAAGACAACACTTTCACAAGTGGCACGAAATTCAATCGGGCAGTTGCGTTTATCACCCTGTCTCAAATGCGAGTAACTTGAGTTTTCACAGATTTGGACAATTTCGGTTTTTGATAATCTTTATGAAACTCAACCAAATTTAGTATAATATAAGTTATTTTGTAGAAACTTTTGTTGTGAATAACTTTTTAATGATGCTGACTCACAAAAAATGATTTAAAAACAGCAAGATACATTTCTTTCACCTCAAATTTGATGTAAGACGATACACGCCTTAACCAGAGAAGTGAATTACACCAAACAATTCATATAGACTTAGTTAGACCCAGCAAATGTTTTTCTAAAAAAAAGCAAGGGTTTTTTAATCCGTAAACACATAACGAGAGTTTAAGTGTTAAAAATCGAAAACACTTCGAGTGTCAGGTAAAAATGATTTATACTTGAAAAAAAAATTAGTACATGTGTTATCTTAGTGTAATTGGTTAGTGTTTTCATTTTAATTATTGTAATCGAAAGATTAATTGATTGAATTGACACGAGACCTACCCTGAGAAAAGAAAATCAATTATAGTTTAGGATATCGTTTATACATATTAATATTGAAGAAAACAGGACCAGTAAGGAAAATGTATATCCACGCAATGTTTGTATATAATACTAAAAACTTGAAAAAGGTTTAGAATTTTTTACTATAAAAAAAGACAAATCCAATTACGGAATTGAACAATCTTTTTTTCTTTTACAAATTTAGTTAGATTTTGGTACGTTCCACTATAATACCTATTTTATACCACTGCATTGATATTCTTCCGTCTATTTTGAAATATTCTTTTGTCTTTATTAAAGTATCCTTGTTTAGTATATTGCAAGTTTTTACTATAATCTGTTCAGTGCTAAAAGTTTGGAATTTTGAGTGATTTATTCATTTAATTATTTCACAGAAATGTATCTATGTGCATCTCCAAATACATTTTATGCTAGAAATGCGTATTGGATATCAAAATATGTGTTAATTCACTAAATGAAAAAATATAAAACTTGATATAAATTACATAGATGAAACGTGAAATGAAAATTCCTAGGCTTACCAGATGAATATTGAACAAACCCTTCTATATCTATTTTTCCTAAATCTTTCTATATATTACAATCGATAACTCCTAAAATAGCTCCGTAAATGCATTTTCTATCCCAGATTATCTAAATTCATCAAAGACATTCAAAAATTTATTTTTTCTTGCTTTAGTCTTCGCATGAGAAGGTAAACTATTCCAGTATTTCAAATATTTTTCTAAAGAAAGAATCAATTTGTTTTTATGACTTTGTTTTCGTAAAAGACTTAACTAATTAATTCCCCGTCTTATCTGACTCATTAAACATAAAATCCCGTAGTTTAATAAGCCATTTGATATCTTGGAAGTGCCAGTCGTGTCCCCTCTTGTCCTCCTCTGTAACGATATAGATATGCCCAACTTTTTTCCAGTCTATCCTTATAACTTAAATCTCTCACACTACTTATTATTCTGGTAAATGTTCTCTGAACTGATTCCAATTTCAAAATTAAATCCCAATTACCACGTCTGACGCTTCGGGCCTATTTAAACTGTCTTGATTATTAGAGAGGGAGAGTGTGTGTGTGTGAGAGAGAGAGAGAGGGAGAGAGAGAGAGAGGGAGGAGAAAGGGAGAAGTGCGCGTGGCCTAATGGGAAGCAGCACTGAAAATTGAACATCATTTTTTGCTTTATCCCCGGGTTTTCAGAAATCGTCAACCATGACTGTCAGTTATATTATAAGCAGATATTCTTCATTATATAGAGAGAAAACGATCTTTTGAGATTATAATTTTTTTTTTTATAAATCACCCTACGAATAGGCTCTTATTTGTTAGATCGATTTACAAATGTAGATTATGCTAAATCGAACCCTCAGTTTATGACCGGCAGCATCCTTGCTTTTTTTCTGAGATTTTGGATTTTTTAGTGATCACTGCCAAACAAAAGGCGGGAGAAACTATCTTATTCATTGATCAACCCTTTATCCTATTTTCAGTTAATCACAACCAATATGTAAAAGAGAAACTTCTGGAAAAAATCCCCCCTGGTTTTTAATTGGGGGTTCAGTTTCACATTTAAGTTCATGTTGCTATGGTCCCAGGTTTATGCCCACTCACTTTTTTTTTCAATATCCCAACTTTTTAGTGATTATCACCCAATAATAACTCAATTATTCATTGATCACTTATCTCTCCATTTTTTTTAATTGATCACCCCAACGTAGTATGCTGCAAAAAGACGTTTGTTGCATTGCAGTTTCTATTGGGTGACTAAGCAGACCTGTTATTATTTTTTTTCGGATGTTAGATGGGTCTTTAATGGACAGCTCGCAATCTTTTTTTTTTCTTCTTTTGTGTCGAGGGGTGTGGACAGCATGCGTGAATGCATTAATAAATAATTATTTTCACATTGTCTAAAATAATGAAAATTAAATTAAAATGCCGCTCAGATTAATGAATGAGACAGACCAAAGGAGAGAAAGAAATCGAAGACAGGAAAAAGCCTGACAAAAGAGGGGAAGATACGGTGAAGAAGATTCTGGAAGGAAAGAAAGGTAGAGGCAGTGATAAGAAATACAAACAGGTCTGGTCAATCACTCGAAAGAAACCGTCAAGAGACCAGGGTAGATTGCCAGCACCCCGTATTAAGAGTGATCTGTCAAAAAATGAAAAAAATGAGTGATCGATGAATAAATTACTCCTCTTGTTGTTCTGTGTAGGAATCAGTACAATGAGCCCTTAGTATGTAAAATGCAAGCGGACTCTAACTGAGGGATCAATTTAACATAACCCTACATTGCAGATTGAAACCTCCCTAAAAACAACTTGAGGGAGAGGATATAATTGATCTCTTCAAAAGTCTGGATTTAAAAAAAAACAACAGCATAAAAACAAGCGAGAATGTTGCCTGGCACAAAGTAAGGGGTCAATTTAGCATTGACTTGTATCTTAAATTGAATACCCCACAACTACGGGTAAAAAGGGTGTTTTTATTTTTTTTGCTTACATTTGGACGAAATCATTATATTCACAACACCGTGGTTCCATCGGTGCAGTCAGTACGCATCATATAATCATAGCCAGTCAGCTAGCCAGCCAGACCACCCTGATAACTGGAAAAAACCTATGTTGACCTACGTTTCAAACAAAGGAAGAGGATATCGAAAAATGTAATCAAAACCCCTGGGACCATATACTTATCACTATCTCTGTGTTCTGGGACTGACCCGATTTTTTTCCTGGTATAATTCGATAGTTGCTAATTTGCTTTACACCATTGTAGTTTAGGAAAACTTTTGGTAATTGTTTGGGATAGGCTAATGAAAACGTTATGTCGATATTTTTAAAGGGAGATAACCTAGATAGAATTCATACATCATTGGCTGCTGACAGTGGCTAGATTCATTACCGTTGATCAAATAAAATACAAAAAATACCATTTACTTTTCAATCAATACAGCATGTAATTAGAGTAAATAGGTATGTAGAGCCAGGGTTAGTGGGTAGGTTGAGTGTTAAGGATGGGTGGTAGGTTTTGAGTTCTGGGTGAGCGAGCAAGGTTGAGATTAGTGATTCTAATTTTCCAATTATTATTGTTCCCTGGAAATTGAATCTATTCCAAAGCTATTTAAAATCTGGTGACTGTTAGCCATTAAAAAGCCAAATCCCAGATTTGCCATATTTGATGCAAGGAATATATATATATATATATATATATATATATATATATATATATATATATATATATATATATATATATATACCTGCATATACATACACACACACTCACACATATATATATATATATATACATACCTGCATATATATACATACACAGAGACACTGTCACACACACATACACACACGCACATACACACACACACATATATTTGCATATATATACATATATATGTATATATATATATATATATATATATATATATATATATATATATATATATATATATATATATATATATATGTCTGTGCGTGTGCGTGTGTGTGTTCGTATATACGTGTTACTGCAACCACACACTCACACACAGACACATACACATATATATGTACATATACACGTATATACGAACTTGCACTTATCTATTTTTTATTCTGTTATGTTGATAACCTACCTTAACACTAACCCGGAATTATATCAATGTTAGATTTGATAAGAAAAATGTTCCAGCGATGTTTTTTTTGGTGTACAGGCATTAAAGATTTTTTTTCGTTGAAATGAGTTTTTCAATCATCAATTGTACATACACACACTTGAACACACACAGAGATTTATATATATATAAATACTATAACAATTAAATATACGTATATATATATATATATATATATATATATATATATATATATATATATATATATATATATATATATATATATATATATATATATATTCAATTTTCAATTCAGGGATGTTGCACAATTAAATAAAAACTATAAAACAGTTTGGAATAATCTCATGTGAAGATTGAAACAGCGCTAATTCCATTATAGATCAATACATCCAAAAATGCACATATATATGTATATATGTTTGTTTGTATGTGTGTGAGTGTACCCTCAGCATAATGAAAGCAACACTCAAATGCATAACATCCAATTTCAGATAATTTCTCAATTTCCAACGACAGATTATTCCATGAATATTCATATTGGATCTCCGCATGACGCATTTGCTGTGTCTTAGAAAACGACCTTCACGCCAACATATTCATTCTCTTGCATTTACAATGTTAACGCTGATCAACAGTTCCTCAGAGGCCAAATGTCTAATTTATAATTCGGCTATTTATTATCGTAAGGCCATCGACCAAGAAATTCCAACCGACATTTCGGAAGCAACACCGTTGACGGTGGCCCAGCGTTAAAGTGCTTGGATCCGGTTCTGTAGACCGTAGTTCAATAGCATTTTCAGGGTCGGTGTCCTCGGGGATGTTAACTCGCAGTTTCACTCCCAGTGTCGCTAACTCATAAATTATCTCGCGCTGAATCGACCCTAAACTAATCTGTATAAATTCGTGCTAAAAAGTTCAAAATGATCAGATCTGTTTAGAATAGCTAAGCCTTTTGTGCTGTCAAAACACTGCGGTATCAGCGCACATCCAAGTACTATTTGATATTTTCTCGCTTGTCCCGCCATCTCATATGTTGCCGGCCCTGATTTCTCATATTATCTCTTGGGATCCACATTGTGAGTCGTAATGTCCAGCAGTTGTCAGCCATTCTTGCAAAATTACCATCCCTCTAAATTCTCTTATGGATTTCATGATGAACAAACTCCTGTTTTTCTTCTAATATATTGTACTGTTTTGTCATCCTTCTATGTTATGATGAGCATGATTTTCTCTTATGCACGCTGAAAAATTTTTTTAGTGTGAGAGTCTGTCCTTTGGTTACGTTCCATGTTGCAGCTCCATATAAGACCATCGAGAGGATGTATTGGTTGCAGACCAATCGGCTTTTCTTGTTTTTGAATGTTGAGCTTGCCCTGATGAAAGCTTGCCAACCTCAAGTGATTCTCCGATTTATTTCAGCCATTCTTGCAATTTTTTTGAAGATTTCATAGAGATCAGTTGTCCGAAGTAGATTTACTGGACTACTTTTTCTTATATGGCGTTTTTTATTTTTGATCTCCCTGTCCCTGTCTGCATCATATTCGTTATCATGCCCCTTACTTGACTTTGGTTTATTTGGAGACCATTTGTTTTGCTTTCTTAGTTCAGTCTGCTCGACATCGTACTCTCAATTAAAGACGGTATACTTTGATTAAAATCTCTGCTCTCCTTCATCAATCATTGTTTCGAACAGTTCCACCTCTTTGCTCCGCTACAAAATTGCGATGTCTTTTTGCATCCTCGTAAGCAATGCCTCTTTGCCAATCAAAATTACGACTTAAGCACCCTGACGAGTGATGAGCTCCGTCAGGCTATGTCATCCAAGATACATTAGTGATGGTTGACCCACTATCTGACAAAGTTTAAGAAAATCTTACTGTAGATTATCAAACGATGAACGATAGTAAATACTAACTTTTTTTTCAATTTCTGAAACCATTTCTTCTGTTCCTGTTCCTGCTGATATTTAGAGAGCCTCACAATGAAATAGTTGCAAGAAAGATTACGACACTCCCAAACCTCTTCCTGTGGCCCTCTTGTGGAGATGCTTTAAAAAGGTATCTGGGAACCAATTATTATTATTATTATTATTATTATTATTATTATTATTATTATTATTATTATTATTATTATTATTATTATTATTATTATTATTACACCAATTGCCTGGTGGTCGTCACTGGAGACTGAGTGACAGCCTGTATTTTTTGGTCCTAGGCCCCTCTATCGACACTCTCATAGACCGTAGCAGTGCTGTAATTTGTTACCGTGCACTAGTTGCCTGTTAATTGTTGTTGGAGGCTGAGTGTCAGCAAGTCTCCGCAGGTCTCCAGGCTTCCTTTCATCTCGTCCCCATACATAGCATCAGCGCTCTCGTTTGTACAGTCTCGACCATGTATTCACAGCTCTTCAATATGTACAGTGAGATACAATTATATAGTCAAAGCTCTCACCTCTGTGATTAGTTCACGCCGGTGTTTGTACTAGTTCTCTGTATATGAGGCGTTATGATATTTGCAAATGTTCCCATGTAGATTCTGCCCAATTCTGTCGTATCTCATCTTATTTTCATTTGCTGCAGTACCAAGACACTCTGCAACTATGTGGTCAATCGTTTCAGTCTTATCCCTGTAGTCTACATTTAGGATCAATACCGTTCTTTCCTAAGTTAGCCTGGTAGTTTCATGTTTTTAGGCTCTGGTCCCTGACTGCAAGTATGACACTTTCCGTTTCGGCCACTGCTGGGTTTCATTCTGATCAGCATCAGCTCCTTTGGTACTTAGTGGGTATTGACCGTTGAGTGGTCACTTTGGCCAACATCCGCCTGGTATTTTCATTCCTTCCTGTTTAACTTTGTCTTCAACTTTCCTAGCAGTTTTTTAGTAGGTGAACCAACCTCTGGCTTGCTTTCAGCCTATTATTATTATTATTATTATTATTATTATTATTATTATTATTATTATTTGATTTTGTTTTGTCTATCTCTGTCTGTCTGCCTCTCTCTTTAATGCAGCTGAATTCTCCTCGAACTGTAAATACAGATAAGACGACTACAAACAAGTATTTGATTTGTTTACTTTTAGCCATTGATCTCAATATTCAAATCAGATGAATAAAAAATCACACACTTTCTTTTTCTCATTTTTTTTTTCTACCATGGATTTCTTTTTCCTTGCGTTTAATTAACTTCGGGGTAAAAATAGGAACTACGATCACAAAATTAACCCAATAACTGCGACAGAGACAGACCTGTTGCCGATTCTTTATTGAGTCAGTGGTTGCCAGATTCAGGCATTTTGGGTGCCGGAACCTTTGGGGTTCAGTGGGCCCTACATAAATCAAAATACCTGGCAAATCATAAACTCTACAAACCAAAGACTGTTTATTGCATATAATTAAAACTGACTAGTCGTTCATGTATGCAAGGGTCTAATCAAATCAGTTATATATCTGAAGTAGATACTTATGTTTTAGCTAATACATACCGGCATAACTCTGAGTGGAATTTGAGGATTGACAAGGTTATTTTTCGTACTCAATACTCCAAATAGAAAAGACTCGAATTACAAGCTGTTGTTTTATTGAGGTAATCAGAACAATTGCAGGTGTTATAATGAAAGGAATTTCTAACTTGAAAAAAAATGTTCAAAAGAAACCCAGGGCAATAGTTCCTTTTGTCCCCACTCTATAAATTGAGCCCTAGCAGTGGTAACACTGATTATGTCCGGTGGTCCCAAAAAGGCTTAACAGTTTATATTTCCTGTAAACAATGGACTATTCCATTTAAAATTACGGAAGGAGAGACAGAAAACAAAGGAAAAAGTTGTGCAGGACACCAAATTAAACGATCCTGCGAACAATTGAGAAGGGTACAGGTTAGCACGTTTACCAAACACGCAGAATGTCCTGGGTTCGATTCCTGGTATTGGTGAATAGTGTGGTAAACTCTCTATAAGGACACATTTTTCTATACCCTCAGCTGCTAAGAGGATAAATTCTAAACTATCAGATTAAGGTGAGAGTAACCCTTTTGTGTACTTGTATCTTCACAGGGATGGGGTTGGTCTTGAAAAATTATGAGAATAAAGTCCTGGTCTTGACCAGTTTTGAAACTTGCCCAGAGCCCAAAGCTTATGCGGACAGAGGAAAACCAGGACTTCATCACCGGTCGTATATCATCCAATTGAAATGGTTTCATAAGATTGAAGTTGTTTTACAAGACACGAACTCTTTCCTTTTCTTTCTCTACATCTTGTTGAATCTTGAATTAGTGAGTTATATCCCCCAACCTGCTTCAACTACCGACCATTACTCCAGAGTGACTGGTTACTTTCGATGATTTCAGTCATTATTATTAGTAAGCAACCAAGTAAAGTTTGAGCCTGGGACAGCAGCTTTATCTACGCCTTCTTGGTCTATTGAAACTTACAATATAATTACATAGTGTTTTCCCGTAGTGTGATATAAGCGTACCCGATACGCTCCTTGCCTGCATATCTACAGGTCAGATGTACAAATCATATCAGGATATCTCTAATCTGGTAAAAATCTATTCCAAATTGGAGTTAACATAATTCCCCGACCGAAACAAGGACAATCCTCGTCAACCTAATGAGTAAACTCGTCATTGTCTTTCCGACCTGCTACGTCAAACCAAACCGATGAATATCATTTTAATAAAGATTTTTTTTGAATTCCTACTCAGTTGTTCCCTCAGCAACCGAATATTATTTATGAATGCATTATATTATTTGAGATTCTAGTTGGAATGACCTTCTTTGGTTACACTGGAAATGAGTCAATTGGTCTAGACAGTGCAAATAGAATAAACAATTGAAGAAAAACATGGCTGCTACAGAAATCAAACCTGTAACTGATAATGTTACGTTGTCTAGTGACTCATTTTCCGTGTGATATTAGGTAATTTCAAATACGATTTGATATAACCATACGCATTCATAATCTTTTTGTCGGATTATATACCAACTTCTCAATAATAAGATGATAAATTATCTGCGTTGAGAAACAACAGATCATGCAGGAATAGTGAATGAACAAGATATGTGGGGGTTTAGAGATTTTTTTTTGTCTTTGCCCGTCCGACGGGCTGTTCAGCTCATTGAGGAGAGTGAAGCTACGTTAACGCAGCCGCATTATCGGTCGCAGTTTCGATTCCTGGAACAGTCACATTTTTTTTAAAATTGTTTTTTCTTTCTAATTACGCTGTGTACATCGATAGGACGTCATTTCTGATAGAGTTTCAGATAATATAACGTATTCATAATTATTATGTCGAATAACATATTCATTTCTCAAGATGTTTACAAATTATTTATACAATCAAAAAGTTGCTGTAATCATTTTCAATTGGAACAGTAGTGAGAGCAAGGTTTGTCTCAGCAGCAGCCAAGCATGTTATATTAATAGACCAACCAACCAACAAACAAACAAACATGACAATGTTGATCCATAAGACTGCAATGCCTGGAATTCCATTCAGCTGCACCTGATGGGTTAATGGTGGGCAATTCAAGAGTGCTAAATACAGAGTTGAAGACGACAAACAGGTATTTAATTTGTTTACGTCCAGCCGATGATCTTAATATTATATTCAAATTAGTGCCACAGGTTTGAGCGAATGAATAAAAACCATACAATTTCTTTTTTTACATCATTCTTTTTACGTACAGATTTTTTCTAGTGTTTGTATTTTGGAGATCGACTTTTCTAACAGACGAAAACAAAAAAAAGGAAAAAAGAATCAAAAGCAAGATGGCGTCAGCTACTTTCCCGTCAAAAATAACTCAGTTGAAAAAAAAAATCGAGAAATATCCACTGGAAACGATGAATATGTATGAAATAGAAACTATTCCATATAACAGTGGCCCCCTACCCAGCGAGCCGCAAAGCTTGTGCTACAGGGACACAAGGAATAAATATGATTTGGCGATATTATTTGTATCAATAGAATAACAAGGAAAAGAAAAAGAAAAACAAACAAAAAGACCTAGTTAAAACTTGCAACATTGTTTACACAATTTTTGACACCATAGTCAACATTTATTTCTTTAACATGATTATTTCTTTCCAATTGAGTTTTTAACAGGCACCCGTATAGGCTATTTTTTTTGCCCTGTACGTTTAGCCGTGGTGATGATTAAATTACCTTCATGAAAGTATGGTTTGAACCAAAGATTTATGATTCAAAACGGGTACAAATAAACAGCAAGACTAATTTAGCATGAATTCCGTGCGTAAATTGACCCCTGCCCCTAGCAAAAACATATTTGGGGGGTTAAATCTAAATAAAGAAAACCCTTTCCTCTATTTATTTAGGTGTGTGTTTTTGTGCATGTGTGCGTGTGTGTGTGTGTGTGGGGGGGGGGAAATTCCAACTTTTTACTAAGCACTGTTCGAGCTAACATAGCCCAGATTGATAGATGGATACATATAAATGTCAATGCACACGACTGACCGAAACCCAGCAACAGTGATTAAACTGGTCTGTCGTGGGTAGCTTTGTGGAACATGAACATTGTATCAGAACGTAATTGAAAAAAATCTTACAGAATTCAATATAAATCATAGTGGAATGGAAAGGTTATATATATCTATATATATATATATATATATATATATATATATATATATATATGTATATATACATATATATATATATACATATATATATATATAAACATATATATATTTATATACATATATACATATATATATATATATGTATATATAAACATGTATATATATATATATATATATATATATATATATATATATATATATATATATATATATATATATATATGAAGTGTTTACATTAATCATAAACATTTTATAATCTGCTGTCTGTCATTCTCTTTATTCTCTTTCGTACTTTCTCGAACTTATTTATCTTGAAAACGTTTTCTTCTGTGGCGTACTGTGACGTCAAGAAGAAACCATAAAAAGATCTATTTTCTTAACAAATACAGGAAGCAGTCAGTCTTGCTTTGACCCATCTCTCTCCAGTTCACCTAATTTCTTTAATAACAGCGTATGTTAACTCACTTGAATCTAGTCTTGACAACAAATTCCTGCCATTTTAAGAACTGCCGACTCACGTCGCTGATAAAACAAAAATTCCATCAGATCTCAATATCAAATTTTAAGTATTACATGTTGAGTTATCATTTTTGAGATACCTAGAATCTGAAGTGTTTATGATTTCCCTATACTTGCTTATATACATATTGGAAAATATCAAGTGAGTTAAAATCTCCCTATTATTATAGACTCATCCTCAAAATGTTATCTCGTCTCAATTAGAGTGTTTACGAAATGTTTTCGTGTTTTGAAAAATGGTGATGACAATAGTTTGTTACGATTAGGACTTGGATCCTCTTCCACCGTTTATAAAGGAAAATAGTTACACAAAGGTCATCTACTTTCTACTAATATTAGAAAAATTTAAATGCTTTGAAAACTGGCCTCGTTTCTTGCTTTAGAATCATACAACAGGGAAGCTGGGAGTAGATTTTTCCACACTTGATTCCATGTTGGTTTTTCAAAAAGCTTAAGATCTCGGAGTATTCCTGTTTTGGGGTTTCGGATATGGTATACTCAATTTGCACGAATATTACCTTAATAATTCGGCTTATTAACTCTCCAAAAATGAAATAAACAGAGATCAAATCAGATGGTCGTCACCAATGTCACCTCTGATTATTTTTCATGGCTTGTGCAGAACGAACAAGTCTATGAACAACCGAAATAGTGAGATGAGCAGAATTTTCCTTTCTTTTACTTTTTAGGCAATCATTGATTTTTTTTGTTCAATGTTTTCTGAAACAAAGGGGTCTTATTTATGGATAAAAAAGTTTATGATAAAGAAATGATTTATTCGGGGCACTCATTTTTTTTTGTTATACTTAATCCATTACACAATAACAATTTTTTAGTACACAGTCTAGTGACAGAATCTAATCACTAATTATCAAAGATTATGAATGAATAGTCTCAGTTCTATCTCTACAGACGATTAAACGTTCCTCTCAGGGCGCATGCCTAGGCAAACCGTATGGAGACCCTGTGATGGAAGTTGTCACGAGCCACTTATTGATGTTTTCCAGAGGAAAGCAGAGAACAATTGGTCAGACATCAGCTCGAATTCCAACTATTTTGACTCTATATTTGTATGAAACAAGAATCCCTGATGACAACGACCAGACCAAAAACCAGTGATTAATAGCGACACTATGACGCTTGCAAAACTGATGACGAAATCACTCCCTATTTAAAAGCCTAGCTCAGGACAACCTCTTTTGCAAAAGTTTGCTAATCCCATTAGCGGAAAATTCTTATAAAGGAGTTGAAATGGTACAGGTTGTTTTGGGATATCGCATGGAGAAATCGATTCTGTTTTGTTTATCTTTTAGACTTTAATGTAACAAGGGAGTCTGAACGAAGCCCAATCACGTTTGTTGACCATTTTCTCTATCGGAATATTTTGATATTCATGCCTGGCATTATCATTTTACTGTATGGACTATTTTCTTTGCTGTGCACAGCCATGCAGTTGCGCAGGAGTACTGTGCAAACGGTACACTGGTCATCTTTATTTAAAATAGAATAATCTGTCATGGTCAGTGATCACAATTATCAAAATAAGTAGAACTCGATTATTTGAAGTCATGTAAGAAGATTTCATTGAGGAATGAATATTGCCGGAATAATTTCTTCGATTTCGATTAGAGATGGTAGATACATGTAGAGAATCTCGACGTTATTAATAAACTAGTGGAAATAAAGCCCCGCGAAGTTCAAATAAGCTTGTGTTAATCAAAAATAAATGAAAACATTTTTAAGAAGGGTTTAATGGAGTGATCAAACAACTTTCCAAGTCTGTAAACAAAATGATATACTCAGAAGCGCTGGGTCACGCAAACAAATAAACATGCAGAACGACGCCCCAAAATGTCGGAAAAGGCATGAATTCATTCCTCCCCACCTATGAGTGAAAAAACAGCACATAAGATTTTGAATCCATGCTGAGGTTACTAAAGCCTTACCCAGCGTATGGGTACTCCTTGCTTTATTCTTACATATGTTCTAAGACTGAATAAATATCCTTTTGCAATTGAAAAAAGTGGATATGGTGGTTCCAACTATTAATGGATGTAAAACCTCTTCCAATGTTCATTATATTTCCTAACAATGACGGTACCAGATTTTTTTAAAATACGCTTCAATTATCCTTTACTGCTTATATTGTGTCGGACAGCCGGTATGGTTATCTGCAAATTCCCCCTTGCATTGATGAAAAACATGTTTTGTCCTCATTTGCTGATGACATACTTTGACATCTCGATGAGAAATCGTTTGTAACATGACATACATGCTGCCCAAATTCGAATGTATTTGCAAAAATCGTTTTTATTCAATTTTTTTTTCCCAAATTGATCTTAGTCTAAATTTATTTCAAAGGATTTTGGTGATCATAAAAATATCAACAAATAAATGAGTATTTCCAACTTAATGGGAAATGTCCCCTTAATTTATTTATTTATTTATTTTTGGTATACCGCTTGATTGACAAATTGAATCACTCTTGAACATTGGGCCCAGTCGACTCTCCTCCATCTTGAATTTCACCTTTCAAAGTTCCAAGTAGTCCAATCTGATTCCTCTCCACATCTGAAAATAAATGATAATCATGTTTGAATATTCATGCTTTTGAAGAAGTTTGGTATATTAAGACACAGTTTGGCTGTTTTGAAATAGGGGCGTAAGATATTTTTGATTATGAAAGAGTTAAACCAAAAAGTGTTTCCCTGCTATTGGAATACAGAACCCTCCTATAGAAATATTTTGTAAGTTTGAATAGCGTAAAGCAAAGGAAGAGCAATTATTGTTAATCTCTTTTGGAAAAATCTATGGATATCCCCAGCCCCAAAGATAATGATTGTAGAATGGAAAGCAAAATTAGGGTAGTTTGAGTTACAGGAAATTTGAATAGCGAGAAGAGGGGGGCTAATGATGTACAGAGCACCCCTCTATAACGCCCTGTGACATAACAAAAGCTGAACAACATTTCTGTTGTTTGCTTTTTTTTTTGTAAAAGTGAGAAATTGGCGTGAAGCGAAATACTTATTTGTATAAATATCAATCAACATTTGATATTTGGAATTTGAACATTTTATGCCTTAAAAACTATATCATTTTCGAAGATATCAACTTGAGGCAACGGATCTCAATGTAATCCTTAAAAGAAGAAAAAAATCAGACGAACAAATCTTTCTACGTTTTCAGGAATTCGGAAGTGCAAGCTCAATCTTTAACATCGAGAAAATCCCATTATTTCTTGGAAAGAGGATCCACAACCAATGTATCCTTCCGACTGTCACCTATCGAGCAGAAACATGGAACCTATTCAAGAGTTTAGCTTTCGATCTGAGAATCGTGAAAAGAGCACAGGTGAGAATCATGCTCGATATCACATGGAGAGATTGCAAGACAGCAAAATGTATTAGAAGATAAACAAGTCTTAGATATATCTTATAAACCATAGCAAAACTCAAATAGAAATGGGCTGTCCATGTTGCAAGGATGTCAGACAACTGTTGAATATCACGACTCACAATATGGATCTGCAGAGATCATGTACGAAAATAATGAAAACATATTCCAGTTTAAGGAACAAGAACCATAGGTTCAACAATGCATTCACCGTTGATAGTTCTAATAGCAGAAGGAAGAAAGGGAAGAAAAAAAAAACTAATAGTCTTTCTTTGAGTCAATCGATTTTCATGATATTGCAATATGGAAACATTCTGCCAATATTGTTCTCCTTTTAATGACATTGTGCCCTACTTCCAATCTCGGTTGTTAAACATTACTAGGACTGTCGGACCGACCGACAAGCGTCTTATAGAGACGCATGGGCACATCTAAAAAATATGCAAAGAAATATGATATCTTTTTAGTGCAATTGCAAAATCCTTCTTTTCGGCTCTACTTGAGTTATATAAGTAATTCTATTTCATATATGAACGATTTTTGCACCAAACTTTTAATGATAGAGCCAATCACGAAATAACATAAACTCGACCGTTTATATCGATTCATGATGATGCCAATATAATTGGTACGTCTGAATATTTCTGGGTTTAGGCAAATTTTCTGAGCAGCAGACTCACCTCTATGGTTTCGTAAGGAAAAGATAATTTTCAGTTTATTGCCTCAAGTGACTGTTTGTTTCTTTCGAGGGGCCCTTCTCAAAGTTTCAAAAGAGATTGCGTCTTCTGTTTCTTTGAGTAGTTTTAAAACCATACAAGTGAAATTCGACGTTATAATTAAGGCCTAGGTCCTGAGGAAGTTTTAATCTATTGATACGCAGTAACATCACGTTATAATGCGAGTTTTATGGTCAAAGAAAAGCACTCGAGTTATAAACAGTGTTGTTCGTTCATTTTGTTTTGTTTTCAATTTTTCAAGTCTGGGAATTACTCCTGAGTTCGAAAATTTAAAAAAATTTAAAAAACGACAACACACCTCAAACTATTGGAAAAAAAAAACTCATCTAAACTCGCCATCAGAAACAATAATTGAACACGGAATTTCATCGAAGAGCAAATATGGTCAGAATAAATTCTATTTATGACATCAATAGTGTCTCCAACCACAACTCATACAGAATAGTGAGAAAAAAAAACCATCCAAAAATATCAACATTTTAAGGAATCTGGCTTTTATTAATAACCCTGCCAAAACCAGAACCCCAAAAGGTCAAAAAAGCTTTTTCCAAATAAATCAATACAATAATTTTTTGAGGGACTTTAGTGGAGTACTGATGCACATTTCCAAGTCTTTAGACGACCTGTATTGCCAGAAGTGCTGAAAGAATACAAACAAACACAGAAACACAAGCATGTATTAGAAAAAGATAGAACCATTCACCATATCTTGTGGCTACGTCCGTTGAATAGACAACAATTGAAGTAACTCACCGATAATCAGTTACGAAAAACAAAACAAGTCTACTTATGTACGATGGTATTGTTTTCAGCACAAAATCAAAGGAGTTACGTCTAAAACACCAAGTAATTATGAGTTTATTGATTGCATAATGAAGATGTTTAGTAATTTTTTCTACTTAATATATCTTTCGTTTCTATTCTGTTTTTATTCGCGGTTTACTGAACGAGTGAACAGTATTTCAAGTTGTGCAATACCCAACCACCTATAACCGAACAATGTCGAGGGTCTGTTGTTCTAACTCTGACGTATTATGACACAAGGTCGAAATTACGATGCATTTCATACAGAATAGATTCATCATATATTATTCGAGATTCTCACTTCGTCTGACACAAGGGTGAAATGAATAAAAGCCATTGAGATTCGATTAATCATGATATTACTCGTCTAAGTGAGTACCCTGTTGATCATCGCTGTACAGTGATATTCTCGCTTTTGGTCCTGTTCAAAGAGGTTACATATCGTGAGGATTATATTTATGAGGAAAATGGAGGAAGGATATTAAGGAGTGACGGTCAAAACCCCAAATCATTAAAAGTTTATCAAGTTGTTTGAAATTAAAGTGGTCTGAATTCTTAAGATTTTTTTCCGAAGCCAGGAACATTTAATTTCAAAACTGTTTGAACTTTCTTAAAGTTTTTGTTTTCCATCTGACAGAAGCAATGAAACATTTACTCGTTATTACGTCTAAAAAAAAATAGTCTTTGCGAGATCCCCTCTAGATAGGCTTTTAATAACATATTGACGATGTGAGTTTACGCCCAATTGGTTATTTAGTCTGTGTCCGGTGGCATTCGTTTTTCAAAAATTCGCGTTCATTTTATATCTAAGAAGTATATCGGTGAAAATTGATTTACAACCATTTTATATTATCATTTCATTTGAGTAGTGATTGTGTCAATCCCTTGAAATTAATCCCCGTTTGCAGTGTCACTCTTTCGTTATGTCACTTCTTTTTTTATGACACCCCTCCGTTACTCACCATTTCTTGGTATTTACTTTGCTTAAGTCGATAGGAAGAGAAGCAGTGAGGATTGATCACTCTTTGGATGGTAATTTATAAAGCCTAATATAGTCTGACACGAGAATCTTAATGAAGGGTGTCTCATGAGAAGAGTCAACGCTCAGGATAAAAGAGTTGAATTTAAAAAAACCCATATACGTTTACTGTAATATTAGTTAGATGTCGACACTGTACTCCGAGACAACAGTATTTACCAAGTGAAATAATTGCATCATACGCTAGTCTCATTCAATCTCCCACGTTATGTCAGCTATGTCGTTATCCAACGTGATGTAGAGTTTATGCAATTAAACAGTCACGAACCAAAATCCAGGTCTGAGGATTTTCCATTATCAACTGCAAATGTATTTGTAATTAGCATTTATTGTAAATTGTGTCTTTTAAAAATAGATTTCAGATTCGAAATAGTTTGAATGCAAGTTGTCAAGAAGACGATTTCCCCTTTTATGAAACCTTGCGTATTTCGTCATTTAGAAGTTTACAAATACCTCCTTTGCAAGCCTGATGTATTTCTAGTCTGTTGAGTAGGGTGGCAAAAAGTCTCCTTTTTTATTTTAGATTTAAAATAACATTTCTTCCCAGTGATAAGTTAAATACATATCTCCATTAGATATATTTTTTCTGGGCCTTGGAAATTGTATTGAACTCTTGGAAGAATGGCGTTTCCAGCAAATGCCCCCCAGTCTTGAACCATCCCGTGGAAATCTCACATGTCAGCACAGAATGCATCAAATCTCAGAGCTTTGATATTAGTGGAATTTCGAATTATTCGCAAACCTGCCCAACGTACAAGCCAAGTGGGCTACGGATTCTTCTGTTTTTGCTTGTCAGCGAGTTTATGTGTGTAACAAGATGCTTTTTCAGCTACAGCCTTGTGTATCTGTACCAGTACACTATTCAGTACCATCAGGATTTATTTTTTCAAAAAAGGGATTCTTAGTCTCAAGGGTAATTTTGAACCAGCGATGGTTAACATAATTTTTTTTTTTTTGATAATTTTTAAAATTACCAATTGTACAAGTGCAAATCATAGAGAGTGTTGGGCCATGCCCAGCCACCCCTGCCCATGACGTGTTGAAAGCAGGTCTGATAGAGTGGTCACCGCTGCTGTCGTTTGGCGTGACCTTCAAGCACCACCGGCTCTTAGCACCCATTCTATCTGTTATTGGGGAGTAGGAAACAGGCTTGGGTGTACGCAACGCTGTAAAGGTTTAAAAATACAGAATTAAAAGTGAAGGTTTGGGAGATTTATTTATTCACTAATTTTTTACTCTCTTTAATTTCATCTCAAGTTCTCCATGTAGTCTTTCTTGATAACCAAGCCAAGCTAACGTCTTATCTTAGCCTATTCGCATCTACAAGCTTTGTGCTGGTGGGCTACTAACAAGACTCATGGATTCACACCATGCTCATAAGCAAGAATAGTAGTTTACACTTGAGCATATCTCTCTTTTATATACGATTTTTTAAAAAATTTAGTGTAAGTCCACAGACGGTGAAATGTGAAATATAGCTCTACAAACTAGTGAAATACATAGAAAAATACTTATACAAGGTACGGTTATAATTCTCCAGTTTCAGGTGTGTTTCAAGTTTGCTAACGAAAATTATTTCTTTTAGACATTCCCAAAGGACGAATTCGAAAGCGGCCAAAACTGACAAACGTGGTAACCAATTAAATTCTGATTCATGTCAAATTTGCCCCTAGAACCGGATGACGGAGTCTTCGGACAGTCAACATATGTCTGTGTGACGGGAGTGTTATTCGAACACAAAAAGCAATCAATAATTTTCCACAGTTAATTCAAAGTAATTCCCAAGGTCCAAAATAGATATTTCTAAAAGAGAAAACTTCTTTATCTCTCTATTAAAAAATGAATTCAGGTCTTAAAATGGAACATGAATATTGCATCACTCTGTATTTATTCATAAACAGACCACCATTCAATCATGTCTTCTCTTCCTCTTTGATTCGAAGCACTAAACTGAGCAACACTCCTGCGTGATTAATGGCGGACACTTGCTTCATTGTCTTGATTTAAATCTGTTATTACCTATTTGATTCATTAATTCCTTGACGCCAGATATACTGACAGGATTATGCGTCGTAAGTGGAATGTTCACAGAAAAGGAGAAAGAATGAATATCGATAAAAAAGGAAGAAAAAAATTCTTGTTGTTCAGATTGATTTTAACTAATGAAAACAAGAAGAGATCAGACTTATTTGCTTGGTCTCCCAATAGAAACTGTCATGTCACCAACGTTCTTTTGGCAGTATACTGTGTTGTGTGAGATCAGTTAAGGGTGATCAATGAATGTGTTACTTGTCTCCTTCGATCGTGATCACTAAAATGTGCCAATTTTTGAAAAACAAGCATGAATACGACTGGACACAAACTAAGGACCAATTTAGCATAAATGTATATTGTAAGTCGAAATCTGACTAAAAAACCTATTTGAGAGATTTTAATAAAAGTAAAAATTTTTTATAGATATTTTACGAAGTAAAAGTATGAATTTTGTGCCCACTAATTCCATTGGTGTGGCCTGTGTAATAGGTTGCCAGCCAGACTGATTTGAAAACTTATTCCTTGCCGAATAAAACCATTGTTTCATTCAAATATTACGTTTCTTTTTTTTAAATAAATATGCTGGTGATGTTATTCTAATACATAAAACAATTGAAAACAACTTAATCAATGAAAAGATGACTAGAATAACCAAAAATAAGGAAAATCAGGACAGGTTAGTCTCTCAATAGTAACCATCACGTGACCAACGTCTTTTGGCTTCCTGCTGTGCTGGGTGTGATCAATTAAACGATAGGAAAAAGGAGTGTTCAATTGATAAGTCATTTCATCCTCATTTTGTTGGACCATGGTCACTAAAAATGCCTGACTTTTCGAAAAAACGAAGAAAAAAAAACAAGCATGAGTGCTGCTCAACACAAACGAGAGATCTGTTTAGCATAAAAATACATCGTAAATTCGACCTCCACCATAAAACCATCTCTGGATATATCTTTTTTTGTGGGTTGGAGGCAGTCCTAGACGTATTAGGCAAACGCTCATTTTTCCAGCCCTTTTGCTCCACCAGTGTGTCTTATGCACACGATACTTAGTTAGCCAGCTAGACAATCATGAAAACTTAGGAAAATCATCTCAGTGTTGACAATTTTGGTTTGTGATTTCAAACCGTTCTGATTTTTGCTGGGAAGTGTTTTTAGAAGATCGACTTTACAGAATCGATGCGAAATATGACCATCGTTGCTTGTTGATATAAGTTTATTTCTTTTACTTCTAATGAATATTCCATTGATTTGTTATTCTAATATATGAAACAATCGAATAATAATTTAATTGATAGAATACTTCCGGAATTACGAAACACGATAACATTTCGGCAAATTACAAACCTGCGTCATTGTCAATCGGCGATAATCAAGCCAGCGTAGCATAAGAGCAGTGTGTATTTCTGTGACCTGTCCAGGTTAATTTCGAGCTGACGCAATGATAAATTGATGAATTGAAATGGAAAGAAAAGGAAATTAATTTCTTTTTAGACGTTGATTTTAATTTGAAGGTGACTAAGTGGAAATTAATATAAATTGGGATAAAAAAAAAATCACAGAGATATTTAATTCTCATCCAATTTAATTTCAGGCCAACTAAAACGAAAAATACATATAAATTAGGATATCTCTCCGGATGTTATTCTATTTTACAGGGTGTTTCAAAAACAACAAACCAGACCACAACATTTATCTGAGCATGAATCCCTATGAAGTCGTAAAAAGAAAGGGATCAAGAGGGGGAATCACTCTAAGTTGGTAAGACTTTGACAGAGCAAGCTTGCTCTTCAAGAATAAAGAAGTCCCTTCAGACTTAAAAACTCAAGAGAAGCGTATACAACAAATACATCACTCCGATGGCCCCGTAAAAAATTGAAATATGGAACGTAACCGAACAATTGACCCTCGGATTGAGAACCATGCAATGAGCACATGAAAGAATCATGCTCAACCTCAGATAAAGAGATCACAAGACGTCACAGCGTAATTAAGAAAACAAGATGGAATCCATTAGGGAACCAAAATGGCCCTGGGCTGGTCATGTTGCAGAAATGTCAGAGACCTGCTTGACATCATGAATCAAAAAGTGGATCCCTAGAGATCACATGCGTATCTGTGGCTGTCAAAATGCAAGACGGAGACACAAACGAGGAAAGTTCAGAAAAAAATTAGCTCCTCAACGCCCATGATACAGACCTTGCTAACTTTGAGGAGGGTATATGTCCAACTACAGACGACGAGAGACTAATGATGAAGATCCAAGCTATTTTGCATCGTATGAATAATCAGCAAAGAATAAGAAAGCTACACATCTATGTGCAACACGGGCTAGCTCAATCCGTGGAGATTTCACAGTTTATTTCGGAACAACCACCTAAGACTACAGACTGACATGATACACAGGTGCTTCATTTACGAGTCATGTATATATATATATATATATATATATATATATATATAGAGAGAGAGAGAGAGAGAGAGAGAGAGAGAGGGGAGAGAAGGATCAAAATGACAATCGGAAAGTGAAGTGAAAAACTCAGGAGATATGTTTGACATCTCAAAATTGTTATTATCATCCCATTGACGTAGTTTGATGCATTTTAACAGGAGCCAGCAATCTTTTTTTGAGAAAAAATATTGGCAGCGCTTTCACGGAGAAAAAATGTGCTGTTCACATTTCAATGCTAGAGAGGAAATTGTGAAAATGTCTGTTTGGTTGTTCAGTACGAGCAGGAGGGAGTTTCTTTCTGGGAAAATGAGAGTAACAATTGATCACCCTCAATTACATTTTTCTCAGTGAAACTGCAGCAAATATTTCATTCTGAAAATGTTGGACTGTCCCCATTGAAATGCATCGAAATTTGCCCTTTTTTTTCTGCTTTCACAGTTATTCGTTCATGCGCATAAGGGATATTGTATTTTTCTTTCAAAGATGATTGGTGCAAACTAAACAAAACAACGTAGAATGTTTGAATTATTCTCACCCTCCTCTCATATATCTTTCAAATTGCGAGCTACCTAATTGGTTCAGGTCTTTTTCATTTTCCAAAAGTCATCTTTCAAATATTCCCTCACTTTTTTAGTATGTTGGGTTGAGTGATGTCTCTTTGGATACTTGTCACCTCCGAAGCGTTTTTGTACACATGTAAAAAAGAAGTTGTGATACCTACAATTCCAGACGTGTAGGACTGTTGCCGTGGCCAGTGTAAGGGTACACTACTGCTTTGTATATACTGTTCGTTTCTGTCTTACTCCCACTTTCTGACATCTCAACAGTGATAATCTTTGGTCTTACCACTGACGAATTTTCTTGTTTTGTAGCCTGCTGCTGCTACTACCACTACTGCTACCATTGCTACTGCTACTACCATTACTACTACTACTGTTTTCCTGCTTCAATAGATTTTGTGAGGATAAGCACGTATACTAACGAATTTTGTATAGTCAAATCATAGAAGAAGTATTTATCGATACAAAATCATTCCACCTCCTCCTTATAAAATAGTAAAAAAGGTTTAGTTGAGAATTAAATTGAGAATTTGCGATATCATAGTGCTTGTAGGATGGAACAGTTTTTCAGAATTAATAAGTCGTTCTGGTGAAAGGAAAAATAAAAAATGATAGGGTCAGTAAATTAGAATAGCTAACCTAAAGGTTGAAATAGTGAACGCCAATTCAATTCCCTCAACCCCAAATCTACATCGTGTCATTTTACTCTCTTTGAAATGTATGATTTTTTTTCTATGAGAGATAAATACATTACTACTGCTACGCTGAGGTAATATACATATATATATATATATATATATATATATATATATATATATATATATATATATATACGTATATGTGTGTGTGTGTGTGTGTGTGTGTGTGTGTGTACTCCTACTGCTGCGACTCGCAATGCCAGATATCATCTCAAAAACTGTGACCAGCAAAAAAAAGTAGCGTAACGTCTATGCGTAACATGGACGCTAAAAAACTGCTGTTGAGGCTTGCAATGTTGCTGCTATTACTGAAACAAAACAATAATATATACAGTGAAATCCTGAGAGATCATTTATCTCTTTCCAATAGTCTGATTGGAAAGAAAAACATGAAACTTGCACTTAAATTGAAATAAAAATCGCAAAGAATTTTTATTAACAAACTTGCAGTTTAATGTAATACGATTTGATCAAAAAAGAAAACTATTGAAATAGGTCTGATTAGTCAAAATGTCATGCCACGAACGAACCTCCTCTGGCAGCATGTTGTATTGCGAGGGATCGAATTAAAAAAAAAGGGATGATCATCGAAAAGTTATTTTTCTAGGCTTTTGTTGAGCATTAATCATTTAAAAAACTTTCAATGGTCAAAATAAAAAGGATTGATGCAACTGGACACGAACTAAGAAACTAAATTAGCTTAAACCAACATTTCAAATTGAAAGTTAAAATGTAGATCCATTGATTGAGAATCATGCAACACGCACAAGAAAAATTATGCTGGGCCTCACATGGAGAGACTGCAAGACAGCACATTACACCAAAAAAAACAAACAGGAGTCAGGGACATCAAAGAATCCATCAAAAATCTCAAATGGCAATTGGCTGGTTATTTTGCAAGAATGGCTGACAACTGATGGACATCACGACTCACGATATGGATCCCAAGAGATCACATGTGCAACTAAGGCCGGCAGAGTATTACATGGAGAGATGAACCGGATAATTTCAGAAAATACTGACTCTGCAATGATCACGATAGAGAAGTGTGGCAAATCTTTGGGAAGGTCTATGTCCAACGATCGACATTAAAAAACTAATGATGATGACGAATCACTGAAATACTTCCAATTTTCAAAATAAGAATCATGAGCGCAACCTGATACGAACTAAAGAGTCAATTAACTTAAACAACCATTAGAAATTGAATTTCTGGTTGAAGCGTATTTAGGGGCATTATTTTCAGGAAACATTTTTGTTGTCATAATAAGGAGTAAATGTTTTCATTAATTTTTGGCCCTTTTTGGCAGGGATGTCATTTTGGATATAATTTTTTTGTTTTTTGATTCTTCAATTTCTGGAAAAATTCCCATTTGACATTTGACACACGAATCCATGAAACAAACAACAAAAAAGGCAAAACTGCCATTTGCCCTCACCCTGTATACATGTTACATAAAAACATGCATAACCAGCCAGCCAACTAGAGACTGAAGAAACTTTTGTTGACTTTTTGGGTTCATCATCAATTTTTGATCGTCTATTATTGGACATAGACCATCCCAAGGATTCACCACACCTCTCTATCGTTGGTGTCGCGAAGCCGATACTTGCAGAAGTTTTTTTTCGTCTTGCCATTTTATATTCTGTTGGCCTCAGTTCTGCATTTGATTTCATTGGGAACCATGTTGTTCTTGCAACATGACCAGCCCTCTACCACTCGAGTTTCCTAATAGATTCTATGTATTGGACACCTGTTTTTCCCTTGACATATTATGCTATCTTGTGATCTCACAATGCGATGTTGAGCATGGGTCTTGCATGTGCATGTGGTATGGTTCTGTGTTTGTGCGTCAGATTATCGGTAAGATTCCATGTTTCAGCTCCATCAGATAACTATCGAGAGGGATGTATTGATGTTTAACTTTCTTCTAAAGACTAATGGCATTTTCTTGTTCTTGAGAATTGAGCTTGCTCTACCGAAAGCTTGACATCCAATAGTGATAATTCATTTGATTTTTCTTTCTTTTGGGGATTCAACGGAGATTTGTTGTCCCAGGGAGATGTGTTGGTCTACTTTGTCCAGCTTAGATATTTCGATTTCAATTGTTGTGTATTCATTTCCAACATGTTTGTTGTACATGATATTTATTTCATTGAATTTGTCAAGGCCAACTTTCTCACTTTCGTCTATTTTTACTTTGTTGATGGTGTTTAATGTTTTGGTCATAAAAAGCCGAACATTCTTATAGGAAACAGAAAAAAAAATTGCTATCATCTTTATGCCTTCAATTCTTTTAGCAATCTCAAACTACTGTCATTTTTGCGGAAGGAAAATTGTTTGAGGTTTTAGGATTAGAGGGTTTATAAACAATGTAAATAAGATTTTAAACCTTAACTGCAGTGGCAATCAGAGGTGAACCGAACGCTACTTTTTAAATTTCCTACTACCCTTCAAACTATATTTGGGCAATTCCATTCCCAAATTTTCCGTCTAAATCACACAGCTTAGGGTGTAATTAGTTAGCTGCTGCGTGAACAGGGAAATGTGTCCGAATGAAAAAGTTTACACCAGGAGTTGGCATCAGATCTTCTTGCTTGAAAGGGGCCCATACTGACCATTACATCATCTGACCGTTAGGATCCGTGTGCCGTATTGAATTGCAGCGTTGAAATATTCGGTTACCTCCCTTTATTCCTTCCTATTTTTTTTTTTTTTTGTAAAGAAAAATCAGTAATTGTTAAAAAATTGTTCTTTTAATTCTTTCCAGGAATTTTGTTTTATTCGATTCTTAATTTCAACTTTAAACTTCAAACCATTTTAATGATGCTGATATTAAATAATTTTGTTAATTCTTTGAGAGCTTAGATTGAATCAAAACAATAAATACAACCAAAAGAAGAAGAGGGAATTAAAATAAGAAATCAACCACAAATCCCAGTAGGTTTCGATTTTAATTTGATGCAAAATAAATGAGAAAGCAGTCATGAATTTAATTGAAAAAAAAAACAGAAACGAAATTCAGTGAACTCTTGTTGCAAAGGCATTCTTCTAATTTAAGTTTTTAATGATACATTTGCTCTAACAGAACGTTTGTTTGTATATTTTAGCAAGACGATTGTCAGAAATTGTTTTTTCCCCAAGCAAAAGAGATAGTAAGCTAGCGTTTCAAAGAAAATTATGATTCACTGCCACTGAGAGATGCTTCTTTCAACATCATAAATCATGAATTACAGGAAAGGATTAATTTAGAAAGATATTACATTGCAAACTGAACCTTCTGCTAAAATTTATTTGAAGGGAAATGAAAGAAATCCCCTCGTTTAGGGGCGCGAGTGTGCAAAATTTCCAGTTTTTATTATGAACAGTAAGTGTTGGACAAATCCGGATAGACAAATAGACGGATTCATATAGAAATGTAAGAACCCATGAATAATCCAAACATAGCAACTGTGATAAAACCGATCTGTTGTGGGTAACGGTAAATAATGAAAATCATGCACAAGATTTCTGCAGGCACTGATTTTAATTTAATGCAAAACGAACGACAAAGCGAGCATGAATTAAAATCAAAAAAAGAATACAGTAAACGCACGTTGTAACAACACTTGTTCTAACGGCATCATTTGATGACACATCTGCTCTAACGGCATGTATGCTTTTTTCATCTTATTGCAAGAAAATTGATAGAGATTCAAACCTTGTCCTGAACAAATTAAAAAGTGAATATCCATGATGTACATTCAATCTATGTTTTAAAACAGCAGATCCTTTATTATACTTCTCTACAAGTGTGCCGTAATAACAGTTGTATATAATGATCTTCTTTGGCATTTCGAGTTCATTTTGAGAAGAATTAGAGAAAATCTGGTTATTTGGCCTTAAATTACGATTGCATTAACATTGTCAGAAGTTATATCCCTTGGTGGCTGAATTTTCTTTTCTCATTTAGATGACTGGAAAAACATTTCCTCTTTCTTATATCGCTAACTTTATTATTCAAAATGTTATGTATACTCTGATATTCATACAAAGGGTTACGGTTAGGATTTTGATTACAATTTGGGAGAACAGTATCTTATAAGAATAACAACAACGTTGGAGTCGACTCTTTCCCTTGAAGAGGAGTAGTTGGTTTTGTTGAGCTTTGAAGCCTCTAGGGAGGAGCGAACACAAAAGAAAGAGAAGGGAAAGCAATTTCCAGCTCTGCAGTTGGCTGGATATGAAAAATGTGGTAATTGGTAGCCATCAAGTGTGGTAGCTTTCCGCAATCTTCATGCTATTGTATTTAAGAGCCAAATTTCTGAAGACTACCAAAATGAAAGGGTTATAAGGTCTGTTAAGGTGCCATTATGCGCATATGTGTGCGTTTGTGTGTTAGCATTTGGTGAAAGTTAATTTAGTTTGGAAAGACGAAATCTTCTCATGGATGGAAAAATGTCATAGGGGAAAAATGAGAAATCTGTCTTATTTTTCACCAAACATTCTCATAGACTTGTGTCTCCATGGTGGTAATAAGAGAGAAGGCTTTCAGAAGGTTGATTTGTAGATAAACCATAAAAATATCTAATAGGTGTTGGATTGAAATGTTTCGAATTCAGAATCCTTTCGTTTTGATTGGCTAGGGTTTATACAGTGGGAGTGGCAGTCAGTGAAAATATATGGAATACAGTTTTGGCTTTGGGGAATAGTAGTAGGTTTTGTTCAGTTACAAAGCCTAGAGGGAGGAGGAGCATGCTCAAAGTAGATAGAGTAGGAAAAATCATGTTCAAAGGCCCACGGCACTTGATACATCTTAGTAGCAGTAGAATACATTTGAGACTCTATTTTCGCCCAACTCCATAAGTAATCAGGGGGCATAATGCAAAATTATGCATATTGGAATTCCAGCAGAATATTTCAGAGTATGAGTTCCGTCCAAATGTTTTGACATGAAAGAAATTAAAACTCCCGGTTTGCAAAGAAAAGAACCATAGTGAATAAACCGAAATGGGAATAAAAAAAAAGACGATATAAATTTATAGTTGCTGTTCTTTTTAGATCGACAATGCCAACAGCAATATGAAGATTTTATCTCTCTCAATTCTCCCTCTTCAATTTCCGCCCGACCGTTTGGAATTGATTTGGGATAGCTTGGTCCACAGCAACATTTGTGTGGTGCCTGTAAATGCGATTACAAGCAGCTGCAACGGTGTAGGTCAATATTTTTTCTATTATGTATTAGATATATTTGTGTAAACATGCGTTATTCAACATTGAGCTGCATACTTGTTACTATAGCTATGTACAGATATCAGAGGTTAGTTAAAGATAACCACCTCTTTCCCTTTTTCGTGGTATTGATCTACACTTGGTCTGATTTTGTGGTACTAATCTCTACTAAGTTCCATTGAATGATACCAATCTTCACTCTTTTTCCAATTCAGTAGTCTTGACTTGATTTTATTGAATGGCACTAATATGTATATGGTTATGCTGAGTGGTACTGCTCTTGAACCGGAAATGTTAAGGGAGCTGATATGATATCATCATTATCAGCCTGTTAGTGTCCATCGTTGGACAAAAAAATCACACAAAGATATGCGATACCACACTATCATGGGTATCACAGAGCCAGTACTTTCGAATTTTATCCGGCTTGTCACACCTTACTTTCTGTCGTTTACGATTTCCCATATGTTCTCTAGGGATCCACGTAGACAATCGATGTACAGCAGTCGTCTAATCTTCTTACAAAATCAGTAGTATATACATATTATTAGCTGAAATTTGATCTGAAATTTTCTATGCATAATGATTGGTCTAAATGATTAATATTCATTGTGTATTCAAGTGCATTGATAGAAGAGGGGATTATGTTGAAAATTAGGTATCTGTAGCGTAAGATGAATTAGAACACGGAATTATGAACGTATCTTCGTATATATCCGTTCTTGTCTTAATTTTGTCTTGCTTTCCTCGGTAGCAATGTAGATTTCCAAGAAATACATGTACCCAAGCGCTACACGAGTTTTTTTAATGCCACTTCGTTGAAAATAGTTTTTTCATTCCTTTCTTGTCACTCTCAACAAGGCCAAAGTTCAGATTGTCTGACATTCTAACAGCATGATCAGCACATAGCCATTTGAGTTTCCCAATGGATCCTATGCTATCTCTGACTTCTGTTTAACCATGTGCTGTCTTGTTGTCTCTCCATGTAATGTTGACCATGATTTTTTGTAGTGCAAGTTGCATGGTTTTCAGTTTGAGGATTAGTCTTTTGGTTAAGTTCCATCTTTCAGCTCTGTTCGTGACTATCAGGCTATTGCATTAATTGTATACTCTTCTTTTGAAAATTAGCAGAATTTTCTCATTCTTGAATATTGAACTTGCCCCGTCAAAAGCTTGCCATCCTAGTATGATTCTTAATTAGAATTTTCTGTTGAATTAATCTCCTACAGGAAATCAAATCATGAAAACGATTATGGATATCAAAACATACGATATACCTTGCATAGTAATGCAAACTTTTTTGTCATGTTTTTCCATTTATTGTACTGCTTGAAAATACGACATACATGTTTGACCATTCAGCTACATCATTAGTTAGAGTCAGTTTTGATCTTTGTGCAGTGGCTACGACTTCATTTCGAAATACCTTCAAATTTGCCTATCGTACATGTATCACTTACACACTGAACTTGAATTAATACCTTTTACGAATGATGATCCTAATTGACATTGATATATGGTTGAAGATCCAAACATGAACCCAGTCAAAAAATTAGAAGGAAATATAGTACTATTGTCACATGAATGATGAGTAGGAGATAGTTTTATCTCTCTCCCTCTATATATATATATATATATATATATATATATATATATATATATATATATATATATATATATAGTGTGTGTGTGTGTGTGTGAGAGTGTGAAATCGCATCCAACTGTGGATTTAAACATCAAACCACTCTGACACACACACGCACACACACACACACACACAATACACATATACATATGTCTGTGTCCGCCAGTGTGCATATATATATATATATATATATATATATATATATATATATATATATATATATATATATTCCTTGTATGATATGGTCTGAAGAATGCAGTGACATCAAACTCGGAGTTGCCACGAAGCACTGAATTATCAGTGTACATCTACGTACGTATAATATATCCCTGATATCGAGTAGTCTTCACTGGTAGATAACTCGAACCCAAAAAATGAATAAACATATATATATACATATGCATGCAAGTATGTGCACGATAATGTGTATGTGTGTATGGATACATTTCTGTGTTTGTGTGCGGGTGTCTATTTGAATATATATTCCTAGGTCTAGGGGTTTGCCTTCCCCAATGTATGGCGCCAACATTCTATTATAATTAGCTCTGCTTTTTCCCCTGCTACAACGCAATCTTTTTCAGAATCTTCCCGAAGCCTTGAATTGTGCGCACAGTAAGAACACTGCTGAATAAATAACAAGAAAATCCTTCCAATGGAATCGGCCCTTGGGCGACCAAAGTCTTCGATTTCCGTCTTTATATTTGATGTTTAACGCAAGAACTCTTGCAATATACTCTTCGGCCTTCCGTATATTATCTCAAGTTTTGAGATAATACATTTTTGTTATTCAATATAATGGGTGTCCAGAAAAAGGATACAGCTGTTTTCCCAACTATTTGAAGTCAATTTCAGTTGCAAAAACTATTCTTTAAAGACACAATATGCAAAAAAATGTTCACAAAAATACATTCATCAAACATACGATGCATTTTCGTTTGGAAAATATTTCTCTTTTTTTTTGTTCCTCTGTGATTGAATGTTTCTTAAAAAACATATTTAAAATTGTAAAAATTTTATATTTTGAGAATCTTTCAAATACACCACCCATCTACTTAGTATAGTGAATCCCCATGAAATCTTCAAAAGAAAATTAAATCAAGCCAATAACCATTTTGGGATTGCTAGCTAGTTGCAGAGCAAGCTCAACCATGAAGTAACAAAATCCAATCAGTCCTGAAAAGAAGAGTATTAAACCAATGCATCCTCCCGATGGTCACCTATGGAGCTGAAATATGGAACTTAACCAAAAGACTGACCCTCAGAATGAGGACCATGCAACATGCATATGGGAAAATGATACTCAGCCTCATATGGGGAGATCACAAGGCAGCACAATATATTCGGGGGAAAAACAGGAGTTCGAGACACAATTCAATCCAATATAAAACTAAAATGACAGTTGGCAGGTCATGTTCCCATAGTCATACAGACAACCGTTATATATCACAACTCACAGTATGGATCCCTAGAGATCACAGTCTGAGTTGAGGCTGACTGGCAGAATACAAGATAGTGGGAGGAACTAATAAAGTTCAGAAAGTATTGGCTCCGCAAAGCCCAGGAGAGAGAGAGAGAGAGAGAGAGAGAGAGACAGACAGACAGACAGACAGACAGACAGACAGAGACAGAGAGACAGAGAGACAGAGAGAGAGGGAGAGAGAGAGAGATGTGGTGAAACCCTAGGATAGGTCAATGTCAAATGGTGGACTATGAAAGAGTGATGATGCAGACGTTGATGATGAAAATTTCAAGATCTTGCAGTTGTCAGTCCGTCTTTTGTATTATCTTACGATGTCTTTGATGTACAGGTTACTGGTGTTTAGGCCATTTTCAACATACCTATGGTTGAACCGCCAATATTCAATAAGCGTTCTCGAATAAAGGAAACATTAACAAACTTATTTCTGATTGGCAAAAACCAGCTCAGCTAGATCCAATAAAAATTAATTTCTTATTGAAACATAGTCACATACATTTTAACTTTACAATAGATGTTGGGAGTTATTTTCTCTTACCTGGATAGGCAAAGTAAATTTCAACAAAGAACACACACAAGTCTAAAAAAAAACTTGAAAAAAATAAGGAGGGACGAATTAATGCGACCACCGTTCCCATCTCCATACAACACGTTGGGTACAATAGGGATATTGAAAAAGAAAATGCTCTTGCCTTTTTGTGTTGTGAAATTTTCCCATTAAAAACATAAAATGTATTCATTTTTCTTTTTTAGGAACACATTATCTTAATATTCACCTTGGGCCACACATTAAATCGGACTTTTTTCGCATTCAACCTCATATACTATATTCAGGAAGACCAGTTTCACTTTTTAAAGAAATCTCACAGAAAAGTATATCCACTCTTTAGGTACATGAAAAATGAAAACGGGAATAGATGTACGATCTGATAGAATTATTATAAAATGAGTTATAATATATTGAAACTCTTTCTTGAAATATCTTCCGTCATTTCAGGGTTAATGGATCACATGAGATAGTTATTTGTGTCTTTGCAGTATGGGCAGCTCAATGGTAAGAGCAACGCTACGTTAAAGTAGCTACCCTATCGGTCTCAAGTTCAATTTCCCGCAATGACACCCTTTCCCTATGGTTTATTCTATTTACGTTGTCTAGGCCAAGAGATGTATTAACTTTGCAATGACGGGCAAACATTTGAGTGTAAGTTTCAAAATAATATAATGAAATTTATAATCATATATAATGATGTATAAGTTTCCTGCAGTTTTATATCTACATGATGTTTAAGACAGATGCAATCGTCTTTCTGACAACTGGTATTGAATCTCAAGTCTTGAAACTAATGTTCCCAACATCTCTATCAGTCACTTTGCCTGGCCCCTGTTACTGGCATCATTTTTGAATCAGTACTCGTAATATAAAAGGATATATCCGTGGCATCCCTTCCAGTGGCTGGTCCTTTTTTTAACATCATTTATTCATTATTAGGATTATTGATTTAAAATGATAATTTGGATATACATAATTTGGTTCATAGTCCCATTTGTTGATCCTCTTTATCTCTGGCGTCTTTTCTAGTAGCCCTTTATTCTTATTTCACCTTTTAGTGCCCTTCCTTTGTCTGTAGTTTTCCCTTCCAGCTCCCCCGCAGATCCCTTTTCAGTGGTATGTTGATACGTCATTAAAATTCAGCTCTTGTTGAAAAAAATTACAAAAGAAGAGTTTAAAAATATGCTAGTTACACATAAGTTTAAACTCTACAACAGATAGTATATCTCTGATTTTTCGAGATGAGGTATTATCATTATTTCTATTATTATTCGGACCATCCTCATCTTGGTTATTACATCTCAGAATTTTTGAGATGAGGTATTATTATTATTTCTATTGATATTCGGACTATCCTTATCTTGGTTAGTATATCTCTGAATTTTTGAGATGAGGTATTATTATTATTTCTATTATTATTCGGACTATCCTCATCTTGGTTAGTATATCTCTGAATTTTTGAGATGAGGTATTATTATTATTTCTATTATTATTCGGACTATCCTCATCTTGGTTAGTATATCTCTGAATTTTTGAGATGAGGTATTATTATTATTTCTATTGATATTCAGACCATCCTCATCTTGGTTGTTTTTCATACAACGTTTCGGCCGTTGCACTCTACGGACTTCGTCAGGTATCATCTGGTGGATCTTTGGGAAGTAACGAACCGAGCCCTTTATTTATCCGAGGGGGGTATATATACTAATGCTAAGAAGGGAGTACGGTCAATATACCCCCGTCGGATAAATAAAGGGTTCAGTTTGTTACTTCCCCAAAATCTACCAGATGATACCTGACGAACGCCGTATAGTGCAACGGTTGAAACGTTGTATGAAAAACAACCAAGATAAGGATGGTCCAAATATCTACAACAGATGTTGGAAGGACTTCCTATCAACTTCAACACATCCGAAAGTGTACAAGTGCAGGAATAACACCGACGTATTTTTTATGTTATAATATCAGAAACGTTGCAACAGTGAACTAAGAGACACTGCTATCTAACAGTTGAAATGAGTGCAATGTGTTTTAGCCTAATTTTATCATCCATTGATCCGCTTCGTGTCATTTTCCGATGCAATCAAACGTTTATACAATGGAACCAGTATAAAGTACGTCCACGTTGAGGAAAATTACTTTCAATACGAATTGTTAAGTCAAAATGTATGTGTAATATCCGTAACACGTATAAATGAATTACCGTAGACTGTCGGTGTACCAGGACCAATTATCTGGAAGATCAGCTCTCTTTTATCTAAATTTTCCTTTGAAAAAATACCCATTTTGATACTTTCGGTCTGTAAATGGCTATAGATACCCCAGAAAGCATTTTTCTCTCTCCGACTATTTATACAAATTATATATATATATATATATATATATATATATATATATATATATATATATATATATGAAACAACTGTATTTGAATTGTTCTCCCGTTATAACAGGATGGATGTATCCTTTGGTCTAGATAGCCAAAACAACACGGGGCAGATACATAAATCGATCCTGGAACCGATAGAGTGGCTTTCTCAATGTTACGTCGCTTTCACCGCAGAACTAAATAGTTATTAGCGATACAAAGGCCCAAATTACTGTTGTTACTCCAGATTTTCATTTTTTTCATTCACTATCGATATCTACTCTATATGTTTCTTTCATTGTTGACGATTAACTTAGGAAATGGATATATGATCCAAAAGAATGATTATAAAAAGCATTGTATCATATTGAAACTCCACTTTAAATGATCTCTCGTTATTTCTCAGTGAATGCATCATTTGACCTTAACGCAAATAGAATAAACAATTAAAAACATTGGGCTGCTGCAGGGATTCGTCGCAGGTACGATCCATGCCGCAGACAAATCATTCTAAAAAGAGGTTCAGTATAATATAACGCAATTTATAATCATCCTGTTGAATCATACAACCACTTCCTAATAACGCACACATACAGTATATATATATATATATATATATATATATATATATATATATATATATATATATATATATATATATATATATATATATATATACATATATATATATATATATATATATATATATATATATATATATATATATATATTATTGGAATAAATTTAAATGTATTCCTGATTAATTCCTCCTTTGCAAAATATTTGATCACTTCTGTGTTATCGTCTTGAATCGGTAATTTCCTCCTCCTGACGCGATAGGAATCTGAAGAATCTTTGCAGCTTCTTATTTTTGCTTTTTGTGTTTTTCAGCTTTTGATTTCAGCACACCTTGTTGTCTCCATCTTTTGTGTTCAAACTGTTCCCCCCTGCCACGTGCGACAAGCGCATGCGTGATTCTTCTTATTACGTATTCTCGTTTTTTAGAAGAAGTCACGGATATTCACGGGAGATCTTGCGTGTGCTTCATTCAGAGTGTTGATATGCCGATACACATGTGCATTATCCCTCCAAATCAACCACTCACCCACCCACCCACTGTACTTGAATCACTGCATGATGGCGGTACTGGCTGACCTTATCCGTTATGCACGGCCGAGGAACATGTGGGCCCCTTAAAAATGAATTGCAGGTCTTGCGTAAAAGTTTTCCCTACGTCTCTTTGATTCTGATCATCATCATGATTATTATCATCATCATCGTCATCATCAACCCCCCAACGTCAGTCGTTGGACATTAACTATTGCCAAGATTCACCAAATTCGTCTATCATATTGAGTCACGCAGTCAATTTTTCTGAACTTGTCTGGTTTGTCACGCCATCTTATTTTTGTCGCCTTAAGTTATGCTGATGATCCTTTAGGGTTCAAGTTGTGAGTTTTCGTGTCTGTTAGTTGTCTGACATTCTTGCAATACGACTGTTCATTTAAGTTTCCTAAAGGATTCTATGATCTTTGACTCCTGCTTTTTCATATATATATTCATATATATCATACTGTCAACTGACCCCTCCATGTTATGTCGTCACACCTTCCAACTTTTTGTTCGCATATGACATTTAGGGATCCACATTGTAAGTCATAATGTCCAGTGGTTGTCTAACATTCTTGCAACACATCCAACCCCTTGCCATTTGAGTTTTGTAACAGTTTCAATGATTCCTCAGATTCCTCTCTTTTTCTTTAATATTTCACGCTGTCTTATGATCTCATCGTGTGATTTTGAGCATGATTCTCTGTCGTGCCCGTTGTATGGTTTTCAGTTTAAAGGTCAGTCTTTTGGTTACGTCCCATGCTTCAGCTCCATAAGCGACTATCAGGAGGATCCAATGGTTACATATTCACTTTTTTAGCACTGGCAATATTTTCTTGTTCTTGAAAGTTGAGCTTGCCCTGCCGAAAGCTTATCAACCTCAAGTGATTGTTTGCTTTTTTCCCCTTTCTAGGGAATTTCATGGAGGTTTGTTGCCATAGATAGATGTATCAGTCTACTTTCTCTAGTTTGGCATCTTCAATTCTAATTGTTGTGTCTTTGTCTTCGATATAATAGTTGTACATTTGTATTAGTAATGCTTGAGTGGAGATCAACTCTTTTACTTTCTTTGTTCTGTGTGTTCAGCTTCATCTAGAAGTCATGATGGTTCTCAGCGAAATGGACGATGTCGTCCGCTAATCTAATATTGCTCAGCTATTCTCATTCCTTTATTTCTCCAGCCTTCACCGTACAACTTGAAACTTCATCGATCTATTTTTATGCAAAATACATGTACGATTCATCCAGAGTTGCCAATTTAGAAATTTTCAGTTTTATTTTTTTGAATTTGTGAGTTCAGTGATGATAATAATTACATGTTTTTCTTAATGGTCAGTCATGCTTTAAATTCTTCTCTTGCAAAATGAGAATTTTTCAAATTAGAGAGTGAATATCAGGTGCGAAAAAAATATCAAAATCAATCGGCAACACTGACTTAGATAGCTAGACGGACCGGCCAAAAAACTGAAGAAGACCATGTTGACTATTTTGGTGAAATGGATTCAAATTTTCAAATATTTTGACTGCATCTGTTGAAATCGTTGTTTCTTAATAGCTTTTAAAATTGCGTTCCTTTTCTCCATTCATTAGGCATAAAATGAAATGATAAATAAATGAAGGAATAATTAAATTTTCCTGCGTTTGATCTTAACGTAGAAACGCTTAAATTTAAATAGTTTAATATTCTTAAATGAAAATTATGACATTTATGAATTTATATGCTTTTTCTCAAAAATTAAGCACCTCAAGGTTATTCATCGGATTTTAAAGTATCGCAGGGAATATTCAATTATAAATCTGCTTTTTGAAATAAGAATTTTTGATTTAAGATTTTTTTGTCCCATTATAATAACATTAACAAGATTTCTTTTTTTTCAATTCCCATTTTGAAATTCAAACAATGATCCCCTTAATAGGTTATTCTTGAAAGGGTTAAACAATTTACTTAAATAAAAAGAAATGTCTGGTTTATTACTGAATAGAAACCATCACATGAGCGTAGTGTTTTGGCAGCATGCCAATTTGGGGACGATCGATTGAATAATTTACGCCAACCGCCTTTTTTTGGGTAGTGATCACTGAAACAACCTGAATTAAAAAAAAGAAGCTTGGAAGCTAAATGAATCAATTTTAGCATCAATTCACATTGCTGATTGAACAAATCACGGAACCCCCTTCAGGAGACGAATTTTGAAAAAAAAAAACAGCTATAAATTGTATTTTGTGGACATAATTAGGAGTAGATATTAAAGTGTTAACCCTTATAGTACTATTTATACGATCTGTGCGCATGATATATACTTATCCAGCAAGCCTACTCAACTTGAAAATTGTGAAAAACCTATGTTGATATTTTTGGTGACAGTTTTGGTTTTCAGTTTCTAACAGGTCTGGATAGTTCCTCAAAAGAGCCTGTCACGTGACCAATGTCTTTTAACAGCATACTGTGTTGAGGATGATCAATTTAAAAAAAAATTAGGGGGAGGAATGATCAGTGAATAAGTCACTGAAAATTGTCGACATTTTGGACACATATCTAGGGCGCACTTCAGCATTAACTTACATTCTAAGTTGAACTCCTCAATTAAAAATCTACTTGATTTTGGATCGAAAAAGCCAAGGAAAGAATAGTCCTATCCATCTAGCTCCACTGAAGCTGTCTGTATGAGTGATGCATTTATACCAAACCAGCCAGACCCACTTAATAACCGAAAGAACCTATGCAGACAGTTTTGGTTGACGATTTCTGATAATAAGATTTTTGCTTGTTGATGTCCTTTTCAAGCATTCAAGCATTAGGCAGCTTAATAGGCTTGTTTTAGAAGGGTTGAAGCGTAAATTGGACCGTTATTTAATAATATTCGCTCTTGAAATTCCCCAAGAATATCCTTTTATTTGATTTCAAAGACTTCATATTGAAACTAAATCAAGCTTCACTGTGGCGAATAAACCATTAATAAGAGATATTGTCTGCTTGATGAAAGGCGTGTTCACGTGACCATTATAAATACTATAAAGACAAATTCCTTTTCTGGTCAGGCTCCCGATGGATCTTGTCTACTAAACTCCTAGATTCCAAACTCCTTCCTGCATCTGTATGTGTGTGTGACTTCCGGTAGTTATTTTAATTTCCGCCTTTTAATTTTCGTACAAAATCTCCTGGTTCTCGCCAAATTTATATAGGTGGTTTCCCATGTGTTTATTGTTGCTGTATGAACAAGTTCCGACTGGGGGTTCCACATGTTCGCTGAATGGACAGAAACGGCGATTAGTCTTTTAGTCTGCACACGTAGTAAAGCGATTTTTGATAGAGAAGAGAATTTTGATGAATACGATGGTATATAAATCAATACTATTCATGTCCTCAAGTAAAGGTTAATACCATTTAGGTCTTCTGGTAAAAATTAATAACACTAAGGTTCCCTAGATAATATTAGTACCGCTTAAGTTCGCTACTAAAAATTAGTACCGAAAATATCCCCCGGTAAACCAGCACAAGTAAAGTTCCATAGTGAAGACTTGTACCCCTTGGTTCCCTTATTAAACATTAGTACCTCTTGGGTCCCTCCTAAAAAAATATCCGTACCACTTACGTCTGCTAAATGATATTAGTACCATTAGTAAAGATCAGCACCGAAAATAAGTAAAGTTCCCTAGTAACGATTAGTATACCTGGCTTCCCTTTGTGAAGATCAAACTGCTTAGTCCCAATCTCTATGAATATTGGTACCACTCAGGTGTACAACTGAATATTAGTATCACTTGAGTCCCCCGGTGACGATCAACACCAATTGCATCCTTTTGCAAAACAGCAAAAACACAGTTCCATAGTTAGGATCAGCTGACCTTAGGTACCTAAGAAAAGCTGAACACTATTTGGGCCCCTTAGTTAATATCAACACAACTAAGATCCCCAAGTAAAAATCAGCAACTCCAAGGTCCATTAGTGAATATCAGTATCACTAAGACCTCCTAGTAAAGGTTAGTATAACTAAGGTCCACCAGTGAAGATCAGTACGACTTTGGTTCCCGAGTGAAGTTTAGTACCATTAAAAGACCCCGTCGAAGATATTTACCGCTTAGGTCTCCTATTAAAGGTTAATACCACAATATAACTGAGTAAACATTAGTAACAACCAATGAAACAAATTTAAGATCGGCACCTGTAAAACAACGCCAGTACCACCAAAGTATCCCAGTGAAGATTAGTACCAATTAGGTCCACTAGTAAATATTGGAACCACAACGGTCCTCTAATAAAAGTCAGCCCACTTCAGAAAAGATAAGTACTACTTCCATCTCCTAGTGAAGGTTAACACCTCAAAATAGCCCGTTGAAGATAAGTAACACCTAACGAAATTGGCTCCACTCAGATCATATAGTAAAGATCTGTACCACAATATAACCAAGCAAAGATTGCAAACGCAGGAGACCGAAAAGGTTAAGATTAGCACCACTAGGGTAAGAAATAAAGGTTAGTATGAGCAAAAAAGAAAAAAGAAAGCTTCACGATAATTCATAATACATTTTGAACAAGTGGCCTGTGTGGGTCTTCTCAAGAGAGTACCCAAGATCTCTTTGAATGTTGTTATAGCCTGACCTAACCAAGTAAACTTTAGCACTTCAATTGAACGGAGTTAAGATTAGTACCACCAAGAGGAAAAAAGATGCTGATCTTTTCTTGACCAGATATAATTCTAGGAATCGGTATATTAATTTTTAATAATGTTTTCTCAGCTTTAGAAGAATGTATATAGTATCAAGTCTAGGCTGGGTTCTGAGGTGTTAGGGGATATCGTCTGCTAAATTCAAAGACATGATAACGTGACGAGAACAAAAATTTCTATGTGCACTGAATTAATTTTACTGTGTGCTTTTAAATCGGAAGAACGACAAATGGTCATATATTTTCCAACTCGAGATTCCAGGCGTCTGGAACTGGGTGGAACATGAATCCAACTCCCCTAATAGCTGAGGAGAAGATATAGATTCACACCTTCCCAATTCGAATTAGTTTTGTGAACATAAACGGCTGGAGTTTGAACTTGGGTCATCAATAACTTTATCTGTTCTATGGCTCATTAAAACCATTTGCTCCTCATCATGTTGCACGACAGTTTAAGTCAGTGATTCCTAAATAGTTGGCAGTGATGCCCCAGGGTGTCATGGTTCGTTATCAGGGGTGCCGTGAGATATTCGAAAAAAAGTGTTTCAAGATAATCATGGTTCTGTGCACCAATGAAACATCACACTGATTGGAATCGACATAAAACTGGCACACGAGTAAAAAATATGCCAGTCTTTTGTTGAACTTTACCGTTTCAGTACATGACAACATCTGCTCCATAGACGAGGTTTACATTCTCGATTGTTCTATGTCTGTTGTGAACATATTAGGTACATGGTGGTTCTATAGGAATAAATGCAGATTCTACACGACCTCACTGAAGACTGAATCTACTTAACGATTCATATCTTAAAAACTAAACTAACCTGACAGCATGAACGTAAAAGCAATCGTTCATTATTTTCTAACTTAGGAGCGCCACTGAAAGGTTGTTATATACTGTGTGACGTGACTCTAAAACGTTTGATGACCAACGCTTCAAGCATTGACCTAATCTACATATCTCCAACTGTTAGGCTATCCAGACCTAGAATTAAGTACTGATGCCAGTTCTCAAGTCTGAAGACAAAACGGTATAGCCAAGAGCGCAAATATAAAAAAAATGGCAAAACCCTTTGTGACCATTGGTGGCTACGTTCGTCCAATTATCAGCTACTACATTATTTCACACAATTGACCTTTTGTAGGTGTGTTATTTTCTCTGTGTGCTCGTTACAAAAACGTGTGTGTGCGCACACACGCATGACGTTTAGAGGGGAGAATTATTGTTAAGCCCTGAAAATGAAAGGAAGGAGATAATTCATTCGATA
>OY735241.1:8557145-8572145 GCA_963457665.1 Thysanoteuthis rhombus | reverse complement strand
TGATACATGACCGGTATGTATTCATCATCATCATCATCATCATCATCATCATCATCATCTTCATCATCATCACCACCACCACCACAATCATCATCATCATCATCATCATCATCATCATCATCATCATTAGTCTTTCAAGGTCCGCCGTCGGACATAGACCTTCCTCAGGATTTGCCACACATCGCCGAGGCAGTACTTCTTAAACTTGTCTAGCTCGTCTCTCCATCTAATATTCCGTCGGCCTCGGTTGCACATGTGATCTCAGGGGATCCATGTCGTGAGTCGTGATGTCTATAACCATTTACAATATATTAACAACCAATTCGCGTGGCCTCGATGCAATTAGGTGACTAATCAAATCAGACCTAAATGCACATGTGTGAACAGGTAATATTCTGTTGGGTTACCCTCTTGGCAGTGAGTGCACTTATCGACCTTCGAGTTCAGTACGATAGAACAAGGCATTCCTACGTTTCCTATTGGGAGTTTAGGCAGACAGCCCTATCTAAGTCCAGATTTGTGTTTAGTGACTTATTGCTCTCCGGGCAAGCAGTGACAGAGAGATCGATAGGAAAGCACGGAACTAACTGATGACGACCTCGACAAGGGAATTTGCACCCAGTTTACAATGTGAAATGTCATGCTGGGATAAAACCGTAAATGGGAGTTTTTTTTTTCTTCAAAGGAAACCGGGGCGCCATTGCACTGGGTAGGTTACAAGAAACTGTCAATCAAGACTGTTAAAATAGGTTTCTTCACTTTTTAGGCTGTCTTGATGGATATGCATAACTGATCTTATCTACAGGCTGCAGTAATATCGCTAAAATGCTGGGGAATAAGACGTCTATAATTCATTATGCTAAGAAAAAGATGTTTTGTTTTTTCCAAAAATCTCTCACCCTAAAAATTGTTTTTTTTGTGGGGACTACAATTCACAATGTAAGATCGTGCTAAATTAGTCCTTAGTTTCTAGCTTATCAATTCGACCTTTGTTTTCTCAGTTGTGAATTCAGATCTTTTTCGTGATCCGTGTCAAACAAAAGATGTATCTATTTCATTAAGAAGTATCTTATTCATTGATCACCGTATGTTCAAAGTTTTCAACTGATCATTCCCAACACGGTATGATGCCCATAGATGTTAATAATATCAAGGTTTCTACAGACTGATTAACCAGACTTGTTATTCCTTAGTTTCAAGTGGTTGACCATTTTCAAGACTGACCTGGAAACGAATAATGAAAACGACAAAAGTTATAAAACTGTCCTCCTACTCGATGTTCGTGTCAATCTTTATTTTTTCAGCAAAAGATGATTAAAAAGGTTTCTGTGTTCATCCACACGATATCTCAAAAGGGTCTCACTACATTCTAATGAACCATGGATGATTAGTTTGGGACAAAATGATCACAAATTTTGAGGCAGGAATTCGTTTTTGATTGAAAGATATTTCAACTTTTTTAAATACATTTCTGTATTGGCTCTTATCTGCCGTCAAAATATCTCTCAATGTCCTAAAAAATTTCAATGAAATTTTCTGGAAATATAAGCCACATTTTATGAAAGATGTGATCGAATTAGGCGGTAGATTCAAGAATTTACTTTTGATTGAGAGATATTTTGGCGTTTTCTGCGCATTTCTTTATTCGCTACTGTTTGCCCGGACGATATCTCCAAAAGTTCTGAATAAATTCCATCTAATCTCTATTGGATAGTAAGCCGGGTGGATGGGAAAAGGTAATTAAGTTTGGGATCGGATCCACGGAATCGTTTTTGACAGAGAGATAATTTGGATTTTTCCTTAATTCATTTCTGTATTCACTCACGTCTGTCAACATACTATCTCCGAAAGTCCTCGAAGAATTCCAATCATATTGTGTGGGCAAGGTTAAAATGATTAAGTGCTGGGCTGATTCCAGGAATGTGTTGATTTAGAGTGCTGCTTTAAGTATACATCTATAACCCAACGGGTATGTCTGTAAAATGGCCTGTATATGCCATCTTGAAAATTATACCTTTCCAGTGGTCAGACTGTGATAGATTTTCAGTAGGTCATTGAATGCACTTTATACTAGGGAGAAAAAGCTGAGAAAACTTCGTTGTGATTTCATGAGAGGGGATAGATTTTTCCCCATGAATACTGGCAAATAATTTTCGCAGCCAACTTAGACACCATATTCCAAATCATATTCTCCCAGTAGTCAGACTGTATCATCAAGCCCACTAAGTATTACAAAAAGAACATTCGAAAAACTTGTCTAAGGTGAATAATATAAAATAATGGCTATTATACGGACTTCTTGGCCATCTTCAACGTCATATTGAAATTCATGCTTTTCGAGTGGTCACACTATGATAGATGTATAGTCTGTATTCGAGAACACATGCTGACAAAATCAGAAAAATGATTAAATTTGGGTGCGGATCCAAGGTAACCCTTTTCTACTTGTAAACCGATTTTTTATTTACTGTTCTTGACAATTGCACTGTTGGAGGTATGCACTCTCTAAGAGCTCTTAGTTTACTCAATATTCGTGTTTATTTTTCTACTTTTGTTTTTGCTAAGTATTGTCCATATTTTGAAAGTAGCCACAGACAGATCGATTTGTCTTTGTTGAACAATTTGAAACAACACTAAAGCCAATAATCTTCGATTTTTTCCCAGTTATTAACGTAGTGTCGCGTCGCTAATGCTCGGTAAACGATCTCAAAATAAAACTGACTACAGGTTTTTATCTGCTATCCGAAAGGCAAGCACACGTATGAAAAACATATCATTAGCCGAAATAGCGGAACCGGAAATACAATTTCCATGGATATATGTGGGAATACTTCCAGCATCCCCACACCTCCCTGAATAGTTTTCTCTCTTTACTCAAGGTCCACTTCAAGTATAGGGTTAAGGTAATTTCATGATAGGTTCGAAAGACGTTTTTTGACCTTAGCTCGAAGGAGATGGATACTATATCCTGAAGGACAATACTCTTGGGGAAGTTTCTGGCAGGCCGATGGCATTGTAAATGTCAGATAATTTTCGGTAAGTGTGATGATTTTTTGTTAGTATTTCCCGCTATATTTTCATTGCCTGAATCTCCACTATTCACAGATTTTATATTTTCATAATTTGTGATCATAACCCCTGGACACTCAAACTTTTGAACATTCTTTAAAAGAGTGTTTCTTATTGAGATTAATGTAAGTCTCTATGCAACTTCTTCACTGGTGTTAAAAGGTGAACTTCAAGAAGTGCAGCTCATACATAATGGAAATTGCCTTAACTTGGAACATATTGAAAGTCAAGGAGATGGAAAGGTTACGCCTTTCCTATCTTTTTATCCCAGCGCCTGGGGTTATCTATTTTCTTTCACACATGCTCAAGGCGACGACCACACTGCTTAGCAAACTCTCTCCAATCCCTACTCGTTATAAAATTATATATGCATATAGAGAGTGCAAAAAAAATCCGATTCTTAGCTAAATTTTAATAAAGGCTAGATATGCAAAATATAGTTCCAACGTTCGCATAATGGAGATATTGAATAGTCTATTTAATGAAATAGTTCTTTCCAAAAATATGATTCCTTTAAAAAGCAGATTTGAAGAATATTTGGATAAACAGGATATTCCATTCAACTGCAAGTCCACCATAAACTCTAAGAAGCCCACTGAAAATCTAAAATGATTTACAAAAAATAGAGAAGGAGCTTCACAATAAAGATTATCCCAGAGAAATATCTTTAGGTTAAGCAAAGCTAAGGTCAGTATCCTTATACTGAATAAAAAATTTGAAAAATACTAAATTCAAACATTGAAAAGATACGTACAAAAATTAGGAATTTTTATTCTGCATCATGTTTATTCGAATGAGTATAATCATGCTAAAATAACTTTTAAAATGTATATCAGATACGTTGGGTGGTCATGGTATATACAGTGCTAGTTATTAGTATTTGAACATGCATGCATATTGTATGTATGTTTTTTGAGATTTAAAAACAGGTATGCTATGCAAGAAAAAAAGATTTTGCAATTCACATAAAGGGGCATGCATTTCGGAATTATCTTCTTTTTTATAGAACTAAATTGTTAAAATGAAAAGAAGAAAAGTTTTTTCTCTCCTTTGAAATCTTGTTCAGAATTTATCAACGGAATTGAAAAAGCAAATCTATATTGCTATTTGACAGAACCGCCAAATGATTAATTTAATTTAAACCCTTTTTCTCACAATACTTTGTGGCTACCGTAACTTTGGTAAAAAAAAACGGATTTTTCGCTTGTGCAAATATTCATGAACAGCACGTTTTATGTAGTCAAATCATCGTTTGAAAAAACATCACATATATGTTTAAACTTTTGTTAAAAGATTTTTCAAGAATCAGATATTGGGAATTAGTTTCAGCTGAAGAGTTATTAGTTGAGTAAAGGAGATTTGATTATCAAAAATGTATCTTTCAGTGGAAAAGTCCAGTATTAAAGACAGGAAAACCAATAAGCAACACTGCTCATTTTATGATCACATTATCTTTGTACGATGATCTTTATAAACAACGTCCTGCAAGATAAGTTAGCTGTTATATAACGTTCCTCTAGAATCGTTTTTTCTTTGAAATTGTTTATTAACCTAGCTGCTTTGTATCAAACAATCAATAGTAGGGATTCCAACAAGGATAGAACCCATAAGCAACGAATTGTAAGTTTAACCAACTGATCATTGCTGTACAATGTGTGTTCAGTATCATATAATCAATATTGAGAATTGAAACCATCAATAAAGGCCAGCAGGTTTAACTATCTGATCCTCCAGTTTTTGGAAATCAGTTCAGATAGTTTGGACTGACGCAGGTGTTGTGCTATAGTCAACGGAGTTTTGCCCAAAGAACAGTTTTCAGACCTGAAGAAAAGCGCATATGTCCTGAATACTGTGTCCCCAGTACTTACTAAATTTGTCTTGTCCATCATACCATTGTCGGCTGCAGCTTTGCATATGGTCTTTGGGGATACGCGTTTCGAGTCGTGGTATCGTGATAATGGTTCCTATGACATCTTTTACACATTTTTCCTGGTAATATAATGTGATGTCTAATGATCTCTCCATGCAGTATTGTGCCCAATACTCTCCCCTGTACACACTGCATGGTTCTCATTTTGAGGGTCAATTTTTTGGTAGGCTTTCATGTTTCAGCTCCATCGGAGACTATCAAGGAAATGCATTCGTAGCATTTCTTTCTCTTCATGGACTAACGGATTTTCTTGTTCTAGGAACATTGAATAGCTAACTTTGGCTAAGAGTTATTGTTAACAAGCTAGTTGCTCTTTCGAATGCCACATTGAAATATTACTAATCTCATTCAATGTAAAAACTTTGCACGGACTGGCTCCTTTTAATTGGAAGAAACAATGACAGTGAACATGATACTTCATATGAGATATTTTAGAGAAAAATATGGAAATTGAAGTATCTTATATTCTAGTTATTGAATTATTAATATTATTCATGCTGAAGTTGCTCACACTGCTTGCTTGAGGTATCTTATGGTACTTTTTGTCACTATATATGCAATAAATCTTTTAAGGTATTAGCTATTAACATCCTACCAATAAAATCAATTATATTGATAGTATATGTATGTACACACACACAGACTCACACATATACACACGTATCTTTATGTATATATATAAACACACAATTTTGGTGAACACAAGTACATGCATGTGTTCATGCATACAAATCATATATGTGTATATGCACATAGTATGTGCATGTATACTTTAATTATATGTGTATGTACATGAGTGTGTATACACATTTATATATATATATATATACATATGTATGTGTGTATATACATTACAGATATATGCGTGTGTGCATACACGTTATACATATGTGCATATAAATTTCATACGTATGTGTGTATACATATTATATTTGTTTACGGATATATTTCATACGTTTACATATTTATAAATATATATGTGAGTGTATATATATCTATACACACGCACACACATACATATATAAACATACTTATGTGTGCATATATATGTGTATGTATAAGTGTGTATACTTCATATATTTGTTCTTGAACATACATACATATATATGTGTGTGTGTGCTTGTGTTTATTTTTATAAGTATATATTTATTCATATCTGTATACATATCTATTGTAGATATTCAATTATATATTCATATGTATTTATAAACATATTATACATGTGCATGCATACATGTATGTGTATATATGCATTAGTATGTGTGAATATACGAATAATGTATGCATATATGAAGAAATTTCAATATGTGTGTATGTACATATATATACATATATACCAACATGTGTGAATAATTATATTTGTGTGAATATGTACATGTATTCATATATGTATAAGTATGTGTTTGAATATATATATATATATATATATATATATATATATATGTGTGTGTGTGTGTGTGTGTGTGTGTGTGTGTACGTGAGCGTTTATATATATATATATATATATATATATATATATATATATATATATATATATGTATATATGTATGCATATGGATGTATGTGTATACAACTATCTATATTTATATTTGTGCGTGCTTTTATATACGCATATAAATGGAAATATATATATATATATACATACATATATATATATATATATATATATATATATATATATATATATATATATATATATATACCAATATATATATAAATGTATATGTGTGTGTGTGTGTGTGTGTGTGTAGAGTTTTACATATACATTACGTATGAATATGTGTATATGAACGTATATGCGTATAATTACATCTGTAGATTTGTATTTACATTTGTATACACTAATATTTGTGTGTATATACATTTATATATATATTATAAAAACATTTGTATGCCTCTCTATACACATACATATTGCATATGCATGTAAGCATGTATAGACATATACCTGTGTATGTGTGTGCGTTTTTGAGTGTGTGTTAGTGTGTGTGTTTATCTCTCACTCTCTCTCTCTCTCTCTTTATATATATATATATATATATATATATATATATATATATATATATAATGGATGTATGAGACAGGCTTTTGTGCTTTCATGTAAAGGTTTGCATTTTTGATAAGATCGCATTATTCATAACTAAACATACAGCTAAGAATTGAAAAAATCTCAACAAACTTTGGGAATGATTGTGGAAAATGTTTAAAAGAATAGTGAGAAAAATGACTTGCAACCTTCAGGAAAAAAGGAAGGGGGGAAACTGAGGGGAAAATCCTGAACTTAAGATTAATATCTTTACTTCATGTCCGTTGTGGCGAAGTTGTTTTAAATATTCAGCAAGTCTTCGTCTTTATTTCTTACAATTGTTCTTTCTGTCTTTTTTCCCCCGTTTCCCTGTTTCTTTTCTTGCTTCCATACTTTTTTTCCTTCTTTTACTTTTGTATAACAGATGGTTTGCATTCAACAACTATGAAAGCTTCGCTTGCTATAGCTTTTTATATGACAATAATCAAGCGAGTAACTGCTACCTACTAATAAACCGTTGTCACGTTTGTAAGGTACTTTGGTAAAAAAGGTAACATAAAGATAGATGTGCTTGATCGATACAACGGCCCGCTAGGTAGGGATTACGAAAGAAAGCTTTTATTGGCTAAGCAAAGACAAAGGGAAGGATGATTATAAAGTATTGCTTAGATTTGCTAAATTAGCCATCTTTCAGCTAGATCTGGTCGATTCTTTTCCAATTTTGCCAAGAAAATCTGCGGTTGCTAATTTAATCTGATATATATTAAATCTAAAATGTGGGTGAACATTTTTTAAAGAGATTATTTGTTATGAGGGCTTAGAATGTGATTATTTTATTTGATGAGTTCCTTGAAAATTGAACAACAGTGCGGAATGGGGTCATTTCCAAAGACTGTTTTAGCTCCGGATAAAAAACCACGAGATAAGAAGAGATTTTTCGTGCTGTGTCATATTTTGAGGATAATAGTAATATATTTTTTAAATTGTGAAATTTCCATAAGTTACTTCCAAGCTACGTAATTACTTTGCAACGATTTAGATTTTTTTTTTACCAAAATTATTCTAGTTTTATTTGTAATTATCTCCTCGTAATTTTTCTGTTGTCAAACTCCTGCTATCGAGTCTCTGTCTCCGTTTGTCACAACATTGACGATGACCGTACCCAAAACATCACGACAGCACAAATGAGAGTTGCGTATGCAAAAATTGCTGACAGATTCACTCTCTCAAATCAGAACGATATATCACAGGGATTACTGATAACGGAATTGAAATGGGATGCGTTGTTTTTTAATAGTGTTGTATGGAAAAATGAATTCGGCTTACTTCACTTTTTACATTTTGATGAATTGATGTACTTTGGCCCTAGCGCAACCAAATGGGTTGATATATATCCATTACACTTCTCCGTCTTTCTTTCTTTCTTTTTTCATTCTTTCATTATTTTCTTCTTTCATTAATGTATTATCTCATCACACTATTTTTTCGTTGCCAAACTTCCAGTTTTTTTTTATTCAAAAGTAACTAGAACCAAAACAATGAGAACAACTCTCAGCAAAATGAAGAGTGGTAACTGATATATAAAAAACAGTCTCCTGTCGTGGTTTGAATTCATGGTCAACTGATTATCAAAAAGTTGTCTTACAGAATAAGGAAAAGTGACGGGTGACAAGTCTTGTATACTAACGAAAGTTTAGCCTACAGATAGTACGGGCTTTTTTGTTATCTTTAACCTTTTGATACAAAAATGAATGATGGTTTATAATTTTTGATTTATTCACAAAATTAAGAATGATCTTTTCATATCTTTTAAAAGATACTTTTATTGGGTCTGTTGAACTGTCGGGTCGACATTATACGATTGGTTAACAAAAATCAAACGTATGTGTCATTAAAATAAACAAACAAATAAATAGATAAATAAATAAATAAATAGATTGATAAAAGTATGTTGCCAATGTGACTGTTTTGAAACTTCCACGTTAGACAATCCAAGACGTAGTCAGAGAGTCTTTTGCCCCGGTGTGTGTGTGTGTGCGTGTGTGTATGTGTGTGTGTGTGTGTGTGTGTGTGTGTGTGTGTGTGTGTGTGTGTGTGTGTGCGTGCGTTTGTGTACGTCTCTGTGTGTGTGTGTGTGTGTGTGTATGTGTGTGTGTGAGAGAGAGTGTGTGTGTTTGGGGAGATTATCTCTATGAAAAAGCCCCTCTAACATTTTATCATTGCACATTTTCAGTAATGTAGTGTATGAAGTACTTTTTATGGAGGTTTTAGGAGCCTCCTCAATTCAGGGTCCCGAGGGTGTTATCAAGTACTTGGTTTTCATCTATGTTTACGAAGTCATTCTTAGGTAGTTAGTGTATTATTTTTTCCTCTGTTTGTGCCCAGATTCTAATTCTGTTCTCTTTTCTTCCTTTGTAGGTAAGTCAAAACTTAAATGACAGTGTAATGCCGACGCGTTGATCAATTATTCAGGTAAGTGTGATTGTGTTTCTGAAACATGATTCTACCATTCATCTAGATGGAAATGTCAACAGTTTGAACTCGAAGAATATTCTTGAAAGACAAAGCAAAACATGAACCCACAGTGAGTGTTTAGAATCTAATCAGATATACTATTTGTGTGATTTCTGGATGGAATATTATTTCTTCCGATATTTATGAAATGAGGTTAAGATACATTCTCTTTAATGATATTTGAAGGATCTACCGATCTCAGTGTGTTACTTTCTATTTATCTCTCTCCACTTTCTCTCTGACTCTCTCTCTTTCTCTGCAAGTCAGTCTATTCTCATCTATCTATCTATCTATCTATCTATCTATTTATCTATCTATCTATCTATCTATCTATCTATCTATCTATCTATCTATCTATCTATCTATCTATCTCAGTCTGTCCATATCTATCTATCTATCTATCTATCTATCTATCTATCTATCTATCTATCTATCTATCTATCTATCTATCAGTTTATTTCTATCTGTCTATCTAGGTATCTATCTATCTCATCCTATCTATCTATCTATCTATCTATCTATCTATCTATCTATCTATCTATCTATCTATATATCTATCTATCTATCTATCCATTAATCCATTTATCTATCCATCTATCTATCTATCCATCTATCTATCTATCTATCTATCTATCTATCTATATATCTATCTATCAATCTATCTATCTATCTATCTATCTATCCATTAATCCATTTATCTATCTATCTATCTATCTATCTATCTATCTATCTATCTATCTATCTATCAATTCATCTATATTTGTATGTTTCTTGCAACTAATCAATGTAACTATTTATCAATCTCAGTTTGTTTTTATTTATCGCAGTTTGTTTATATCTATCTATCAATCTAAATGTGTTCTTATACGTCTCTGTATCAATATATCTAATGATTTATTTATATTTGTACGTTTCTGTCTATTTATGTAACTGTTCAACAATCTCGATCAGCTCCTATCTATCTATCTATCTATCTATCTATCTATCCATCTATATATCTATTCATTTGTTTATGTTTGTGTGCTTCAGTCTATCAAACAAGCTAGCTAACTAGCTTTCTATCTAGTTATATGAACTTTTTCTTATCTATCTATCTATCTATCTATCTATCTATCTATCTATCTATCGATCTATCTATCTATCTATCTATCTATCTATCTATCTATTTTGGTAGATGCTTTCTGACAGGAATAAAAGAACATACAACCAAACAAATACACACTGAAGAGCATTTATATCAGAAAGGTCAAGTAATCTAAAAAGAATGTGAAGTGGTTTCCCTGTCCCACAGTGAGCGCGAATCGCATAATCCACCCTACCTTTGTGTAATTTCGCCTGCGGACAAAAAAAAAATTCAAAAAATCTGCAAAAGAGTGCCTTCTCCATTCTAGAACCAGGAAATGACGAGAGAACCCATTGAGATGCTTTAAAGAAGAAAATACAAGGTTGAACAATCAAAGAAAAAACCTTACAGCCCTCGAAACATTACTATAAATACACGTAAAGCACTCAACCAAGCAATGGCAGCCGATCAATCTGTTGCGTACTATGGAGAGATCTCAAGACAACAAATTGTATTAGAAAACATAGAGGATTCAGAGACATCATACTACCATGGCGTCCAGAATTTTGGCGCCCGCTTCCTATGGTTTTATTTAAGCATGCGTAGTCAGTAAGCTAGCAATAGCCTTTAATGGAAACTGGCTTTCATCCACAACACTATTAACTAAACTGACCGAACACTTCACCATATAGAAACAGTTCAATCTTTATTAAAACGGCTGATTGATTTTAGGAAATTTGACTCCTAGCACCTATAATAAATTTTGAAAAGGGATTATTTTTTAAATTATCGCTATATATCTAAATATTTTAACGTAATTAGAACTGATTTGAACAGTTTTCGAGTCTTTGCACTTAAGATTATGGGGGCAGTGTTCTTAGCAGGAATGGCTGGAGCCGTAGCCATTGCAAGAGCTCCAGCCGTAGCCATTGCAAGGGCTCCAACCGTAGCCATTGCAAGGGCTCCAGCCGTAGCCATTGCAAGGGCACTTTTTATAGTTTTGTTTATATAAAAGTTGTGCCCTGGTTTCCTGAACCGAACTTTAGCTCAATCTGACAATCTATGAGGCAACTCCGTTGTAAGAAATTACAGGTGGTGCAGATCCCCTTGCCAAATGGCTTGTGTGAGTAGATCTCCGCTCCACTCCCAGAGAAAAAAAAGGCTAAACGTTATATGGAATTTGGCAGGCCGTATTGCAATATCGTCCGAGGACCTGAGTCCACCTCCAACCTGTCTTTTATCGCCGACCATGACGTAACAAAGCGCGTTATATCGATGGACTCCCGTATCGATTTCTTTTTGCTACACAAAACAGAAAGAAAGCATTTATGGTAGAAAGGTCAAGCAATTTACGAAGAACGTGAAGTGGATTTCGTACTTGCAAAGTAGCATCTTTCGTATCCTTGAACTATTGAATGTCAATGGAACCGATTGAAGTCTGCAAACTAGAAAGCTAAGGAGTAATCAATTGCAGAAGAACCTTACAGCCTCCGATTCTTGACCATTAGTTCATATCACAGACTTAACCCATCCAATTCAGCAGGGACAGCTAAATTGCCGGCTTATAAATCCAGCAGTCCGTTCATTCATTTCCCTTTTGCTTGCAGCAAGGCCAGACGAAATGTTCAAGGGTTAGTGAGAGAGGCTTTTGGCTTGCATTATTGAGCTTAGTGTACGGATCAGTCTCTCCCCAAAGTGGATTAACAGGTTACCCAAACAGTTTACAAAATTAGGTATACCTTGACAGTCACCCACTTGGGTACTGATTAATCTTGACGTCACTTAACTTCAACAATTGTACGATAAATACGAGGGACAAGGGCGCATAATGAGCCCGTCAGTCTTCTATGTAAGCAATAGCCAAGTCCACGTAATTTTCACTGGGTGGGTCTAATGTGCATCTGATTACAATATATGTCATTCTCAATTGAGTCGTCGGACTTCTATGAACGGAAAACCTGGAAATAATGCTATAAAATCGTCTGTGCTTTAAAAAATTTTCAGGCAATGCAATCTTCTAATTTTGATTTGTCCTGTATATATAAATTTAGATCAGTACACACATCTCTATCTGACACTTTACGGTCAATCGGCCCAAGATATGTTAAACACCTGAGATAAGAAGGAAGGAAAATATAACGTCAAAACAGTGTGGCGTCATCAAAAAGACACCATCCCGATCATCAGCCGTTAATAACATTATCAAAGAATCTGTGTCCTCAAATAAGCTGAAAAATGACCCAAAAACGTTGAAAATGGCAATTTATGATTTTTTCCACTAATACATGCAAAATATTCCTATAGTGCAAAATTTTCATCATCATCATCATCATCATCATCTTCATCATCATCATCATCAGTCTATTAACGCCTGTCGTTGGACATAGACCTTCCCCAGGATTTGCCACACTTCTCTATCATGGGTGTCGCGGAGCCAGTACTTTCTGAATTTATCTAGCTCGTCTCTCCATCTAATATTCTGTCAACCTCGGTTGCGCATGTGATCTCGGGGGATCCATGTCGTGAGTCGTGATGTCCATCGATTGTCCTCCATTCTAGCAACATGGCCAGCCCATGGCCATTTGAGATTTTTAATGGATTCTATGATGTCCCTGACTCTTGTCTTTTCTCGGATGTACTATGCCGTCTTGTAGTCTCTCAATGTGAGGCCCAGCATAATTCTTTCATGTGCACGTTGCATGGTTCTCAATTTACGGATCTGTCTCTTGGTTAGGTTCCACGTTTCAGCTCAATAAGTGACTATTGGGAGGATGCAGTGGTTGTACACCGGTCTCTTTTTTACAAGTATGCAAATCTATTGAATTGAAGAATAACTACTTGGTATCCATCCTCCTCCTCCACCATCCATTGATATGAACAGAGATTACAGATGCATCGCTGAACTTATGGTTCTTGTTTTCTCAAAGACGCTCATACGAACACTAAGAATATTGCTTACGTTGGCAGATGTTTACTTCCTTTTGTAGATAAATCTCGGCAGGACTACATGAATGAAGGGGATAACAGCCTCTAAAATCTTTTTTTAATCCATAAAATACGATAGTAGCATCTGAGCGGGGATGTCTTAGATCTGACTGTCGTTTTGATTATACAGGGTCGTGCAAAATACGCTTTTGTTTTTTATGTGAAAAAATGAATCCTTTCACGTAGAGTTAAATTAGGCTGAGCCAATTCCGATGTAAGATTATACCACCTGCAATTCAGCTAGAAAGTGCATAAATAAATTGTACAGTAGAGATAATGAAATAAGTGGAAACTTGTCTCCATATATATGTACATATATATATATATATATGTATGTATGTATGTATGTATATATATATATATATATATATATATATATATATATATATGTATGTATATTAAAAAAAGGGAAATTGCTAGACAAACACGTTTATGTTCCTCTTCTGTTTGAACTTCTACTGAAAAATCTGCTGATACACCCGAAGAAGACAGAAACATAAACGTGTTTGTGTAGTATCTCCTTGAATGCATCATATTTTAAGCTGTAATCTAATCTAATGCTGAATGCATTGAACATTTTATGAAATTAACCCATCACACATCAGGTATTGTATTAGATTGTATTCTTAGTTTGTACTTTGTTATATATATATATATATATATATATATATATATATATATATATATATATATATATATGACTTTGAAACTTCATATACTGGGACTAAGAACCGAACCTGCGATTGATAGATAGCTGCTTTAATATAGCATCGCTCTTACCACTTAGCTCAACAGCTGCCGGTAATGAGAAGACCCAAATTCTCATTTTGCCCATTCACTATTTATATCCACTCTATTTGTTTTATTTCAACACGAACAATTACATTATTAATAACTGGATATTTAACATGAAAGAAATAACTATTAATACGTATTCATTTTTGAAACCTTCTTTGAAATGACTTTGAATGAATATTTTTTTCGTCCAAGACTGTGTAGATAGAATACACAATTAAGAGTTCGAGATAAAGTGGTTGTTTGGGCTTTCGAGTTATCGGCGGCTGCTTAGCTAAATTGTATGAGCGATGATATGTTAAACATACTACGTATCAGTCGCAAGTTCAGTTAGAGCCGTTGCTTTATTTTCTTTAATTATTTTGGTATAGAATAATTGATACTTATATATGTATTTGTTTATACTTGTTTATGTTCGTTGAGTGGTCTCAGGGTGATCTGACTAAAAGCATCACTGAGTACTTTTGAAAACGGTGATGCAACTCCAGTGAAATGCATTTAGTTCATCATTGCAAAAAAATCGATTGATTGCACGATTCTCAAATGTTTCACTTCCACATTCATTAATTATTATCGCAACACACACACATATACACACATATATATATATATATATCT
>OY735241.1:8543102-8553102 GCA_963457665.1 Thysanoteuthis rhombus | reverse complement strand
CACTTCTCATTTTTTTCTTTTCTCCTCTTTCTTTTTTCTCTCTCCCTTTTTCCATCTCTCTTATTTTATTACTCCATTTCTTTGTTTTTCCTTCTTTTTTCTTTCTCCCTTCCTTCTCCCCATCATTGTTCTTCTTTCTCCTTTTCATTTTCCTTCTTTTCTGTATTATTTCCTTCTTTCATTTTTTTCTTTTTTCTTTTTCGTATTTCTTTTTTATCTTTTTAAAAATATTTTTTTATACTTGTTCAATTGTTCTGTCCCATCTCTTTCTATCATCCCGTTCACCTTGACTATTTCCATCATTTTCTTCTCGACCATTCCTTTTCCTTTCTCTCTCTTTTTCTTCTTTTTCTTCATTATTTCCCTTTTTCTCACTTTCCTTCTTCTTTCCTTCCTTTCTCCCCTTCTTCCTACTGCTCTTAGTCCAATTCTCTTTTCTTTTCCTATTCAAACTTGTGTATCATCTTCAGAATACAATATGCCCGCTTATTGTATATTGCAAGTCGTAGGAAGTGATCGTGCTATACGAAAGCAGGTGAAAAGCATTGTTTTTATGGGGTGATTCAATGGAAAAAAACATTCCCCTTATTCGTCAAGAGGGAAATCACAATGAACAGCAGGTCCTTCATCTTCAGCAAGATTGAAAGGCGAACAGGGAAACACATGGAGATGGGTTTAATAAAAGCAGCCTGACAGGGCAAAAGAATGAACCACCCACTATCTTATGACTAATAGAACGAGACACCCCAATGGGAAAGAGATAGTCAACAATGATGTTGGAATTGCTATAATTGAAATGACAAAAATAGGTCAAGGATACCCCTATTTATTTTGGGAAAAAAACAGCTTATGAACAATATGTTGCGCTCATCAGAAAATAGGGCCAGGGTTGCTAGATTGAGCTACAAGGATAACTAATCTGAATTTCGTTTTTGATGCTTATTCAACACAGGCATTGGGATATCATCGAATTCTGGAATTGACTGAGTCTGGAATTGAACCTTTGCCTCCAGAGAACTCGATTTCAAAATTTGATGTTATTCCAATGCCTGTTTTGCATGAGTCCCGGTGATCCTCGAACCATGCGTTGTATAGTGAAAGGATTTTAAATGCAAAGGATGTTACAAACTTTTTTTCAGCGTATAGTGCTTTTGAGATTTGATAAGATGCAAAAAATACATTTTTACATTGTCTAGAAAGACAAGGGAAGTTTAAAAATTATTTTTGACAATTAACTAAAAAGGGAATTTCTATACAAGATGAGGGTCAGACTCCACTCCAATTTTCATTCAAACTGAAGAAGATCACTGCAACTTTTGAACTGTACATATGACAAATAAAAATTAAGTAATTACATATATATATATATATGTATATATGTATGTATATGTGTGTGTATATATTGTATAAATATATTCCTTCATTACAATGAATCAAGCCCTTGCCTATCTATTTGACATATTTTCGTTTGTATCTCAGGCACGTCAATTTAGTCAAATCAATGAGACACAGTCCTTGCAACCCAATCGTGAGTTTAGAACACGGCTGGGGATTATGGAATTTACTTTGCGGTTCAAACTACTGACTTTGATAAGGATTGTTATTTTTTTTATCCTTGTTTCGGTCGGAAAAAAAGTCAGCAACGGACTATAACGTGTGTAAGACAAAGTTTTATAACAAGAATGTTCTTAACAAAAGGAGAAGAGACCAGGCGTGTCATGAGTAAACAAGGCAAAAGCATTGGTAAAGAGAGCGTGGATGTAATGTTTAGACAGTGGATGAACGAGATGAGAATGTTGGAACCTAGCAATTATTTAGGCCTTCATCTCTCAGCAGGGCGGTTAAGCGAAAGTAGATAGTACTAACGGTAAGTCATTTCAGATGAAATTTCAAATGATATGAGGCATTTATAATTATTCCTGTCGGATCTTATACCCATTTCCAAACGATATAAGATACGAGCATATTTTTTGTGTATCTTTCTTTCTTCCTTTCTAATTTTTTTATATATTTCGTTTTTCTTACATCTATCCTTTCATTTGAATGCATTCAGAAACAGTCATCAAGAACTTTAATCAGAACTGTCAAAATCTTTTTTCAGTTTTCCAAATGGCCCTGCTGGCTAGTTGGCCATGTACGTTTTTGAATATGAAAATGCAAAGTGTTGCGTGTTTGTCCGTCACGCAGAAAAAGTACTTTAACATGGGTGCAGCCGAAATGAATTTTGCACGCTTGTTCAATGGACCTGGGAATAAAAACAAAGTAGTTTTTAAAAAAAATATCTTCAAGGGCTTTTAGGGGAGGGTTCTATTTAAAATGTTGCTATAATAGAAAAACTGGATCTTCATTTCACACACACACACACACACACACACACACACACATATATATATATATATCTGTATATATATATATATATATATATATATGTATATATGTGTGTGTGTGTGTCTGTGTATGTGTGTGTGTATATATATATATATGTATATATATATATATATATATATATATATATATATATATATATATATATATATATATATATATATATGTATGTATATATATATGTAGTAGAATATGGATTCGCTACACGAACTAGCTCATGTTTCTGCCCTCTCCAGGTCGCTTAATGTGACCCGGACAGCGCAGAAACATGACCTAGTTTGTGTTGCGAATGATCATTCTACTATTTATTTCCAGCTCTACTCTAAAACAACTTAACTTAGAAAGTAAAAAGTTGTATGTATCGAGCACTCAATAAAATAAATCCATCACATATCAGAAGTGGCCCAATATTATAAATATATCATTATATGTGTTATACTGCTAACCGGATCCGTGTACATATATATATATATATATATATATATATATATATATATATATATATATATATATATATATATACATATATATATATATCGCTGCATTCTCTATACGAGTTTATTCATATCTCTCTACCTCTCTTCGAATCTCTCCATCTGCTTATATATATCAATGTTCATATCCATGTAAGTTAGTTTGTTCATTTATCTATATCTGCTCATCTGTCTCCCCTATCTCACTCTCTCATATATATATGTATATATATATATTTATTGTTTGAGCTGGGTCAATCATTCCCCATCTTTCGACAGGATATCATATCAAGACACATATATATATATATATATATATATATATATATATATATACAGGCTACATCAATATTGTTAAACAAAGCTTTCATTGAACCCTTTTCCCCAATTTTTAAAATCTATTACCCCAAGATAACAATTTGGCATGAATCTCCAGAGATCATATATGAAACTGTAGCTGATAGGAAGTAAGATAAAGTGACAACCCAAGTAATTGCTCTGCGAGACCATGATAGAAAGGTGTAGTGAATCTTCGGGAAGGTCTATGTCTAACGATGGGCGTTAAAAAACCTGATGTTGACAACAGAATGCTGTCAAAAAAACCTGGTTGCCGGATGGTTTCGATTCAGTAACTATCCAGACCAGTTGCCTTTTATATCTATTTTTTTTTAATTCTCTCCAAGTTTCTTTTTCTTTATCTCCTTTCTTCTGATTACATTCATTTCCTTCTTTACCATTCCAATCCCATTTTTTTCATCTATTTTTACTAATACCTTTCTCATTTCTGTCCAGAACCCCCGCCATTTTCCCTGGTCAATACTATCGTGGCTGTCTCTACTTCCTTCAGGCGATTTAAGTCGAGTAACAAAATCTACCTTAAATGCTACTTAACGAAAATCCTCGTCCCACGAGAAGAAGTAAAATGTTGCAGAAGATGTTTTTAATCAAGTAATTTCAAAATATAGCTTCATCTTTCCCCCTAACCTGCCTGATACGCTAAAGGAGACCAAGGCCCCTTTGAGCTTTTTCTGAAAAGAAACTAGATTTTCTCAACATTTCACTTAATAGAATATATATATATATATATATATATATATATATATATATATATATATATATATATATATATATATATATATATATATATATATATATATATATCGTTCTTTGCCCAGAGCCTAAAAGCTTCCTGTTACATTTCTTTATTACTTGAATCGGATTTTCCAATGGTTAAATAATAGAAATACCGATATTTCCGCATGAATAGTATCAAAATAAGTCAAGATATAGTTAATGCAAGGAGTGTGGGGTGGCAAAGAGCCCCTGTAGTCAAAGACAATTCTTAGTATCGTATTTTGTTGCTTTATTCATTCTCCGTGTACTCATCTATTCATTCATTTTCTTTTTTTCCCTGATAACTACATGATTCACTTAAGCCTCGAATTTTCTTGAGAACCAGTTGTGCAGTTTTGATGCAATGTAACAATCAATCGTAGTAGAGCTCACTGCGCATGCGTGAGGATAACCTTTTTTCTTAGAGTTATCAAGTCAGTGGGAAGTAGAGATTGAGTGACCTCGTGTACAGTTTTGATATCAATTTGACTATTTCTACTTCTTGAAGGTGGATCAAGCCATGCAACAAGATCTATCTTAAATAAAACATGTCCCATGATGAAAAAAGGTTTTCCAGAACATCGATCTAATCAAGCTGTCATCTCTGCTCCATTCTGCTTGAGATACAAAAAGAAATCCAGCCCCTATGAGCTTCTCTGAGAAAAAAACTGAAAAAATCCTAACATTTCAGCCTATGGAAAAAAAAAATAGTTTCTCCAACATAAAATGGCCGTTTATGGAAGGAAAAACAAACCTGGAAATATAAACAAGCCTGGTTTATCAATAAACAATGGAAATAAGCTCCATTAGCTTCGAAAAAAGCGCTCAACTCTTCAAGTATAAAGATTAGTGCTTTTTCAAGCAAGGAAACATTGTTCAGGAACTGGCATGCCATTTCTTTGTTGGCACACTTGCTATAGCCAAAAAGAGTGCTCAAGGTGCTGGAATAGATGATAATCGGTTAGAGATACGTCAGGTGAATATTTACTATAGTATGATATTTCATAATTAAGTTGCAGCAACGTTTTTTTGGTTGGGGTTCTAATGGGGAGGGGATAAAGCATTGTCGTGCAACCAAATGGATCTATGTCTGTTTGCCAATCCTGGATATTCATTGGCAAATGTTGTATGCATTTCATTGATTCATTAACAGAATAATTGAGCTTCCAAATGCAAAATCTGTGTTCTAGAGATTGCACAGTATTGGAACTCATACAAAAACTATAGTCAGATTTCCTTTGTAGATAAAATGAGCGAGAGTGATTACCTTATTGAATATGATATGATTAATCATAAGTTGAAAAATTGAAAGGAAAGGCTGATATTAAATCATGAGCCGAATATGTATAATTACTAATTAGAATTAGTTGAAATTCCAATCATAAAGACAAATGACAAAAATCGGCCATTTCAAGTTTGACAATCAAATCATTTTGCCTAAAATTGTCGTTTAAGAGTATTTATTGTATATCTTTTGTTTTAAATTCTGAATTCAGATCGAAATGAATCCGATAGCAGACTACTGTTAGATATATCGCAAAAAAATAAACATTGAGATGGGCAAGACATATAGCAATAATGAATGAGGACAGATTGAAGTCATAGGGGTACGAAACGCAATAAAAGAATAAAGATATAAGATAGATAGATGTAGAAACTTCTCTAGCAAGACAAGGCAGAGTGTACCACAGTTACAGATGATATCGAAGAAGTTGTGCAAAGCCTTTGTCTAGCAGTGGACACCATTGCTGAAGATTATGGTGCCCGCTTCAGGTTTGCATGTCAAAAACATTATTTTCTCCATCCTTTTTTTCTTATACGTGTTTTCCTCCTGTCCATAGCTACCATTTTCCCGAATCAATATCTTAACTATTTGTACTTACTCAAATCGATTTAAGTCATGCAACAAAATCTACCTTAAGCGTACTTAACGAAACTTGTTATCCCACAAGAAGAAGAAATAATCTCATAGAACATAGAAATTCAAAAATGTTGCCTTTTTCTTTTTTTTCCTGGCTCACAGGAGATAAAAAAAAGTAAGCCCCGTCCCCTGTGAATTTCTTCAACTGGGAAATCTCAACATTTAAGCAACTGAAAAAATAATAGCGTTTATGTTTTGCTTGAAGATTAAAAGCTTTCAGTTTGTGGATTTACAATAGACAAATAATAGATATGCCAATATTTCCTCGTAAATAACACGAAAATAAGTTTAAGTGTGGGGTAGCAACGAACCCCTGTCATCACATTTTTCAAAATTCTAAATTCATTTTATTTTTCCCTCGGTCAATATTTCACTGATCCACGTACCCAATGGTTTGCAACTAGTGAACAAAGAAAATAACTTATAAAGTTTATCGATCTAGAATTATGTCTAAATATCAAACATGATTATCCATACAATGATAACATATTATAATTGTGCTTATTGAAAATTATCTCTTTGCTAAATGTTTTAATTAACAAGAAAGGTTAGTTAAAAGATAGATACGTCTCTCAATAATCTCTACAGTTTTACACACTGCCCTAGAATGACAGCATCAGTAATGACATTGGTAGCGACTGAAATTTAAATGCTTATCATAAAATCATGAATAGTAGTATTATTCTTGGTTTTTTGTCATAAATATCATGACTCTATTGCCACCCTAATCAATTGCTCGTATAAACCTAGGGCTGGATGAACGAAATTTTCAGTTTTATTGTCATTGTGAGCTTGTTGTTGGACATGAATCGTCTTTAAGGATCACCAGACTTCTCTATTGCGGGCGTCTTAGAGCCAATACTTTCTGATCATTATTATTTGAATTTTGTAGTTGATTCTATGATATCCCTGACTTCTGTCTCTCTTTCTCCACAATACTGCACTGTTTTTTCAATCCCTCTATGAGATGTTGAGCATGATTTCCCCACATGCACATTGTACAGGGGGATGCATTGTTATTTTAAAACTAATGGGATATACTTGTTCTTTAGGGTTGAGCTTACCCTGTCGAGAACTTGTCGTCTTAGATTGATTCTTTGATTTCCTCTTTTTTCGGAGGATTTCATTGAAATTTTTGTCCTAGTTTGATATCAAGGTCCGCCTTTTTCATGTCTGTGTTTGTAATCTGGATTTTGTGTCTTTGTCAACAACATTTGTGTCGTACATGACATTTGTTTTACTGGAGCTCATGTACAGTCCAAATTTCTTCGCTCTGTCCGTTCGGTTTGTCAACATTACTTGGATATCGTAAAGATTTTTTTTCCCCCAAAAGACAACGTCGTCAGGAAATGTAAGGTTACCCAAGTATTTGCTGTATCTTTTGATTCCTTTTTTTCCCCAGTCTAAGCTTCAGAAGATCATCTCGATGCAGACTGTGCAGAGTTAGGGTGAGCTGGTATCACCTTGTTTTACTCCCGGAAGGGCTCAAAGTCTTATATGGCACTATGAATGAAGTGCCAAGTTGGTGTACATGTTGATATATACACAGTTATAATCCATTGTATGATAGCATTGATAACCTCTGGGATTTCAACCCGGGAGCCTTCTTAAAGTCGACACACACTACATAAGAGACATTTTATATTCTTCTGCTTTTTCTTTTAGTTGATTTACTGTATGTAGATGGTCTATGGTTGATTATCTTTTTACTGAATCCAGCTTGTTCTTGCAATTGGTTTTTGTCTAACGTTTTGGTGATTCAGTTGATGGTCGCTTAGGAGAGAGCTTTGTCGATACAGTTGAGTAGGCTTATTGGCTATTAGTTGTTTCGGGTTCTCTTTATTATAAGACTAACCAGTCCTTTGAATGACCGAATTTTGATATGTTCATAAGAAAAGGAGACAAGAGAGAGTAGACGGAGTAGAAGTTATATCTGCATACGCCACGAAATAGCTTTTTTAAATCAATCCTTTGAATGATAAAAAGTGTGACATGGAAGAACCGTAATTTGATAGGTCAAAACATTTCCTTTCTGGATCTCATATTGTGAACACACGCTTATGACGTATTGCCTATGATAAACACGGATACATACACAATGTAACAAAACTCGAAAAAAACAGTCAGTGTCTATTTTGAGATATTTTTTTTTCATTTCTTAACAGCCTTACCCTATTCTTTTGTATTAATCAGTTGGGAAAAATAGCCTTTTAAAAGAAATAAATGTTTCCCTTCCCTAACAATTGCGTAAACAACGTTGCAAGTTTTAAACAGTGTCTGGTTTTCTTCCTGTTGTTTCCAAAGTAGCAGTAGCAATAACTTAAATTCAGAGGCGAAGCACGTATTATCAGTCTTGATACTGACGATTTTTCATATACGTAATCTCATTTCTCACCACAATGTTCTGAGTCGACAATCAAATAAAACGGACGTCATTTTTGATGCTCTCAAGAAACAACAGTTTTTTAATGAACATAATCAAAATATCATTATTTGTTTATTTATCCATTATTGAATTGTAGACAGACAATCAAAGAACATAGATGTCACCTTCGAAGCACAATCTTTTAGCTTGAGTAATAAAAAAAAAATAACGGCCATTTAAAGTCAATTTAACATTATCTATCAGCTCCAATCATCTTGAGTTCTTTGCCATTAGAATCTCTTGATTGATTTGTGAAGTACCTTTTGCTTCTTTGAGTGCTACAACAAGTATACCTTGAGCAAATACACAAACGTTCGACTTTGTTCTGTGCAACATCATCCTGAACGTGAAGAGATAGCCACTGCTCAACATATAAATAGATGGCAATCACAGAAAGCATACATCAATTTCAAAACTATAAGAGATCAAAGTTTTCTTCTCAAAGAGATATAATCAGAAATAAAAACATGGCAGCTTTTTAAAGTCTATACAACAGATCCATCATATCCCGTCTAGGCTCCAGTAAATCGGAATCGGTTGGTTGATATTTAAAGAATTGTCTGCTTCTTGGAATGTGATAAGTATTCGTTGAACATACGCACGAACAGGCGTGTTTGTTTTGTGCAATGTAGACCACAATCCTGGACCTCGGTGAATCGTCACAGTATGCAATCTGACATGTTCGATCTTAGTTATAAGAATACGATATTCCATTTCACAATGTTACTATTTGTACTTATTTGACTTTAAAGCAGTAGTAACTAGAGGCTATCACTTGGGATTAAAATTATATTGGTTCCCCAATAATCTATAACCTTCTTCAATATCCTATAATTTGAGGTTGTAGTAATTTCAATTTCAAACTAGTAGAAACTGGTCAACGAATGGCGATTCTCAATACTCCAGAAGTATTGTCAGTACTCGACAGTAACTGGTGATTTTCACCAGAGATCAAATGACAAAAATAATTCAAAAGTCCAGAGCTTGGTATTGTAGTTAATGCACTAGTGCTGTCATCATGGTTTTTGGTCATCCCAAGGTCTGCAAATTCAGAATTGTTCAAAGAGCTCTGAATAAGATTCCCATCACTGAACCTCAATGATCCATGGTCACTCCAGTTCTTCAGCAAGGTCATAGTACCTATTTCGTTTCAAATTCTCAACATTAGTTTCTCCAGTTTTCAAGAAATTTTGATTGGCTTGCTTGCTAACTAGCTATAAATCCCGCATGCTGGTCACACCGATAGAGGTAAAAGGCGGAAAATCAACCCCTTATCATTGTACAAAACATTTTTTTTCTTCAAGAAAGAATTTAAGTGATCATTGCTCGCTTCAGTTTGAAATATGAGTTTATACTAAATCGATCCCTATGAGTTCAAAAAACGGCTACGTGTATATTTTGAAAGTTTCGACCTATTGGTGATCAAGCAAGATGTAAAAGAAGTAACTAATTAATTGACCACCCCTTTTCCGACGTTTTAATTGATCACTAACACAGCATAAAGCCAAAGGACATTGTTCATGTGTCAGTTTCTATTGAGTGACTAATCAGACCAATTTATTATCTTTGTTACTCTCTTCCTATAGTAGGATAGAATGAACATTCTAAAGAAAGACCAGACTTGGACATGTGAGATTATCTGATAAAACTCACATCCTGATATTAAATTCACTATATGCATGC
>OY735241.1:8525602-8540602 GCA_963457665.1 Thysanoteuthis rhombus | reverse complement strand
ACATACACTTCAGCAAGCAGACGAATCGACAGACCTAATTTGGCCTACTTGTTAGTTCATATTGGGGAAGGTGTTCATGAACACACGCATAGAATCACATACACGCGTAAATTTACGCACGAGCATCTTTTTATATTGATGAAAAAGAGAAAGACGTTACGCACCTACATGCAACGCATATTTGGTGAATGTGAATCATAGACTCCATCAGAAAACTGAAATAGCATTGAGCTGGTCATTTTGCAAGAATGAAAGACAAATGTTGGACAGTACCACGGACAATATGGATCCCATGGGAATTATAGCCAGCAGAAACCCGATGGAATGACGATTCAAGCAGGTTCAAGAGATTTTGGTGCTGCAGCGCCTTTGATAGAAAAATCCAGAAAATCTTGGGTACGGCAAGACGTTAAAAGGTGACAGACTAAAAGGATCATGAATTGTTTGCACAAACATTTTGAAACTTGCAAGAATACCCTGCCTCGAAGTACCCGGTTTATAACGTGTAAACATCAGGGTATTGTTCATTTTTAATAATGGATACACCAACGCAAACGCAATCATACACATTTACACCAATGCACACAAACACACACGCACGTGCACATACACGCACACTCTCAAACATTCAGGTGTTCACTTTAACGGATTACAAATCTTTTTTTCAACATTCTGCTTCTGTTTTTTTTGTGTGTAAGTGCGTGGATTCAATCGTTTTTTTTTGTTTGTTTTTTTAGTGTTCCTGGCTCTGCAAGAGTCGAGACAATTGATTTATCCATGGATAACCCTATTTTAAAATCTCTTAATTGATCACCACAACACGGTATCCTGCAAAACATACGTTGGTCACGACGTGGTTCCTATTGAGCGTTAACCAGAATCGAGACTAAGTTGTTGTTGTTGTTGTTGTTGTTGTTATTATTATTATTATTATTATTATTATTATTATTATTATTATTATTATTATTATTATTCCTAATCTTGTTTCTGTTACAATGTTCTAGGTTGACAATCAAATGAAATGGATGTCATTTTCGAGGCTTTTAAGAAACAGTGTTTTTAAAAACAACGTAATCAAAATGTGATTATTTGTTTGCAGTATGAAGATTCAATTTTCGATGCTTTCTCTTGTATTTAATTGATGTAATAATTGAAGAGGAAACAAAAGCAGATCAGGTTAGCCTTGCAATGGAAATCGTCATGCAATCAATGTATTTGGTAGCATGCCCTGTTTGGGGTGATCAATCAAAACTAAGGAAGAAAAAGCATGATCGAAGAAAAAGTTACGTCTTTCATCTCTTGTTGGTCAATGATCACTAATAAGTTTGAATTTTCAGAAAAAAACTGACGTGAACGCTACCGACTACAGAGTAAAGGGATGGATTAGACCATTAAACTCCCTCATTAGGTCCAAGACATCATAGGATCAATCAGAAAGCTCATACAGCAATGGGCTGGTTATGCTGCAACAAACGCAGACAACGGCTGAACATCACGATCAACATGGATCCCCGGAGATTAAACTGGGAAAAGAGGCTGGAAGAATGTGAGATGGCGAGACGAACTGGATAGGTCTAGAAAGTTTTGGCCCATAACACCAACAATGGAGAGATCTGGCAGATCTTGGAGGATGTCTCTGTCCAACAACGGACGATGATTGACAGATGATGATGATTGACAGATGATGATGATGATGATGACGATGACGACGATGATGATGATGTTGATGATGAATTTAGAAAAAAACGAAAAAAAAACGTATTCTCTTGACATCATAAACTATGAATCTTCAGAATTACAACCATCTTGATCTACTGGTGCAGACGTGGCTGCAAATTTGGATGTGATTTTTCAATTTTTGGACTCTCAAATTCAGTGAATTAGAAAAATCGTCTCAATTGGCAACAATGGACTCCATGACCCAAAAACCTTACATCTTAACATTGCCGACAATTGACTCACAAAATCGAGAAAAAACGCACAAAACTAACGACAACTCTGGGTGCAACTGATACACATGATACATACATATATATACATCGCCAGCCTATTATGTTGACAGTTTCGGTTGACGGTTTCACGAGAAAAAAATGATAACTTTTCTAAGTGAATGTAACATAAGCTTTTGCTTGAATCGTGTTTGTTTCCCTCCCGTTGGTTTGTAAAAGATTGTGTACATCCTGGATTGCGACAACAACTGCACGTCAAACATATCTGCATACAGTGTTCTTTGTTCTGAGTATCGCAGATCATCATTATAGACCTCCAAGGTGAGCAGCAAGGCCTACAATTTTCATAAGTCGTCATACATCCCACTGCACCCGAACTTGGCTGTTAGAAGAAAGGGTTTTCATTCTTCTTGTTCATTATTATTATTATTATTATTATTATTATTATCATTATTATTATTATTATTATTATTATTATTATTATTATTATTGTTGTTGTTGTTGTTGTTTGTACTTATTGAACTTCACACCTGTAGATGCCGCTGGCTATAAGGGTAGATCAAGTGATATTCTGTGTCTTTGAACACTCCTAAGAAAACAATAGGATTTAATGAGGATATGTTCGAGACAAAAATGAATGGTTGACATTATAGCTCCTTGGAAGCAAAACAAACGTCATGTACAACCACCATGTTGGGGACAGAGACAAAACGATCAAATTTGAAAAGACAACGATCAAATTTGAAAAAAAATATTGAAAAATAAACATATATATATATATATGTTTTTTTTTCAATATTTTATATATATATATATATATATATTATGATCTGTACAGAGTGAGAAAGACTCAGGAGTGAAGTGAAGTGTTTTGAAGTTAGGTTAATTTATCCGTAGATGTTATTCAATAACGGTTTAGACATGTTTCAGCAGGTATTCCCATCTTCAGTACTGTGTGCTCTGTGTGTGTGTGCGTGTGTTTGTGTACTTTTAGAGGTTATTGGTTTGACAGCAAGTTTCCTCAATACTCCTGGACCCAGCTCAGTATTCCGGCCTTGTTCTGTCGTCAGGATAATCAGTTCTTTATCGGATTCCTTGTCTCTTCAGCTTTTTTGTTAGTTTCTTTGGGACCCTTCCCAAACCCTTTGAGCCTTCGTGACACTATCATAAGCCCGATGTTAAATAACAGGTACAAGACATTTATCTGATGTTTTTTTCCTCTTTGATTTGCCTCCTTGCCTGGATTGGATGATATCTCAAATTTCGAGAAAATTCTCGTTCACACTGACAGATTTTGGTTTCTGTATGTACCAATGATTTGCATGGTCAAAATGTTGTCACTTGCACTGTTCTCAGTGAGTCAACGTTCCCACCCACTCACTTATTGTATGATTGATTGTTTCATTTTTATCTCAATATAATCTATACCTCCTGTCCCAATGCGTTCTGTTTATCGTAACTTCTATATAAGTTATTCGCACGGAGTTTTTCTGGGCTGCTATTAGAATCAATTCGGTTTCTCTCTGTTGGTGTTGTTGTTATGAAATCATCGAAACACCGCAAGTGACCCACCCAACCTACCGCCCAAGTTAGCTATAGATTCTTCTCTCATTTTTCGACTGTCTGTCTAGTGGCCTATGTCTTCAGGCGCTCTTAGTCACATATTCAGGTTTACAATGTTGCGTGATTTGCGCAAAAAATTTTTTCGAAAAATTAATTTTAATACATATACAGGCAACGGTGATTCATTTATGCGAAGTACAGGTATCTGATTACTGTCATTTCTTTTTTTTTTCTTGATCATTACTATTGTCCTTGATTCTGAGTTTAGTTGGGAGATCAATGATTAGTTCAAGTTGTTCTCATATTCCTATACCGATCATAGTGGCTCAGTGGTAGGGTGCTCTCTTCCAAAATCAATTAAAAGAGCTAAGGATACATCCCGCTGCACCCCAACTTGGCTGATAGAACAAAGGGTTTCAATCTTCTTGTTTATTATTATTATTATCATTATTATTAGTAGTAGTAATAGTAGTAGTAGTAGTAGTAGTTGTTGTTATTGTTGTTGTTGTTGTAGTAGGAGTAGTAGTATTTTTTCGTTTCTTCTTAGCCTTTGCTCTCTCCTCGATATTGAAATAATATTCGTACGCATTGAATATGAATCGATTCGTACACATCACTTGATAATATATCATGGAACCTTACACGCATATATATATATATATATATATATATATATATATATATATATATATATATATATATATATATATATATGTGTGTGTGTGTGTGTGTGGGTGTGTGTGTGTGCAGTAAATGTAGTCATTTAATATTAACGATGAAATAGCCCACCTATGGCTTGGCGACTGGGTCTCCTTCAACGAAATCCCATTGGGACCTGACACACTGATCCTCGCGTCGATTCAATTTTTCAAAATCTCTGCAGTTCTCATCTAATCTATGGCCTCCAATCTCTTTTTCTTCTTCCCACATTTCTTTACGAATCAACCAAATTTCCGATACAGGATAATAGGCTATCTTCGATTCTGTCAAAACATTGATGAATTTATAAATTTATTTTCCCAGGAAATGGTAAACAGAACTTCTGGAAACTAGAGAAGATCTCCCCCAACACACCTTGCGTAAATCTCATCTTGAACATGGCTAGTAATTTTGATCTCCACTGATGGTTCTAAAAACGTTCACCCTTTTTTTTCGTTTCTTGTCGCTTGGAGCCACGTCACTCAGAAAGCTTGAAGCCAAGCCACGTAAAGGTTCAGTGGTTTGAGTAGGGCTTTTGGTGTTTTTTGTTTTTTTTTCCTTGAAACATGGTGTAGACATCAATCTCCTTCTCCGGAAGATTAACGTCATCGCCAAAGAAGGCTCTCTTGATTATTCCCAGCTGCTTACGGCACCTGTTATTTCTCGTCAGTTACCCATTCACAAGTGACAAGGCTCAACGTTGCTTGAATTTTTGAATTTTTTAGAAATGCAGCATAGTGCCAAACTCCCCCCCTTCGGTAAATACAGTATGATCTGAATGTTCAAGAACTTGTTGGGGGTAATGCGTAGAAATGCATAAAACGTTTCTGAAAAATATAAGCATGAATTCTAGATTTTTTCCGGGCTCTTACTATTGAGTTTTAACTTTATATTCCTAAATGACAACTATGACGGATGAAAATGACCAAACTGAAAGCCAGTGACGTCATGCACGAATAAGTGCGGTAGTGACGTACGTAAAAACTGACGACTACCACCTTAAAACCCAACTCGAATTAACTTGGTTTTTTTTTTGGTTTTTTGTGAAAGTTTGAGAATCTTGTTTATATAGAATACTTGTAAAGGAATTGAAATTGAATACGTAGTTTTGAAAATGTTTTTTTGAGAAATGAATTCTATTATGTTTACAAGCTCAATCAAGCTTGTGGTTCCTTGTATTTTTAAATAGTGGTATCCATTTCAAAGAAACTGTTTCACAGTAAAACTCATTGCAATTATGTGTGTGACGAATGTACCTAAACAAGTTGCATTAATTAAAGGATACTCAGCAAGTACATACAAGATGTGCATCCGTTGAGTGTAAAACATAGAAATAGACTGTATATTGAGAGTGGTGTACCAAGGGAAATTATGGATCACAGCCCCAAATATGTACTGATCTTACCATAAAAATTAAGAAATGATGATATTTTGATCAAGTTACCTCGATGAAAATTCAAACCAGTTTGGTTTGAATCATAAATTTATGATTGAATAAACAACAGGTGTGATTTTACACGTGATAGAATGATCAATTGAAGAATATAAAAAAGAATTGATCAGTAAATAAGACATTACTATTATTCAGACCATCCTCATCTTGGTTGTTTTTCATGCAACGTTTCGACAGTTGTACTCTACGGCTTTCATCAGGTATCATCTGGTAGGTCCGGGGAAGTAATGAACGGAACCCTTTATTAACCCTACGGGGGTATATTGACTGCACTCCCCTCTTAGTAGTAGTAGTAGTAGTTTTGTCTCCCACTGGGATTGAATCTAGGACCATCAGAGAACTTGCAGTAATTCTGTCTGATTCTGTAACCACTACGCTATGTGTCCATGACAATGATAGAAATAATGATCATACCTCATCTAAAAAATTCAGAGAAATACTGAATAAGATACTGTTCTTGCTGTTTCCGGCTATAATCACTTAAATTGACGATTTTTTAAAATAAGAAGCAAAAATGTAGCTGGGCGATTCGGCATAAACTTCGATTGCAAATTGAATATAACAATAAAAACCGGGAAGGAGAATACAGAATAGAAAAAAATACATATTCTTTACTCATTAAGGGGTGCGTATTTGTGCAAAATGTCAGGTTTCTACAATGAACCCAGGGCTTGACGGGTTCTGGGTACATAGATACGTATATGTATACATCCATATGAATGCTAGAACACTTGAATAACCTGATCCTACGAACGGTAATAAGAAATGGTCGATTATGGATAGCTGTTATCAATGAAATGTTCGGTTGTACATATATATTATTGCAGTATTTTCCCAGGAGGGATCAGCACTTCACTCTGTTGAGGCAGAATTGGAGAGCAGGTGTAGCACGATGATTCAAGGACAATCAATAAAACATTTGAACATGTTTTTCACGACATATTGCTGTGAAACAGAAGAGGTTTCTTTGTGTTGATGAGTTGGTTTGTCTCAAATAGCGTCAAATTAGACCTAATATTAATGAGACCTGACAAAAACAATTCCAAATCTTTCATTGGGTTTGTGCGGGGTTACACGTGTAAGATGCTTGACAATAAATATTTACAGCAGATCACATCAGAACCAACGATTTATTATCCAAGAACTGACGGGACAGAACAATTGATTTTTTAAAGCGCAGTATATATAAATATATATATATATATATATATATATATATATATATATATATATATATATATATATATATATATATATATATATACAATTCAATTTGTAAGCTCTGCAACTTGGTCCAAATAAATAGAACACGTCTTACGGTGAACAAAACAAATTACGGACAATCACATACGTTTGAATCAATTCTCAAAAGATTTGTCCTTTGGTGTCAGCTGGTCCAAGTAACCGTTGGCCCGTTTAACCGGAATCCAAATTTTTATTTCGAAAGTGCAGCCTAGAGGAAAAAAGTCGTGGAACAACTGGGTTGTTTTTTGTTCCTTTTTTCTCTCTAATACATGAGGTATTATAGATCATTATTGTTTTTGAAGTCTGTGACCTGCATCCCCATATCTTGGGGAACTATTGTGTAGCCTCAACTGGATACAGAACTTCAAATATCACCTTAAAGATATCCCTCGTTCCAATGGTAGCCATATTTGTTCACGTAATTGTACTTTTAATATTTAATTCATTTTTCTATTTTTCTCTATTTATATTGGATGAAGTATTATTGACCACCATTCAAAAAAATTTTGACTACTTTTTATCTTAATTCTATGCATCATCATCATCATCGTCATCATCATCATCATCATCATCATCATCATCATCATCATCATCATCAATATTTAAACGTTCCTCATTGGACATATTCCTTCCCAAAGATTTGCCATACTTCTCTATCGTGGGCGTCGTGGAGCTAGTACTTTCTGAATTTCTGAACGAATATTAATTGATTTTATCTCTAAAAGTATAATGTTGTAAGTGGTTTTCCAAAAAGAAAAAAAAATTGTTTTTGTATTCTCTATCATGGGCGTCGCAGAGCAAGTACTTTCTGAATTTGTCTAGCTCGTCTCTTCATCTAATACTCTGCCGAGCTCGGTTGCATATGTGATCTCTGGGAATCCATGTCGTAAGATGTGATGTCCATCGGTTGCCTGCAATCCTCGCATCATGGCCAATCCATTTCAATTCGAGATTTTTTAATTATATTGAAACTTGTAACTCGGGATGATGGTGAAAAGTGGTTGAAAATTTATTAATAATGAATATTTTTACTGGTACAAAGGCTCATTTCGACAGTGTGTATTAAAAATTCGAGAAGAGACCAAGAAGACGGTAGCAAGATTTTTTTATGATACACAACTATCACAGACTACTATTCTTTCCGTTGGCGTGTCTGAAAAGTATGAAAGAGGTCAGAAAATTTCCCCTTTTAAATATTGGTTATGTAGGAAACACAGACAAAAAAATTCAATTCTGCAAGTGTTAAAGAAGGGTAGAAAAGCAAGGAACTCTCACTTAGATTTATGTTATACACAAACACACGCACACATAATCACACACACACACACTCACACACACAGATACACACACACACACATATATATATATATATATGTAACACGTAGATATGAACATATACGCGTGTATGTCTATTTATGCATATGAATTTGTATAGGAAGTGTGTGAAAGAGAAAAGGAGAGAAAATGATTGAGAACACTCTCATGTAATTCATATTTTTGTGTACACACATACAAACATAGAAACATACACATACACACACGCACACATGGTTATTGAAAAAGGCAATATTAGGACATATGAATATATTTAGTAAAGATATATGCAAATATATGAGGTAGAATTAAATCAATTTCTATGAAAGATACCCTCTGGTTCATTTTGAATAACCTATGCACAAACAAACTAATTTCTTAAACGAAAGTAATATTCAATAAACAGCAATTTTTTCTTTTTTTTCTTTTCTCTTTCAAATGCCTATTTTCCACTTTCTTCTTCTCTCAATTCTCCTACTCCTTCTTCTTTGTTTTCTTCTTCTTCCTCCTTTTCTTCTTCTCTCACTTCTTCTTATTATTCTTCTTCTTTTTCTTGTTCATCTCCCAATCAAATTATCTCTCTCTTCTTTTTCTTCCCTCACTTCTTCTTCCTCTTCTTCTTCTTCTTCTTCTTCTTCTTCTTCTTCTTCTTCTTCTTCTTCTTCTTCTTCTTCTTCTTCTTCTTCATCTCCTTTTTTTTCTTCTTCTTCTTTTTCATCTCCTCATCAAATTCTTTCTTTCTTTTCTTATTCTATAACTTCTTCCTTTTCTCCTCCTGCTCCTATTCCTCATTTTTTCCCTTTCTTATTCTTGAATAATCAGCAACATTTTCTTTCCCTTTCTTCTTTTTTCACATATTCCCCTAATTCCTTCTTTTTTCTTAATTCTATTTTTTTCTTGGCATCTTTTCTCCCCGAGGCAAAATGTGACTCTATTTTCCTAAAATAATACAGTTTGCCAAAGATTTCCACAGCATTTTTCTATTTTCAACGAATTCTCGCACTGGGATGTTGGAATTGGTTATTGAATCTGGTTTGAGTGTTAAAAATGTATTCAGAACGCTAACAAAGAAGAAAAATAGCACATTTTGAAGTATAGATTTTATGTAAAAATGTATGCCTCGAGAAAGGAGAGAGAAGAGAGGAGTTATTGGAGGAAAAGAACAGGTCTGGTTACTCACTCAGGAGAAAATGTGACCAACATCTTTTGACAGCATGTCGTGTTGAAGGTGATTAATTTTGCTTGATGGTTCAGAAAAAAAGACACATTTTGAAATATAGATTTTCTTCAAAAATTGATGCCCTGGGGCAGAAGAGAGAATGAGGCTGAGTGAAGAAAAAAAAATTATAGAAAGGACAAATTTGGTTGGTCAATCGATAGAATCTATAGCCAACACCTTGTGACAGCATCCTGTGTTGGGATGATCAATTAAAACTGATGGTTTTGGTTGACAGTTTTTACAAAAACGCATTTTCATATATAGATTTTATGAGAAGGATATTGCCCCGAGAAAAAAGAACGGGACGGGGGTTCTGAAAGAAAAAATACAGTCTGGTTAGTCATTCAATAGAAAACATGATCAACATATTTTCACAGCATACCGTTCCATGAATGATGAATTGAAAAAAAGGTTTTGTTGATAGTTTTCAAATAACGAATTATAAAGTTTACATCCTATGTAAACAAAAAGTATGCCAGAAAAAAAGAAGAGGAAAGAGAGGAAGAAAAAAACGCCAAACGGAACAGTTTTGGTTAGTTCCTTAATAGAAACCATGACCAATGTCCTGTTAAGGGTGATCAAGCAAAAAATTTGAAAAAAAGGGTGATCAATGAATAAATTACTTCATGCACATTTTGTTGGAAAGTGATCCATGTTCGAAAGGGAGATAAGAATGACCGCTGCAGAAAACATGCAAAATGTCCAATTTAGCACGAATTTACTTTGTAAATTGAACCCCTTCGGGGAAACTCTGTTAGTGTGGTTGGTACGTGCAAGATGAACAGCATGAGTAGAGATAGAGCCTACCAGTCTGCCCGCCTCATTCGGAGACTGAATAAAATAATGGTGACAGTTTTCATTGACGGTCTCTAAGAATGATCTTTTTGGTATGGATTTTATTCAAAGATGTTCGCCCCCCGAAGGATATATGAAGGAAAGGGAGTGAAAAAGAGACAATTACAAGAATATGAATATAAGCGGAGGAAACACACAATAACTGAACAACCGTTGCTTTGAAATTTGAAGAAATGTAATAAGAAAAAATTCTACTGGTGAACAAATATGGTCTGAGTAAATTCTTTTTGTGACATCACTAGGCTTTTCAATTGAAAACATATAAAATACCGTAAGAGAAAAAAATAATGTAGATATATCTAAATTCTGGAAAATCTGAATGTTTGTAATAATCCTATCAAAAGAAAAAAAAAAGCTGAAAGTCCTAAAATGTTTTTAAAAGAGATGTAGAGCAGTACTGATAACAATTTTCAAGTCTGTAGATACAACAGTACGGACAGGAGTGCTGGAAAAATTACACAAGTGAACAAAGACAGAAACACATGAAGACACAGACATATAAATTTGATAGAAGATAGAACTCATCGCCATCTTTGATCGCTACGGTTGTTCAAAAGTGATTATCAGAGAGAGAAAGAGCAGAACCGTTCCTAGGGTTTCATGCACCAGAACTGAGAGAAAGAACGTTAAGGGGTAGAAAAAAGAATGAGAAATAAGGAAAATTTTGGGAAAGATAAGAAGAACAAGGAGAGGAAAGGGATTTGAAGAAGGGAGAAAAAAAGACTGGAAAAAGACACAGGAAAAGGAGAAGCAGAAAAAAGTTTTGGATAAGAATATTAGAACAAGAATTTTCATCTTTTTTTACTTCATAAATTGAGCAGTGGTGGGTACAAATTAGAATAAAATTACATTGCAAATTGTTACGTGTACAGCTGCACCATTACATATGAAAATTTCAACAGTTACTCCTCTTCAAGTTCACAAAAAAAGCTATTTTTAGAAATTCCAACCCCCCAAGGTTCACATTTACAATGTAAGTTCATGCTAAATCAACCTTTTAGCCGGCGTCAAGTTTCTTTTTTTTTTAAATTCAGTCTTTTTAGTGATACAACAGAATGTGAAGTAAAATATTCAGAGATCAAAACCTTTTTCCAATATCTCAACTGATCACCCCCAGCACGATGCCTAGTCAGAAGTTGTTGCTCAGGTTACAGTTTCTCTTGAGTGAGTAACAAAACATATTTTCATGAATTCGCTCACCTGAACATTGAAGTATGAAAAGGGAATCCGTGGTACACAATAAAGCTCTTTTGAAATGTCAGGTCATATACTTTCGTTTGTGCGTTCTGATCATTTGACAGGGAAAGTAATTGGTTATTAAAGCAGCCTGGTGCCTGCAGGATCGTGTTTCTTTCCCTACTGATGATTATTACAGCAACTTTTGTATTGTGTACATAATCATAGTAATAATTCGATCCCTGCTGCAGTCCCATTTTCTCTAATTGTTTATCCTATTCACGTTTTCCTGAGTCAAATGATAGATTAACGATAAAATAAGAGGAGATCATTTCAAATAGATTTGATATAATGCATCAAAATTTATAATCACTCTGTCGAATCATATATCCATTCTCAATTAATATATATATATATATATATATATATATATATAAGTAGATTCCTACCAATACAAGATTTGCAATTTTGTTTGGAGGGTTGCCTTTAAACCACATCGCTGTGACATCAGATCTTGGTAGGAAAATGTGAATCGTAGCCCCACAGATGTTAGCCCCCAACATCCCAGCCAAGTATGCTGCAGATTTTTTTCTGAATGTCTGTGTGTCTCTGGGGACTCTTGGTCACAATTTTGGAGATACAATATTGAAAGTTTGCATGACAACAGAAATAAGGTTCATTTTTCAAAGGTTTTTCTATGGTGTCCAGGGTCATTTTCGACCTGCAAAGAGAGAATAATGATAATTTTTTAGATTATTCTAGATGAAAGATCATCTTTTAAATAATTCTTAGATTGAAAATAAATCTATTTTCCTGACAATTTTAGATGATATTTTAGATGATTTCTTTCACTGTGTGAGCGGGCAAGATTACTTGTTCATACGCGGCACGGATATATTTAGTTTTACGAGACGTGATAAACTGAAAATGAAGAGTTTACTCTCCTAATTTGGCCGAGGAATCTTCTTGTTACGGGAGAACGACGAAGAACTTCAACTTGGACCAAAGCTTAACGGAAAAATTTTGGTGATGATTTGAATTGTATATATATATATATATATATATATATATATATATATATATATATATATATTACTTCACTTGATCCCACCGTTGGAAATTATCTATATTCGGATTGATCTGAATTGGTTACCCGGAACAGGTATTAGCAAAATATTCCAAAACCATAGACAATTACAACAGACGGAGAATCATTTTATATGGTGATTATGACCAGTTTCATCATACGCCATGAAGTCCAGCCCCTCCAGAATGCACCTTTGGAACAGTCATTAATTCAGAATATATATATATATATATATATATATATATATATATATATATATATATATATATATATATATATATCTTCAATATAGGACATGCCTACGCATTTTTAATTTACCTCACCTTAACACGCTCACTCTCATGTTTTGTGGACCACATCAATCTCTGACAATTAGGCCTAACATACTACTGTCATTGTTTTTAGGGCTGTGATCGCTAAATTCTTTACTCAAAAGCTTTATCCAAAAGCTTTTGATTAAATAAAGTTGCCATTTCAGTTTTTTCGGAGCCAAATTTTGGAACATTTGGTACCAGACGGAGCTATTTGGTTCAGAAGCAAAAATTTGGGATCACATACGAATTTCATGATGAATGTACATTAACAGTGGGATCAAACTTCAGGGTCAAACGCCTAACACAACTATTTCAGCCACTGACCTGAATTTCAAAAAACACACAAAAAAAAAGTTTTTACTCTCGAACTTTAGGACTGATAGTGGTATAAAAGAGAAGATATGGAATAAGAAAGAAAGGAAAAGAAAACAGTAATGAGTTTTAATTAGAAGAATCTGTATAGCGACACCAGTCTATTCAATATCTTTTAAACTGATCCTTCTCTTTTAATTTTTTTCTCTTTTTTTCTCTTTCTTTCTCCTCTCTGTCTTTACTTTTTCATCCTCCTATCGATGACATAGGAATAACAGCTGTGTGTGTCTTTTCCTCTCTCTTTTAAGCAATCATTTCAAACTTCTCACCATTTCAGTCTTACCGGAATTCTGTACTTGTCATTGTTGTTAGGTTAGCCAAATAAAGTCTACTCTGAGGGAGTTTGACGAAAAAGATATCCGACGATCTTGTTATAGGAACGCTCTACTTCCGAATATTTGGGAAGGGGTGGATACACTTATGCAAAGTTTAATTCGGGTTAACCCATAAAAATCGACAATGATATAACTCGCAGAGACAAATCAAGTGTGAAACAGTAAAGCTTACCCTGTTTCTCTGTATTTCTCCACCCTGCATCTGGAACCAACTCTGGGTCATCGAAAAAAACAAAACCAAAACAAAGAATCAACCCCAGAGCAGCGAATTAATGGGCAGCAATCGTACGTGATACACACAGGTTTCTCCAGAGGATTCAATCAGGCGAAACCAGACCAATAAAAAAAGCTCGACACGGATGATCAATTATTTAATCACTGAGCTCACTGCAAAAGCCCGGGGGCATCAGAGCAGGATGTTGATTCCCGAATCTAGACTGTGGAACAAATTACAACGAGCTTTTCCAAGGGCCGTTTGGCAAACTTTATTCCACCTTCACTTTTCACCCAACTGGTCTGTGTTTAAGTTAGACAGAGGATGTAGGGGAGTGATTCTAAATCCTATATGAATGTATCTGACTATAATCACTCTCTTTTGCCCAGCCCTCTCTCTTTAATGCACCCTGCAGAGCAACAGTCATAACTACAGGAAGCTCTCAATATAGCGTTCTTCACTGTAGTGCAATTCGCGATAGGAGGCGTAAACCAATATGTCCGTCTGTATTATCGCATTGCCTGTCCCGAAAACTGCAAATAAAAAAAATAATTGTGTCGAAAAACTCATTTATGCGAATATGATATAGGACTTTTTTGGTTTGCCATCAATTAACAAATATTTTCATTGTGTTTCAAAAATGATTTCTCTTCTGATTTTGTGATGAAAAAGCACCGTTCATGGTTGGACTTATTTGGCACTCTCAATTGATTTTAATTATACACAGTTCGGTTATAACACAGTTATCTATAATAGACCCCACATCATCGAAACAAGACGAGGCTAACGTATAACTTTCTCGATTGACCTTACTGTATCTCTCTTGAAGGGAATGCATTGGTTGGTAAACTTGTAGAGCAACTTTTTTTCTCCAAAGTGCTGCAGCAGATTAGTGGCCCTGCAAAGCGTATGGACCTGTGCTGCAGGAGTTTTAAAGGGGGTTGATCCTACCTCAAACCAGGGCAATGGGACAGTATTCCAAGTATGGATACTCAATGGAAACTTTTTTACATCACTGGTACTTTTATGAAGCGTATTGAACTCCCTTCAACAATGATAAAACGAGCAAATAAATGTGTTGTTCAATAATGGCCCAAATCACTGTTTTAAATTCTCTCCTCAATTCCGTAATGTAAAATTTTACTCAAAGATGGCAAAACTTAAGCAGAGCCAGTTCAACATTCAAGAACAACAAAGTCCCGTTC
>OY735241.1:8513102-8520602 GCA_963457665.1 Thysanoteuthis rhombus | reverse complement strand
AACTCCAGGTGACTATTGTGATGGGATTTTCTTGCTCTTGAAGTTTAAGCTTATTATACAAAAGACTTGCCACCCTACTCAGATTTTTCCTGATCCTCATTTTCTTTTGGGTATTTTATGAAGATTCGGTATTCTAGGTAAATTCAGTGGTTTACTTTGTCAAGCAATGCATTCTCAATTCTGATTTTTTTGTGGTTATTTCCGACATGTTTTTGTACGCATGGAGACCAACGTTCTTATTTTCTCCGTTCAGTTTGTCTAGCATTAGTAAGAAGTCCCGGAGGCTCCCAGTAAAAAGGACGATGTTGTCTTCGAATCCGAGGTTACTCAGGTATTCACCACTTATTTTGATTTCTTTGGAATAAAAAAGAAAAACACTATACTCACGCTGTGTGTCATGTGATGTAATTGACATGCCTATGGTCATTACTATCAAGGGCAATGTCAACACCAACGTGTCCACTTGCACACGATTCAGATCCCTATTCCTTGACATTATACTTGACATCATTCACGTCTACATCGCTGCTCGGGCTTTTTTCTATTAGAAAAAATCACTTAATTCAAATATGATGCTCGAAACCCGCTTCAAATCATTCATATGTACTAGTTTTCGTACAGGTGGTTTTTGTGTTTCACTTGGGACTGACATTCTGATGGTTAGATCGGTAAAATTCGGTAATATCCGTCTAATATCGGAAACTGCAGTTTTTTTTAAAAAGAATTATGTCATTAAGCCAATAGTTACAAAAATGTCGTTTTACCGGTAACAAAGTAAAAGGTTAATTTAACGTAACCATGGATATTTGGAAGATTGAATTAGTGTGTATTAAGAGAGGGTGATTTAAATATCTGGCCGTGACTGATGTTAAAGTTACGGTCAAAGCAAGTTCGATGAACATAATAAGAGTTGTGAGTGTGGGGATTCAACAATTTAGCTAAAAAAGAGAAGGCAGTGATCTGAACAGTGGGAATATGAGGTCTACTTCAAGCTATCATTGAGGATAATATGAAAATATTCAAATTACCATTGGATAGCAGGGTTTTGGCAGAGCAAGCAACCTTCAAAAATAAGATGATCTGAATTAATCCTAAAAAGAACAGCGTATAACCTATGTCTCCTCCCAATAGTCACTAATGGAACTGAAACATGGAACCTAACCAAGGGATAGATCCGCTAATTAAAACCATGCAACGTGCACATTAAATAATTATGCTCAGCCTCACATGGATACATCTGGGAGAAGACAGGAGTCAGGGGCATCATAGAATCCTTAAACTTTTCACTGTATTTCCATCCTGTCACATTAAACTGAACAAAATTATAAATTAATGTGTCCTTAATTTGAATCATTACCAAGTGATTTGTAGCTGACTAACTTACTAACGGAGCCTAACTGACGAGGCCTGCATGTCTATTAATACTTATCTCAGAGATACGTATGGCTTATTTCATTTTATCAAATGAATACACTTACACTAATAGGCAAATGAGAAAATCATGGAAGGCCTAACATGGAGAGACCACAAGAAAGCACAGTACATCCGAGAAAAGAAAAGAGTCAGGGACATCATAGCATCCATTAAAAGCTCAAATGGCTGTGGGCTGGCCATGTTGCACGAATGGCAGACAACCTATGGACATCGCGACTCATGACATGGATTCCCCGAGATCACATGCAGAATTGAAGATGACAGAATATTAGATGGATAGACGAGCTAGACAAATTCTGAAAGTACTGGGTCCGTGACGCCCATGGACAAAAAAGTGTGGCAAATCCTGGGGGAAGTCTATGTCCAACGACGGATGTTGAAAAAATGATGATGATGATGATGATGATGAAAATGACACTAATAAATATATTTTTATATATATATATATTTTTTAGATCTTGTAAACAATACAAAAATGAGGTAATCACCTTCAGTTTACGAATTACAAAGTATGAATTGAGTTTTGCCTTGTATCAGTGGTTAATTTATAATTAATACATGAGAAGATGTAGCAGTTTTGGGTCGTTATTTATTCATTTTCCTAGTAGAAGTGACGAAAAAGGAAAGAAGACCAACTCAGTGGCAGAAACAGGGAATCAAGTGAAATTGGCAGGGGGTTGTTTCGTATCAAAAAATGGTTCTTCGGGGGTGGGGACAATATTGGCAGAAAAGTTTGATTCAACGTTTGAAACGCATTCTCTTTCCTTTTTTTTGATTGCATAGGATTTTGTATTGAAAGGGGAAGACTTTTGATCAGTCTTGTTCAAAACTCAGACAAAATCAGATGAGCTCAATTACCACATCTATAAAGGAAGAAGTCGTCCGACCGTCTGTATGTAATTTGGCGTCCATCTAAGCAGCACGATTGGCGCCCGGATGACTTACCACATCTCTTTCAACTGCATATGCACAATGCAAGGCAGACAGGCTTACCTGGGAAGGTTGTGTTGCTAGTAAACTGTGTTGAAATGTAACAATGATTGCTTTCGTTCTGTAAGAGCCTTGCGAATGACCTTCACCTCTTGGGATCGCAACTATCACTAAAAGTGGACTATAAGTAATTCTCCCCTGATTAGAGTGAGCGCCAGATATTACTGTTATCCGAATACATGCTTTATGATATTTTAATCACGTTCAACAAATCCTACCAAAGCAATGTGTTTAACAAAAAGAACAAAAAAACCCACAATGGGTTTGAATTGAAAAAGATAAAGGAATTATCTCGATTGATTAAATAATCCGACTAAACTGAAAAGTTGAACAAACGTAACCATCAGAGACGTCAAAGGCTTTTTTTCATGTGAGTTTATTCATATGTTTGCGTTTTCCAACGCTTCTGGCTTTACAGTTGTGTCTATTGATTCGAATTTTGGCATCAGTACAACACTAATTCTCTCCTGAAAACTTTTTCACGGGAAAAAAATTTCTTGGACTTTTTGAGAACTCATTTTGACGAGTTATTTTAAATAACATCTAGATCCTCCAGCATCTAAATGTGTCTAAATCTTTTTAGATTCTTTTTTGCGATATGATAAATGTTTTTTTTTGGCCACATGTATTTATTTATTTATTTTGCATGAAGTCAGATTAGGACACTACAGTTCAATTATTTACTGTGATGACAAGTTATGATTTCAATTATTTTTCATAGTCTCCTGATGAACATAGGACTTCCCTTAGGTTGTAAGACACGGGGATGATCGACTCTACCCTGCCTGACCAATACTATGTTAGAAGTGAGGTAGATACATTCCAAAAAGCATTTGTGTGAACCGTCTCAACCAGAGTTTGGAGTCGAATTGCCAATCCCATTTCAAGTGTTGATAACTGTTCAATCAGCTCGCACCTCTCTCCTCTAAAAAAAAAACAAGCTTTTAATCGCATTGAGATTCTTGTGTTTTTGTATGCAATAGCTTTTATAGAAATGTAAGGGGCTTAACTCTGTTTAGATCATTCAAAGAAAAGCGAAATCATGAAAAGAAGGTCGCCATCTAAAAGAATGATGAAGCCTTTTTCTGACATTCCATCTTCGATTTTGTAAGTAGTTTCTTGTCATAGTGTTTGGTTCTTCATGAATAAAGAAGAGAAAGAAATTGTTTTTTTTTTCTTCCATGTAGACGATACTCTACTCTAGAGACACTTGGATACGGAAGTAAACGTGCTGACCTATTGGAAGTCTATGGAATCTGGAACAATATACATATAGTGGATACTATGATACTGACGTTCATTGCACAAAATGCCCCGATAAGCAAATGCTGACTTCATCCCTTTTCACTAAACCTTGAGGAAACAACCATAAGCTCCCGATTCCGACCTACACTGGTGTTAAAATTTCATTTCTCGGTCAGAGTAATACAAGCTTGGATCGGTTCAAGTGAAAAGACAGTCATATGCGAAAATATCAATATTTAAAAAGAAAAACCCTGATTCTGATACTGGCCAAACCAAAGCAATTTTTTAAATAGTTTAATCTAATAACATTCATGTATTGACGGCAGCTCAATGATGCAATTAACTTCTGTCAAAAAAGCGTGTTTCAAGTACATTGTAGTACATCAAAAGTCTAAAAAGTCACTTGTTGTTCGTACCCTGTTTGTAAATATAGAAACATTACATTCATATCTCCGCAACGGGTCGGAGTCTTCAACCTGTCTGGGATATAAAATAAAGAAAAAGTCTATGTTTTCTCTCGGGGTGCAACAAACCAGTTTGTATTCTGTATAAAATCGAATAGTTTTGCTGCTAGACTGCACTTGTTGACCTTGCTGGGAAGTGAATTCCTCTGAGCTACCCCACCATGTGATCGGCTACACCTTTGGCCGTTGTATTTTCTCCCTGTGCTCCCGAAGGAGAAATGAACGGATAGTAGACTGTTTTTTGTTTTGTTTTGATGAATGAAATCTAACGTAACTGCTTGTGTGCTTCTTTTGATATTTCTGATTGTACGCTTATATATATATATATATATATATATATATATATATATATATATATATATATTTACTTACATCATCTTCATGCACACACACACACACATATTTATATATACATATAACTATGAATTGCATTATTTAACGTGCGATGACGGGAAATCATCACAAATAAGATTCTGTATAATATAACGAAGTTTATGATCATTCTGTCAGATCAAATATGTCCATTTCTTTATATATATATATATATATATATATATATATATATATATATATATATATATATATATGAATTTAGGACTTTGAATTTCAGTACTGTATATATACATGTAGTTTTGAGGCTATTGAGTCTCCAACTCTTGATACTAACATAATTGCTTTAACTAATAGCATTGAATAATCTAAAATAAAGAAGTTCCAGGATATGTATGATAAATTAATCAATCACATGTTCTTTGTTCTCCAACAAATCCATATTTTCATACCTCTGCCGATAAAGTTTGGGGAGGTATATGCGTCTGTTTCACTGCCTGTCCGTTCCCCGAATATCTCTGAAAGTTCTGCATGAATTCCAATGAAATTTAGTTGAGGCATGACCCATTGGCTATACAAGTGTTTGAATTCTAAAGCAGACCTCAGAATCTCTGTCTCTCTCCCTCTGTCTCTCTGTCTCTCTGTGTTTCTCTCTCTCTCTCTCTTTCTATATATATATATAGAGAGAGAGAGAGAGAGAGAGAGAGAGAGAAAGAGATTATTGTGTCATCCACAGACATCTGTTACGATGTATTACAACTCCTCAGTGTGGCTATAGACTATACATATATAGATATAAGTTACTAATTACCCATGACTTTAGTAATTGCGAAATCGAATGATTTGCATGAATTTAATTTCAACCACCCATAAAGAATTCCACAAGGAGATGTTTTGTTTTAATCATCGCTATACATTCACATGTTTTAGCGTATAAAGAGCAATTTGGAACGTTTTAATTGTCTGCACTCAATATGGTTGCCAATGTCAGAATGCTTTCTATCATTAAATATATAACGGAGAGCTCGGTCCAAGTACGAAATTTCAGGTCAATCTGACTATCCACTCGGCAACGTCATTAGAAGAAACGCCGAATGCCGAAGACCTCCATGCGAAATGTGTTTCGTTAGAATATGTTCGTTTCACTCCGATAATTACCGCCTTCTGCCCCTCCCCTTTTCTGGCCTTATTGACGAGATCAAAGTGTAGTATCTGTTCCACAGCAGCGCCCAGGTGCAGCTCCTGACACTTGCCCGTCGAATGGGCCGGAGATTGGGTTGTGGATGTTTTCAAGACCGAGTGTGCCGATGCAGTGCATCAGCCAATGAGGTTTTACTGAGGCTGCCACTGCTACGCACATTGGAGGCCTTTCGACTCGTCCTTGGGCCCTCCTATTATTACTCGGCCCAGCTGCAGGGGGTCAGTTTCCCCGGAGCAGCATTGCTTCATTGCACTTAACAAAGCAGGTCCTTAAGTGGACGTTTTCATGGTGGAGGTTGCTTTGTTTGCTTAGCAAATTGAAGCTGCGTCGACTAGAGCCATTTTTGGACGGATGGTTTCCTTTTCTTCCCACGTTAAGCCTCGACCTTGTGCCATATTCTGCTTTAGTGGAACAGTGAATAACCCCTCTCCCGATAATTAATACCTGATTTATAAAAAAGCTGAATTTGAATTTCATGGGAAGTAACTTAATATGCACTTTCAAACTTTTCCCCCTTTGCAACATTGAATCTAATTTTCATTCTGTTTGGCAATGTTGGGTATTTGAAGTGGTATGAACTCAATGCAGGCATTCTTTCAAGTTATTCGTTTCCGTCTCTCCTTATTTCCTCCTGTGTATTTCATGTTATGGGGTAGATTTGAAGGAATATTCGACAATTTTCTCAGATTTTCCATTGTTTATAATCTTTTTTTCTTCCATTTATTTTCATCGAATCCCAGCGGCCATACTTTATATTCTTTTTCTTTTCTTTTTCTTTTTTGCTTATTTTCCTTAGCATTTTTTTCTTTGTTTCTTTTTTCCTTTTTTTTTCCATTTTCATTCCTCATATTATCTCTCTCCCACTCCCTTCCCTGTTCTTTTTCATTCTTTTTAATTCTCCACTTTCCTTCTACCTTTTTTGTTTCTCCTTCTTGTTCGTCCTTTCTTTCCTTTTTTCTTTTACTTTCTTTCTGTTTTTTTTTGTCTATTTTGTCCGTTTTCCTTTCTTCTTTCTTATTTTTCATCGCCTCTCTCCTATTTTTTCGTTTATTTCTCTTATTTTCTTTCCTTTTTAATCCATTTTTCTCTTTTTCCTCTCCTTTTCTCCCCTTTTTCTTGTCTATTTCTAATTTTTGTCTGTTCTTCATTCTGTCTTTCCTTTTTCTGCTCTTTTCTTTTCTCTCTACATTTCCCCGTTTATTTTGTCTGTTTTCCTCTTTTCTTCATCCTTCCTTTATTTTTATTCCTCTTTCCTCTCACTTCCCCCCGTTTAATTCTTGTCTTTTCCTCCCTTCATATTTCTCTTCTTTTTTCTCTCCTTTCCTCTAACTAATTTTCATTTATCAATTCCGTCTTTTTTCTTCTTTTCTTCAATTCTTTTTCTTTTCCTCTTGTATATCTCTCCTTCTTCTTACCCACTTCATTCAAGCCCGCAATTCAACACTCAACCATCTGCTTCTTCTGATTACTACTAGCACTGCCAGCGTCCTACAAAAACTTCACCTCTTTCGTGCAAAACCTCGACAATTCACAGCCACCCACTTCTGAGACCCAGCTTATGTCGCCTCCTTTTTTTTCTTTACCTATTTTTTTCTCACACCCTGAACACACCCAGCCTCTTTTTTTCTCTCATTCTATTACAAAACAATTAGAGTATTCAATTCAATGCCCTTTTGGGGATCGCCCAGCCATTTGAACATCAGTCTGTTGTCTTTGAGCAAAAAGCAATTCGAAGCTTAATGTTCTTAGATACAAAAAGCGCAGTGGGTGCACTCAGAAACACCCTCTTCAATGAAGAACCAAAAAAGAAAACGGTGAAGAGGATTGACTGCTAAG
>OY735241.1:8505602-8508102 GCA_963457665.1 Thysanoteuthis rhombus | reverse complement strand
CAATTAGAAATTGTCAGTATTGTGTAATTGGTAATTGGTAGTACTCGTCATCAGAGTCAATAATTGAACAGTTGTAGCGTTGAAATTGCAAGTCATGTAAGAGAATTCCTTCGAAGAATACATATGGTCAGAATAAATTCTATTTATGGCATAACTGACGTTTTCGACTGGAAAACATATACAATAGTGTAAAAGAACATATTGGAACAAGCCAATTCTTGTGAATTCAGATGTTATCAATAAATTTTAGAAAATAAATGCCAACGATGTAAAAATATATAAGAATACTCTAAACATTTTTAGATGAGGTCTGGTGGAATACTGATACCAATTTTCAAATCTGTAAAGAAAAGAGTATGACCGGAGGCGCTGGAACATACTAACGAACACAGGAAACAAAAACATGCACTTATAAAATGAATAGAACCTTTTGTTATCTCTGATGGCCACAGTGGTTCGACTTCACCATCTTTAATTAAATTTTCAATCAGAATACCATCTGAAACACACATACTCATGCAATTATATAAAGGGCTAGGATCCTTTGTTTTTGGAGGCTACGGTTGTTCGATCGTGTGGATCGGAATTAATAATATTGTAAAATTAAGAATCAATCTTATTTTTTTATTAAGTACTGTAACACATAATTAATTCTGAGGACAGTGTACTTCCATCATAAAAGACTGAAAAAGAAAACAACAAATTTCAAGTCGAAAGTTGAAAGTAGTCAAAATTATTATTATCATTATTATTATTATTATTATTATTATTATTATTAATAATGATAATAATAATAATAATAATGATGATGATAATACTAATAATGACGAATCAGTTAAGCTTTAACGTTTCAGTTTTGAGCCGCGGAACCTTTTCCCCTCTCGTTCAATTGGCCTCAGGCGGAACCTACATCTAACGGCCTGAATTGCTAGTATTGATGAGATTTCTCTAAAATCTTTTTCTTCGATAGACATGAAACGTTAATGTAATAAAAATGATTATTTGTGATATTAAATTCTCTTTTCTGTTCTTGATTGCAGGTAAGAGTTTGAATCCTTGTATTTTGCCAACGGCTGTTTACCAAAGATGATAACCCGGTATGCTTTTTTTTTCCCCTCTATTCAAACGAAATTCCTCCTCTGTGTTGTTTCAATTGCTGTATTCCGGCAGATGCTTTTACCGGAAGTTGACGTTTTATCATTTTCCCATGAATCATCCGAACGTGTATCTTCAGAAACCTCTTGTGTTTTTTGTTTTCCGTTTTTAAGATGAGGAATCATCATTTATTATTTGTTGATATTATTCGGAGTGATGTTTCCATCTTGCTACTTACCGACAAAATGTCTCGGCATTTTTCTCGCTTAAAAGTTCTCTTTTCTACAAGTTAAACCGAATGGCATCAATATGTTTTGTTTAGACTGAAACCACACATTTATTCATTTCATACATAAAAAAGGGACACTTTGTGTTTAAGTTTAAAGTTCCATAACTCACTAATTGTGATCTTTAAAACAGTGCGCATCAGTTATATATGATATTTCTTATGTTCAAGTAATCGTAAGTGGAAAATTTATGAGCGAAAATAGAGTTAAATACTCATAATTATATTGTTACTGCTCTGAATAAACTGAATTGTTTATATCTACGCATTGTTTTGAGTAAATGGAACTTTACAACCAAGACCATCTTCCTTAGTTTGGGCAATACGAGAATACCTTTAGAAAGAATCGATTAGTAACAAATAGCTGACTCCATTAAGTCTAACAAAAAAAAAAAAAAACTTTTGAAACGAGAAAAATTTTGGTCGTATAAATTACATAAGCGTTGTTTTGACTATAGATAGTCCCTGACTCGCGATGGGATTAGAGACTGCAAATAAGATTGTCAAAAGAAAAAAATCCTGTGCTGAACGCGCTTTTAAATGTATCCTGGAGAGATAGGTTCCCATTTTTAAAAATTACTTTAATCTAAATTAAAGTAAACTAAATTACCACAATTGCTACATTGATTGAAATGAAAACACAGTATGTTATTAAATGAAATTATTCAATTACAGTTCATATAATGACATAAACAAATCTTTAATTGCTATCAGATGAAACATTCATTTCCACAAATTCATAAATGTCTCCCTCACATGTTCTTAAAGATGGGATGAAAGAAACATGATCGTAACTTCGAAATATCATAAGACGAGCAATCGTAAGTCGTGGACTACAGTATAAGCCAAACTAGATTTTTAACTACAGTTTAATGGGAATCTACTTAATTGCAAATTAAATGTGTTTTTTGCTCAGCTTTGTCCGGCCCAAGGCCCGTATTGCGTGAATCCATTACCAAAGATCCGAACACAGACATATTGGTAACTGAGGATAACTTGCTAAAATTTGCTATTTGGCGAAGCCCTTCCTTTACATACCATGTATCTGTGGTCAGGCAAAGTGCAGAAGTGTCAAGGCACCCAATTCTGATCAAAGACCCTTCTGTAGTAATGATCAGT
>OY735241.1:8460602-8498102 GCA_963457665.1 Thysanoteuthis rhombus | reverse complement strand
TGTTTCTACTAAGTACTAGTTCTTTTTGTTTTGTACGGGTCTAGGTTTAGTTAAACCCTTGGTATCGTGTTTGTCACTTATGGTCTTTTGCAGTCCTGATCCAGGATTTGAAGAATTGTCGTTGAAAGATCAGCAAGTAATGTTAGTTGTTCATTACTATGTTTGAATTTGGCAACACTAAGCAGTGGTCATAACTCGGCAATATCTAAATTGGTAACACTGGTTGGAAGGTCATCAAGATGGTTCTTCAAGAGGCTGGGACATGATGATGAAAATAGCAAGATTGGGAATACTAAGCTGAGTAACTTGAATAATTATAAGGACAGGGGCCCATCTCGTGATTTCAGACAGCAGAAAGGAGGCCAGAAAGCATCGGTAGAAAAATAGTGATAAAAATAGAAATAAATGGAATACTAATACGGGTTACGGGTAATGATAATAGGGTAGTGCCAGTAATAATAGGTGCACAGGGAACTGTTCCGAATACATTGATGGTGAGACTGAAGGAGCTTTGGATGAAAGGAAAAATTGAGACTGTACAGACCACAGCACTGCTAGGATCTGCATGGATACTGAGGAAAGTGCTAGAAATAAAAGGACTGCAACACTTAATCTTAGCAAGAACCTAACAGAGGATGGAAAATGAAAGCAGTGGCATGATAGGGAGAGAAGAGAAGTGGACTGAAGACCCAAGAGAACTCATTGTCACTCAGCTTTCATCAATGACCATCGGGTAACTAGTGTGGAACTGTAAACCATAGTATTGATGTAGTCTGTGAAAATATGGTGAGGAGGGCTGGAGACTTGAGTAAACTTGCTGTCACTCAACCTCCAGCAGTAACTACCGGGCCAACTGGTGTGAGATTGCTATAATAATGATGATGATTATAATAATAATAATAATAATAACAATAATAATAATAATAATAATAATAATAACAATGATGATGATGATGATGATGATGATGGCTTATATCCATTTTTACAGCACTGGAAAGACCAGTCTGAATTACTGCTGAAATGATGACAATGACAGTTGAAAGATCAAGGAATTTATTAGTTCTAAATCTGTTATCTATGAAGATCAACTGTACATCCATTACTGTGGTAGCAGTGGGAAGAAGAAGCGCCATTGGCATTTCTTTAGGTTTATTGATTCTTATACTAGTAAAAAATTGCACTATGGGAATGATCATCATATGTTTCAAAGAAAATAGTTACTGGCCATTCATAGCGTTTGACTCATTTTTCTGCTTTTTTAAACACAAAAGAATGGTTCATCTACCATGACAAAGCAGTGAGACCATCACTGATGTCATATCTATAATGGCTCAACATTTCTACCTTCCTTCCTACTTCTGTTATTTAACGAAACTTGGACCGACCAGAAAGGGTATAATAAAGATGTGTGAACACTTCCAAAAAAAAAAAAAAAGAATCTGAATAGTTGTACAAATTACAAGGGTAATTTGCAGTGACTAATCTATGAATGTCAGACAATATTGATCGCTCAAGCTGAGCTACTGTCAATTTCAAACATCGACCAGTGATCAATGTTTCGTTATATTATTTCAAAATTATTTTTCACCGATTTTATTCAGACTTTATGTCCAAAAATTGAGTGAATCGTAGACTATGCTTAGAAGTTATTAAAATTCAATCCAATAAAACGGTTTTTCACCGGGGAGAAATCGTAGAAAATTAAAGATTCATTGCATAAACTTTTCAATTCTTTGGAAAACGATAAAGTTGAAAATAAAGCATAATGGAGTCTTTGCACGTCTGTTCATCGTGTCTGCTGCGTGGAAGAGGACATAGTACGAAAGATACATGTCGGGATTCAAAATCAAACCTTTAATTTTCTTCTTTGGCCGACTGAAAATACATAGATAGTCTTCGACTGAATACCAAATGAAACCCTCACTCAGAGAGAGAGAGAGAGAGAGTGAGAGAGAGAGAGAGAGAGAGAGTGAGAGAGAGAGAGAGATAGAGAGAGACGGAGAAAAATAAATGTCCCTCTACAGCCAGCAGCCAGGGCCAGCAGCCTGTACATCCTGGTACTCTCTACCTGACTACTCTATCTACTCTGCCTGCCCTATGTGTTCTGTCCGTTTAGTGACCGACCTTTGGTCCCTCTGACGTATAGTTAACAGGGTCAGCAGCCACTACATCCCGGTACTCTCTGCCTGACTACTCTATCTATTCTGCCTGCCCTATCTGTTCTGTCCATTTAGTGACTGACCTTTGGTCCATCTAACGTATAGTTAACATGGTCAGCAGCTACTACATCCGGGTACTCTCTGTCTGACTGCTCTATCTATTCTGCCTGCGCTATCTGTTCTGTCCGTCTAGTGACCGACCTTTGGTCCCTCCAACGTATAGTTAACAGGGTCAGCAGCCACTACATCCTGGTACTCTCTGCCTGACTACTCTATCTATTCTGCCTGCGCTATCTGTTCTGTCCGTCTAGTGACCGACCTTTGGTCCCTCTAACGTATAGTTAACAGGGTCAGCAGCCACTACATCCCGGTACTCTCTGCCTCTACTCTATCTACTCTGCCTGCCCTATCTGTTCTGTCCGTCTACTGACCAACTTTTGGTCCATCTAACGCATAGTAAAGTTTCTTTTCCACCGATATCTTTTTCACTAAATCAATTTGCCTTTTGCTTTTACCTTATACCGGAACTAAATGGTCATCTGCCCTTTTCTTTTCTATCATCCCTCCAACTTGCTTTCTTTTTTTTTCTCATACAACTAAGATTACAATATACTTTTCTTACTTCTGCTGTTAAAATCTTTATATAGCGTCTCTTTTCTATCAACCCCTTTTCACTTTTTTATCTTTAAATGTTTTTCGTTCAATTAAGTGGCTGCGACTGGCTACCTATTTGCAGGGGGGTCCAAGTGACCACGCTTTACCTTGTCAATAAATTTACTTACGATGTTTTTTATAGTCCTTTTGGCGTCTGAAAGGGTTACTCTGTAACTTCTTATCTTTGTTCAAGCATTTTAGTATACTTTACTAATGTCTACATCAAAAGTTAAAAAAAAGAAGTTATTTAAGAATGAAATGATACATTTAAGAATAAAATCCAATAGTCGTTTAAAGTGTCCCCACCAGCTTCCATAATGTGCCAAGACATGCACAGGAATAGATACTCAGATAAGGCTAGCAGATGATGCAATCATTTCTACTGCTATAAACTGTGGCTTGGTAGTACAGTGTTACTATGTGACAAGTTATTTTCTCAGTGGAAGGGGATGGGGGTAATAATGGTACGAGAAAAGATTAAATCTCTAAGAATATCATCATCATCAGTTTTTAACATCCGTCGTTGGACATAGACCTTCCCTAGGATTCACCACACTTCTCTATCGTGGGTGTCGCAGAGCCAGTACTCTCTGAGTAGAAAATTTCGGGTGGAGATTGCCATCTTGTTTCTTTCAACTCTGAATAGAATCACAATTGGTGAGTCTTCGAGATTCCTCGTGTATTGCTCTCTTGATATCATTTTGAATTGTGGTCAACATGGGAAAAAAGTAAAAAACAAGAAAGGAATATACATTTACGGTAATCTTTTCCTCTTATGTACATGATGCCATCCTTTGTAAAACATCCTGCATACACATATATATGTAAAGAATCAATAAGTTTGCAGCGTAATGAAAGAAACTTCATTTTTTTCACGAAAAATATAATCTTCAATATTTTTCTCTCTGGTCAATGCATTTGATTCAGAGACGGATATTTATCACTTAAATCCAAGATATAGAGAAAATTTCAGATCTAAATTCAGCTAATAACTACAAATCAGGCTTTGGCCGATATACATATATACATATATATGTACATATACACACACACACACACACACACGCACACACACAAACACATATATATATATACATACATATATATATATACATATATGTATATATATATATAATATGTGTATATATATATATATATATATTATATATATATATATATATATATATAGTGAATTAGTAAACAAAATTTCAAGTCTTTCCCTCAGTATATATATGTGTGTGTGGGGGTATGTGTCTAAAATGAGTGAGTTATCTATGTATGGTTCAGCATTGAAGTGCCTAAAGCTATTCTAATCGGTAATTTGTTTTTAATATACTACATTTAAGCTTTTTTCAAGTCTTAACTCATCTCTAGTTCTTTTAGTAATGGTTGGACAAAAATTTTGAAGAGTTTTTATGACTAAATTGTTATGTCATAATAGCAAGGAGAACCAACCAATCAGCACATCCCATCTAAGATCCTGCAAACAAACAGACATTTCGTATATAAGTTTATTTTATGGTTGGACATTATCGGCTTTCATAAGTCAACTGCTGGGCAAAGGTCTTCCCGTCCCCTTATTTGGTGACAGTGATTGCAATAACTACTGCCATGCCTTAGTAGCCAACTCGTCCCTCGATCTTGAATCTGATGATTTTCTATTGTGCTGACGATTCTATGGGCATCAGTAAGTTAGCTTTTTGCTCGACCTGATGTTTTCCCTTCTTGCAAAATGCCCAGCCTATCTCTATTTTCGTCACTCAATTACTTGAATAGTTTTCTTCAGCTTGGTCCTCTCTTAGGTTCACGTTGATCTTTTTCTGTCCGTAAGACTTATTATTGAGATTTCGCTTTCTATTAACCTCCATACGATTTCGAGTCGTTCTTTGAGTGGTACACACACACTCACACACACACACACACATATACATATATAAATGTATATAGTTCATAATGTTCCATTGATTTATAAGATTTCAAAGGAGGAACAGATTTTCTTCTATGATTGATGACAATAATCGCAGTGCTCAGTCTTTATCAAAGTAAATAGTGCTATTAAACATAAACATGTACAATAAATCCAAAGAGAAGAATTTTGGGTTCATATGAAGTAACCAACAATATATATATATATTATATATGTATGTATATATATATATATATATATATATATATATATATATATAAGTGTCTGTGTGTGTCTGTGTGTGTATGAGTGCGCCCATTTTTTGTTATATATGTATGTTGTTCTTATCATATGTATATACATATGCATATATATATATATATATATATATATATATATATAGAGAGAGAGAGAGAGAGAGAGATACAGAGAGAAAGAGAGAGAGAGAGTTGGAAATAAAGTGGAAAAGCTTTAGATTAGGGTTGCCAATTTCAGAAATATCAATGTAAGGCATGGGGAGATTTCGGAGGCCCCAGGTGTTTTGTTGGGGATTGGGATACTGGCTTAATGCTTAGACTTTGCCCTTCCTTAATCCTTATTTGATTTTAAGACAAATTAAGAGCACACTCAAATAATTACGGGAAAAGATGAACGTATCTGAAAAAAAAACCTTGCATTTTTTAACAAAAACTTTGATTGAGATGCCTTGTGACACGAAATAAATCAAGAAAGAATATTAATGGCCTGCCATGAGGCTAATTCTACAATGCAAGCAACTACAAGGTATGACTAGTTTTACTATTATTACTAGTCTATGTAGGGTTAATTATTGGACTATACTACATTTTCAAGTCAATATAGGGCAAGGTATCTGACTATAGGACATTTACAAGTCATTATAGGACATATCATCGAAATATAAGATATTTACAAGTGAATTTAGTACAAGTTAACGGAATATAGTTCATTGGAGGAGACATTGGCTAGTGCAAGAATATATAAGGTGAGAGAGGGGAATTAGATAGTGAGGGAGAAATAATGAGAGAGAAGAGAGATTGATTGATTGATTGATAGAGTGACTGAAAAAGAGATAATTGGGAGAGAACTACATCGGATATTCAGAGAAAGAGAGAGAGAGAGAGAGGGAATAGAAATGGAGACACGTACGCCCTCACACATACACACACTTGCAAATGCACACTCACATGCAATGCATGCAAGCACTCAAGCACGTGCTCACTTGTGTACATAATCATACATGTGTACCCACGCACATACATGCATACACACACACACATACACACACGGAAAGAGAAAGATCTGGAAGTCCTTTGAATAGTAAAAAAAGGATTTGTCTTCAAGTAAAATCCGATAAAAAGTGAGAAAAAACAAAACAAAATTAATCATTATCGATAAAATTGTTTTTCCTCATCATGCCTAAAAAAAAAAAAAAAGAATGGTGGACAAAACCAAAAAAAAAAAAATGATTAAAACAAATCCAATAAGGGACAATACAATAAAATCGTGGAGCTCTCAGATGATGGGATGATGTCTTATCGAGATTTTCCGGGTAGCAGCTGGTTGTTAATCCGGGTGGGATAAAAGTGTTTGCCGGGTACAAGGGATATGTTAAACATAGAAGCATGACTTGATTGCAATTTTATTGCATCAAGCAATTGTCAATGTTGAAGGTAGAACATTGTTTTCTTGATGGTGTGATATGGGTCGATAACATCAATGTTCCCTCGGGGAAATGGGAGCAAACCGGGCAGTTGTCCCTTCCCCCGTTCCGGGACTTGGCTTATTCATCAAAAGCGAGGGCGTTCGTATATTGGAACATTATGGAGGCCGGGAATCAAAGGATAACTATGGACAGTGGCAGCTTCAGACAAGTCATACATTGAGCATTCTCAAGAACCTCACCTGACAACTGAAATAAGGATATATCTATATATCTACACCCTTTCATGAGATTTGTCCGCTTGTCTCTCCTCATATATTGATATCAAGTTACATTCTGTTGGATTACTTCACATGCATGATGCAATCATATTGACATAAGTAAGTATATCAATTAGTATGCAGCTTCATGGTGACAAAAATATTAATTTCATACGACAAATATGTATTTTGCAACACAGTCTCCTTTCTTGTCAACAAACTTGAGCCAGTGATGAATATTCACCGTATAGATCAAACATTATGCAATGAAAATTCCAGATGAAGATCGATCTAATATTTATGTGTAAGGCTGGAAAGCTATTGATCCAATCCCGTATGTTGTTTTCTTTTCTTTACACCGATATATCTTATATTTCCTTGTGAATCTAGTTAACGGTTCTTTATATACTCAGATCCAATCTTTTCCCTACCACTATATATTTTATAATCGGTTTGAATATATGCTACTGAAAATACCATTTCTTTTCTTCTGCTATATAGCTTTTCATACCTAATTCCCCCCTTTGATTATATAGCTTTCATTACCTAAATTCTGTCTTCAAGTTTTTCGGTCTGACAATAGCTCGTTTCTTACTGGTCTTACCCCCATTGACAATCAGGGTCCTGTACGCATCAAATTATGTTAATCTCACAACATCTTTTATCCAACATCCACCTGATCCAGCAATCCCTTTAAAGAACAAAAGAATTATGATTCCCAGGGTTATAGTGAACCCATACCGCTATTCATTGTTTTGGCGACAGCCGCTGTTTTTTTTATTTTTTATTTTTTCAAACTTTTTTCCTTTCATCTCCAATATCCTATTTCATATTCTCTGCCTACTCCCCGTTGTTTTCATTACCGACAAATTATTTCTTTTTTCCCACAGAATATTAATCTTCCACATTCCTTTTTCAGTCAAGTTAGTGTATTATACCATCTTTGATTTTTGTTTGTGAATCTATTATTTCATGATAGATGTCAATCAAAATCCTGGATTTCACTTGCCCGAACACGGTTATCCTGAACGTTTTGAATATATAACAAGTCAAAAAATATAAACATACTATACATATACATATATATAATTGTGTCATCCACAGACAACTGTTTCGATGTATCACATCTCTTCAATATTTCTTCAGACTTTATCCAATCCAGTACCGCGAAGCAGAATTGAAACCCCCACATCGGACCCGGAGGCCGATATCCTACATCTGGACTACGAAACTGAGTGGCTAGTAAGGCTGAATTTAAGTGATACATTTATTTACGCAGAAACTCCTCATCCACTAGAGTGCTCTATTACTATGGAATGCGTGTGTGTATATTTTTTAATTAGTCATATATTCAAGACAAAAGTTGCAGTAATCATTTTCACATTGAATAGAAGATGGAGTGGAGTTGGGAACTGAAGCAACCAGTCTTTTCTATGCACAAAATACCCTATTTTTCTTTCCATCCAAAGGGGGCAACTTGCGTAAAAACCCACAACGACGAACGCCTCTTCTGTTTCCCACTTTCTTCATTCTATTTTTCTTGAAAATTTGAGCCACAGGCTAAAAATATTTGAAAGATAATTGTTTTGAGAACTGAAAAATATATTCTTTGTAATTTGATCAGATTTTCTTTCAAAAACTGTCAATACGATAGCACTTCTGCTCGGTCTAAAAATAAAAAAATAGCACATTGGTCTCTATAAACAAAGCACATTAACGAAAATAAGACAACGTGATGAATTAAATAGATTTTTGAAAGTACTGTCTCCACAAGAGGTGTACTAAAATCTCTAAGAAAGGATTATATCTAACGACTAACGCCAGGAAGTTGATGATCCTGGCAATGACATACGTTCAAATTGGTTCCCTTCACGTTCGGTCCTAATGTGCAACTGGTTCTGCAAACCATCGGTTCTAATGTGTGGCTGTTGGGCCTAATATTGGGCTTACTGAGCAGACCGCTGTGTATCTCATAATCACCTACTTGGACCGTTTGCGATATTGGAATTCGTCTTAGAAGCAGCTAGCCCCTGAAGTGACGTCACCTATTACATCGTGTCTTATCCTATCAAATGGATCCATTCTTTTTCCAATGACATAATTACGAGTTTGAACTCAGCATGGCAAGTCCATTCTCTGTAATGCTATCTGCTTGGCCACACCACACCACCAAATTAAATAAAACATTTGTTTAAAACCTTAACTGCTGTTTACGCTCGTCAAGCCGTGACAGGCAAGGCGGGAAAAGCTGAGGTCACGTGGGTCAGGCTGGAGATAACAGTTATTCGCTGGACATGACGACATAAACTCAATCGTAATTTTGTTCATTGGTTTTATTTCATTCATCACACGTTTTCTTTTTTTGTTGTTTTTGCTTTTGTTTTTGTAGGGGGATTCTTATCCAATCTTCTCCTCTATCGATTAATCCCATTATATCCAGCTTCACGTTTATTGCCACTTCATTTTTTGGATCACAGTGTCTTTTCGATTCCAACCCTTCCTTGAACCAAATAGAATAGAAAAAAAAGAAATCCGGCTCGACCGAGATTAACTGCCATCCCGTCGAGTGTCCGATAAGACAATTAAGTTTTTTTCCCTCTTTTTCAACGTTCTTTTTTGTCGATTAATCCTATTTTATCCAACATAATGTATCGCTTGTAAAAGCCAAATCACGTTGGAAGCACCAGTTTTCATACGATCGCCGAAGTTAAACAACGTCGGACCTGGCCTCTACTTAAATGGGTGACAGTCCTAGAATTCCATTTGGTGGGATCATATATGAAAACGTTTATCCGTCGATTAACACTATTTCACCGAATTACTCAGTTATTGCTACGTTTGATTCCGGATGATAACGTCTAGTAGATTACATCCTTTTCTAAAACCAAATAAAACACTAAGAAGAAAAAAAATCTGACATGTGTCCTATGAGACAATTAAGTATTTTTATTTGTTTGTTTTGTTTTGTTTTGTTTTTGTTTATTTCAACTTTTCGTTCCGTATCATCACGTCTTGTTGATTCCACCTTTTTGTTAAACCTGATAAAAGAAAAAAAAATATGACAAAAACAGCTTGACCAAGATTGAAGTTCAGGTGTTCAATGAGACAGTTAACTTCTTTCCCTTTTCAATATTCTTTTGAATCAAATAATCTAATTGAATTAACCTGACTTGCCACTCGTTTCAACCAAATCACGTTGATTGCTCAGGTACTCCTACGATCATACAAGTTAGGAAATGTTAGATAGGTGACCGTCTACGAACACCAGGTATTGCGAACAACTCTGATTCATGCATAGAACCTCTCCTTCATCGATTAATCCCATTATATCCAATTTTCTTTTTATTGCAACTTTTCATTTCAGATCATCGTGTATTGTCGATTCAACCCCTTCCATAAACCAAAAAATACATAAAAAAAGACGAAAGACCAGACCTAAATTAACTACCATTCTGTCGTTTGCTCAATTATTATTTTTCCTCTTCTTCGTGAATGTTCTTTTTCATCGATTAATCCTATTCTATCGAAGTTACCTTGCTACTTGCAGCAGCCCTGTTGCGTAGACCACACCAATAACGTTTCAGTTGATTGTTGATGGGTGGCCAGGCGATTATAGCTGTTAAGGATTATACAGAGCAAAAGGTGCCTAAGCAGGGGTAAATTTACCATCAGGGGTTGGTAAATTCTGCCTACCCAGGGGATAGATTTGCTGATATAGGATATGTATTTTTTTTCGATGCGTTGGCGTACATCTCTATAAGAATGTTTGCCGGTTCCTAGTTAAGTGACATCATCCAAGAACACAATAGTATATCATTCATCTTTTGTCAATTCTCGTGATGGATATAAAATTTCGTCACAAGCGTTTGCAAGCATGGGATTAGAGATTAAAATTGTTTTTTTTACATATGATTTATATTGTTCATACCTTCTCTTTTAGCGATCTCTTCATTAACGGTTTATATTTTGGTGGTACTCACTTATCCACGGCTTACCTTTCAGAGGTCTCCTTCCCCCATATCCACTGTTTCCTTTTCAGTGGTTCCCTGTATCTGAAGTTCCCTTTCCAGGGGTATGTAGATAACATCATTAGAATTCTGTCTGATTAATACTGTTATTCAATAAATAAAAATAGTATGATGCTATTGGACACATAGCGCAGTGGTTACAGCATCAGACAAATTACTGTAAAGTAATCTGATGGTTCTACGTTCGATCCTAGTGCTAGACAGTATAACAATACAACTAATGCCAAGAGTGTATGGTCAATATACCCCCGTCGGATAAATAAACGGTTCGGTTCGTTACTTCCCCACATCTACCAGATGATACCTGACGAAGGCCGAAGAGTGCAACGGCCAAAACGTTGTATTAAAAACAACCAAGATGAGGATGGTCCGAATATCAATAGATACATAATAAGATGTTCAGCCTTTCAGCTCTATCGGTGCAGCTACTATGCATGAGGCAATTATTCAAAGATAACCCGCCAGTATCTTCCTTTTCGTTGTTTCTATTGCAATTATACCCTACAGTTTTCCCCCTGTCTCGTGATGTTGATACAAATATTCTCATGTCAGTTATTTTCACCCCATGCTTATCATCATTAGATCTTTTCGCGCTAATAACGTAGTCAGATCACTCAAAATTTTCAGGGAAAGTCTAAGTTTACAGTAGCTGAAGTGTTCAGGGGGTTAACACATTATGGTAGTATGGCTCTCCTTTTGTAGCTTAGTATTGAGATTGGTCTTCCGTGGATGAATTTACAGGGATCGCCATGTGAAGGCAGTCAACATGACAACATCCTCTTGGTTCTGCCCTTTCCTTTAACAAATCAAATTAAACATCAAAAGACAATTTGACCTTACTCGAACTAACTGTTATTTTGTCCTGGGTTTCAAGTACGCTCATAGAGAGTGCGTGGTTTCGCTATTGCTATAAATTCGTTAAAACTTAATGAAAATTAGAAATCGGATGACGGAGAGTGTGTAATTCCCTAGAATATGTTTGAACTTAGAATTACTTCTCTTGAAATTCAGATTCGGCATGTATATGAAATTTTGTTAATAGAAAATATATCTCTATTTAAAGCAAATCATGGATCCAACCCATATTTTAATTATCGCTTCTGTGGTTCATCGCCTATCCTTCTGAAAACTTGATTGAAATACACTGTGAACTTTTGGAAATATCGTGTGTACCAATAAGGGATACAGAAGGACAGACAAACGATCAAGAGTGAATACATAAAAAATATATATACGTGATATCCCAAATTAACTGTCATTCTGTCCTATGTCCAATAAGACAATTAGTGTCACTCGCAATCAATGTGTCAGATTGCCAGCGAAACTGACAACGGTTATTTCTTTCGTGGTCTCTTGCTTCAGTGCTCCAGAACAAGGGTGACGCCCTCCGCATTTACGTCAGTCAAGCCAGGACAGGATAGGTGGGAAAAGGCCGAGGTCACATAGCCCAGGCTGACGATAACAGTTATTTGCTAGACATACGACATAAACTCAATCGTAAATTCTTCCAACCTTGAGTGGCTTTTTAACCTTATCTTTCTTTTGATTAAGGCATGATGGGAAGGCGATTCTTGGAAGAAAAGAGTGGAACGAGAATTTACTTGACAAAAAATATATATTCCATGAATATTTTGCCGGATAGTTTTACAGCAAGAAAAAAAAATCGTAAATAATGTTATCAATCTGATATTTCAAACCATTGACTATGTATAGAAGTACGTGGTTGACCTTTAACACTCCTCTGGGCACACTGATAATTTTCCCTTCTTTCTTTATCGGCCACTGACAGAGGATGTCTTTTTTAGATAGTATATTGTCTTGAAATGTGACAGACTGCACCTCCTACGGGTTTCATTGCAAAACAGCTTCAGAACACGCCTATTGAAACACAGAGAAATTCATCAAGTCTTATCGTAATTAAAAAGATGTGAGATATAACTAACTTTCTTCACAATTGTTTAACTTCAACCATGTAGTACATTATATATATATATATATATATATATATATATATATATATATATATATATATATATATATAACCTCAAACATGTAAATAACATGGAATGTCCTCTGAGCCGAAGCAAGTTTTTCTGGGAAAGATGGCTGGCACCTGCTGAAATGCATCGAAGTATGCTTACGTGATAATGAAAAAAAAAGGTATTCGAAATGTAACACCTGCTTTTCTCTAAAGCGTTTTCTCTTCACCTTCCAATAGCCACATTGTGTCAGATCACCTCACATTCTAAAAACATATATATGTATAGAGGGAGGCAGTTTCAGGAATGTACCCTGGGTTCCTTCATTCCCTGTTTGTCACCGCTGTTTTGCTCACTACCGGAAAAAAATTCGGTCAGAGCAGAATTTAGTTCCTGAAATATCTCTTATCTATGAAGTAATATATTGATATCCATTATTTATCATACTTTCGACATAAGAACAATTTCACATATGTGTAAAAATAACGTATATAGCCAGGGCTGGAAAGAGCGTATAAACAAAATTTGCAAGGTATCAGAGAAGAGAAAGAACTAGCTAAGGGTGTTATCGTGTTTCAATGACCCATTTTGATAGCATGGACCAAGGTTACATAGGTGCCGCCATGGTAATGGACTCAGGTTCGATTCTCAGCAGATATTCTCTGATAATTTCTGCAACTTTGCTCAACCTTTGAATAATTCAGTCCAAAAAAAATTTAAAAAAAAAACTTATTCACATTGTCGGATAGAAACATCAATTACTTATCATCTCTCCCTCTCTTTCTCTCTCTCTCTCTCTCTCTCTCTCTATATATATATATATATATATATATATACATATATATGCACATTTCGAGAGAGAGATTGAGAGCGATAAATATGAAAAAATATACGTAAATAAATATATATGTGTAGATAGGTGTGTATATATACATGTATATGGATAAGCATACATATGTGTATGTACATATGTATGTATATACGATAATGTGAATATATATATATATATATATATATATATATATATATATAAGTATATATATTCATATGTGTGTGTATATGTGCATATATATGTATATATTCATATATATACATATATGTTTGCATGTATATATGTATACATATATGTACATATAAGTATAAATATTTGTATGTATATATGCATGTATGTATATATGCATGTATGTATATATGCATGTATGTATATATAAGTATATGTATGAGTGTATATAAAAATATGTACATGTATGTATATATGTGAATATATACGTATGTGTACATTTATATAACTATATATTTGCATATATGAGTAAGTATTTATATTTTTACACACACACACACACACACACACACACACACACACACATATATATATATATATATATATATATACACGTTATATTCCTCAAATAAATCAATTTTGCACGTTTTTGAACTCATCAATCCGATAAATACTTTTTTTTACAGCTTTTTGTTTCTTTGAAATTTCGAAAATTCATGCCTCGTTATTAGTTATTTCTTTTCATGTTAAAATACGTATACGTGTTTGTGTATATAAGCATAAATGTATATATTGGTATCATCGTATTGGCTCATAGCACAGGACCCTCCAAAATTGTGCAACTTATAGTAAAAGCTTCTTTTGTAGCAGGGTTAATCCAGCGATGAAACTGATCCATCTTACATTAGAGAAACGAAGTATTGTTAAGATAAAGATCTATTCTAGAATGCACGAAAGAAAATGATACTGAATAATGTTGGTATCAATAATGTTGAAAAAAAAGGGGGAAAAGCGGATAAAACAGAAAAAATAACATCGGAAGTCAGGCATTTTTCAAGATGGCCGACAGATATCGCCTGATCCTTCCAAATTTAAACGCCGAAATTTAATTAGCGGAACATGTTTGATCTGATAAACGCTACGACGTTTCCCAAGACACCATTGGCTGACAAGAGCTCAGTATATGAATGGTTCTTAAACGCACTAGCAATTATCACGTTGGCATTCAGTACCATAATGCTTCATCAATGTAACTGCATCTGCAGACGACCTGTTGTTTTCGGAGATCACATGAGTACAGTAAAGATTTGATTGTGCTTGTGACCATGAGCCCATGGTGGATGCTATAACAGGCCCCGAATTAAAAGTGATACATATAAATAGTACGCCCCCTCAGTGTTAGTTACAACTTGTAGTGGTAGTATTGCAGCTGGGGTAATCAGGGAGCAAGCGATAACCTCCAAACACGAATTAAACGAACATTTTGTTACATAGTACTAGCACCATTCATACCAGAGAGGCAGAATCAACTGAGTTTTATAAATTCAATCTCTAGCAGTTATAATAAATTTTCAAACTCAATGTTTTTCAATTATTTTTATACATTAAAAAGTAGCGTACCTACATTCGGTTCAGCCTGTTTAGTAGTATCTTTTTTTCAGGATAGCAAATAATCAATTTTATAAGCAGGAATCGTTGGAACCGTAGCCAGCGTAAGAGTACCTTCCAATCGTTCAAATATCTCCAATATAAAATTCTAGCTCAATCTGACTATCTATCGGGCATGATTGAGTATCAATTTTCAAACAAAGACGACTGAAGCCATATCCAGAGTAAGGATGCATTTTATAGCTCAATCTATTCAAAAATTGCGTTTTGGTCTAATAGTCTCCACCTCAATCCGACAATCAATGAAGCAACTTCGTATGAAGAATTAACAAATGTTTCAGACATCGTTACCAAATGATTTCTGTGAGTAGTTTTACGCTTCGCTCCGATAATCAAAACATACATTTTTCTGGTGAAGTAATTCTTTTAATAAAAAGCTATATAATACGACAATTATTTCTGATATTTCACGAATCTAATTATCTTGCTTTCATTCTAATTTTGTGCAGCAGCAATGACTTCAGTTTCAGATGTCTTCATGTCGTATTCATGTGCCGTATATGTATCATCCCTTTCCATTGATTACACTTTTAAAATGATTACCCCAATCAAAGATCATAATCAGCGGTTAGTCATATAAGTTGAAGTCAGTATAATACTAGGTCAGTAAAACAGGTGCAGAACCACTGAATAGGAATTGACAACTATCCGATATCCTAAAAAGTATGCTTCTTAATTATTCCGTATTTACTCGCTTCCCCACGTAATCAAGATGTGACACAAGGTTGGATTAATGTGGGGTTCCGTACACGGGGAATCTAAAAGGATTGCTCCAGTCCCCACAACTGGTATTGCAAAGGCGTCAGAGCAAGCTCAACCTTTTCCTTTTCGTGCAATGGGAAGGTGCTGCCCCTGGACCTATCGGGCCCCGGAACTGGGCCAAGTATTTTGAGGCTACAGGACGAATCCTTGGCCCCTTTTGCTTAGCAATAACGAGCCTCAGTAGACCATCATTGGCCACAGCACTGCATCGGTGCAAAGCTACCAAACAATGTACTCCAAGCAGATACTACACTCTGAATAAGTGCTACTCAAGAACTAGGCGTAAGCTCGAAAAGACATGAAAAAGTGACAAAGTGAAGTTTACAGCATCCAAATATCTTAACAGAAATGCAATATAATAAACAGCCTCATAGGTGACTGTCAGAAGGATGAATCAGCTGTACACCATTCTGCTTGGAATTAATCAGATTTTTGCCTGTTTGAAAGTAGATATCGCTCTACCAAAGGCGTGCCAATCTAGAGTGATTTTTTACTTGATTTCTCCTTTTAAGAGTCGTTTCCCAAGGTATATAAGGTGGTCTACTTTCTTTAGCTCCGTGTTTTCGATTTTGATCTTGGTGTTTTTGTCTTCAAAATGTTTGATGTACATAGTGATTGTTTTACTGTCGTCAGTAAATCTGGGGTAACTTGGATATTTTTGTTTATCATGATTCCTTCTTTTTTCAGTGTAAGTTCCAAGAAGGTAGTCTATGAAACGTTTGGGTGAGCTGATATAGACTTGTCGTACCCGTTTTCTAAGCTATATGGTCTCAAAGTGTTTATGTAGTTTCTTAAAAGAAGTGCTGCATTGGTAGATGTCGGAATAAACTGCACCGTTATGTAACACTCAGTGTCGTATTACCTATGAATGAAGCGTGAAGACAATTGTTTTGATATAAATGTTAGAGATTCCGTATTGGAAAGACTCTGACGTCGTGTATGTGTGTCTACTGAATCTGTAATGACTGCTGGCTCTTGTGTGTGAATCTGAAAGCAAGGTGGAAAATATGGAAAACTGCTTCGGAGCATGGAGTGCTTTCAATATCATGCCTGAACACGTACATACGCAAATCGTCACTCACATACACACACCGGTACAATAATCGAGATGTTATGAACATGAAAAACAAGCTGGTATAGCCGGAGGCAAAGAGACATGACAGTGAATAATTTAGATGAATTTTGCGTAAATAAAGTATTGAATGATTTGGTCTTATTTTGTTTTTGGTTTGAATTCTACAGACAAAGAGTTGTTATTATTGTCCATTAATAATTTACGACCACTTGCTTTGTTTTTGTTCTTTATTTAAGAGTTCCGACTTCTGTAAAGTCCAGCCTTCTTCCAGTCCAAATTTCTCAGACAAGGTGTTGCTATTATAATACGTTGATATTCCGGGACATTGTTCTCTGAAAAGAACTTATAGATCAGACCCCACTCCCAACCTCATCATAAGCAAAGCATCAAGTCCAATTAGACAAACATTGGCTTTTTGTACGTTTAGTCGTATTCTCTTTGTTTGCCTCAATATATATTCCATTCAATGATTTAAAGTATCCATATCTCAACGTCTGTACCTATTCTTCACACAATGTATATATATATATATATATATATATATATATATATATATATATATATATATATATATATGATTCAAAACGTTCTTAAAAAAAAAACTTTTGAAGAAGTCGCTCATCAAAGCAATTAACATACCCAAAGTAGTGCTCATGTTTTCCGATGAAATGATCAAACGCTTGATTTAGATATTTTGAGTGCGTTGGTCTCATGCCTTTGTTGGTACTCCTAGTTGTGTATCATCGTAAATTTAAAAATCTCCCAACCAAGACTCTGCAAATCATTTTCGATCCATTCGTACCTCATTCATGCGCTGTCCAAATCACCACTACCCACAACAGACCAGTTTGATCAGTGTAACTGGGTTTATTCCTGCATTATTATATATATATATATATTTATATATATAATCTTCCATCAGCCCTGACTAGTTGAAACGCACATGCACATACAAATAAATTAGTAGGGAAAATATTTTCCCAATTGTTTGCAGAAAACCTTCAAAAAGCTTTCATGGGGGTGAATTTACAATGGGAGTATATGTCAAATTGGCCCAATAGTTTGAAACCTAGTTCGTTTGTTTTTAGTCATAAATTGAAGAGTCTGGTTTCAAAACTCCATAAACGCAATCTGGAGAATAATTTAATTTAATTTAAAATTGAAATCTCGATTCGAACTTTTCATTTTACTGAAAACTTATAGAATCCATTTGCAGACAAAACATTGAATTGAGATTTTAAAAAAATATCGAATCTACACTCTCAATTCATGAATCACACACCGTTGGTCTTCCCATCCACAGCAGCCTGATTCACGAGGCAAAAAGCAGCATATACATCGACGGTGTTGATTCATAATTTCCCTTGGAATGCTAGTCTTTTCTGCGAGTGCAAACGGTCACTTCTTTGTCTATGCACCTCAGGGCTAAGGTTTGTGTTCATATCAAAACTATTCCATCGAGGTTTGATTATAATTGAAAACTTGTAACATTTTTTTTTTCCTGTTTTTTGTTTCTTGAAAGAAAAAGAGTTTAAATACTAATTCGAACTATTTTTCAATTCATTAGCCTCACAAGAAAATGATTTATATAATTAAATTCTAAATAAATAGCCCCGAATATCAATAAATCAAAAAGAGCCTAATTAGTTTATCGATGAATCCAATTCAACTCAACTCAGTCGTGCAATCGAATCATTCGTCTATGAAACAAATGACTAAACTAAAAATGAACGAGATATTAAAAGACATTTTGAAGATTCTGTTTTCATTCTACAAGTAACATAAAACACGGCCAGGTCATTATTTGTTGGGTATAAATGGAGGAGGGAAAAATAGACGAAGAGAGACGGACAAATAAGACTGCTGCTGAATCGACTTCGTTCCAACTTCTACTTCAACTGAAGATGATTACTGCAAGTTTTGTATTGCATATATTATAAATAAATAATTAGAAATTGCATAAATGTATTTATTCAGTAAACGAAATAAGTCTGTATGATAAATTTTCGCTAATATCTAAGACTTGTCCATTTAGAATCAGTGAGACAGTCGCCCGGCAATCGGTTGCTCAGGAGTTCAGATCATAGTGAGGGAATGCCAGTTTTTCGTATCAGATTACAACCGTTATTTTGGTAGGATTGTTCTTGTTGTTTTTGTTTCGGTAGGGGAACAGAGTCAAGTCCTGTTTTTGAGTTTGACAATAGAAATAAAAAAAGAGTGATTTTCTGTGCAGGTTGGAAGGACAAGAGAAAGAAAGGAAGAATGAGCAAAGGAAGGAATGACAGAGTAAGAAAAACGAATGAAAACAGGTTTAGTTAGTCAGTCAGTAAAAACTGAGGTTGGTCATGTGACCAACGTCCTAGTGAAGAGGGGGAAACAGAGAGAGTAGGAATGAAGGGAGGAAGAATGAATTAGAAAGAGAAATAGGGGAAGGAGGAAAGGGCAGAAGAAAGAAATGAATAATGAAAGAAGGGAAAAGAGAGTGATTTAGAAATAAATAGATTAAGCAAGAGCGGGAGGGAAAAAAAGAGAGAAAGAGGCCAGGGAAGAAAGAAAGAGACAAAAAATGGATAGAAAAGAAGAAAAATAGAATAAGAGAAAGAAAAAACGTAGGGAAGAACACCGAAGGTGGTGAAGGAGATTGAAGGAGAAATGAGTATTTCTGTGTCAAGCAGCGGCAGAATAAGGAGTTGGGGATTTTAACGGGAGCTCATGTCGTTAATGTCTTAAAGATTACATAGTTAATCTTCATGGAATAAACACAATTATACTCTACCAACATTAGCTTTTCAACGTCTTAAGTTGGGCGTAAACATTTGGCAGAATTTGGCAGACCCCTCTAATTATTATCTGAACTTGTTTTATTCATCACACCATCGTATATTTTGCCCGCTAAAGTTTTCCATATAATTTCTGGGGATCCACATCGTGAGCCATTTCTGATAATTGGTTGACTTTTTATTGGAATCTTAACCCAACACATTATTTCATAGTTTAGCATTTTTTTAAAGATAAATCAAAACATACCAATAGTTTTATTAGCCATGAGATAAGTTATGAAATAAGTTGTTGCAGTCTTGAAACAATTTCAAGTTTAATATCCTAATTCATTCATTATTATCATACGCCTTCAAGCATCCGTTGTTGGACATCGATCTTCCCCAAGATTCGCCATACGTCTCTATCGTGGGCGTCCAGGAGCTTAAAACCCTCTGGATTTTTCTAGTTCGCCATGCAATCTTATTTTTCATCGGTCACAGTTCCGGATATGATCTTTGGGATCCACATGGTGATTTGTGATGTCGAGCATTTGTTCGACATTCTTACTACATGACTAGCTCATTGCCATTTGGGTTTTTCTAATAGAATTTATATCTTTGCCTGCTGTTTTTTCTCTAATATGCTGTGCTGTTTTGTGATTTCTCCATTTGAGGTTGACAACAATTCTCCCCGCACACGTAGCATGGGTCTCAGTTTATGAGCCAATCTTTTGCTTTAATTCCAGGTCTGGCAATATTTCTCCATTAAATTCAGCTACCATATTTTTGGTCAAAATTCAACCATTTTTTCTGCAGCCCATCCCTGACGTTCAGATCTCAAGTCTTAAAGTGATTGCCGAACTACAAGATAAAAATAACTAATTTTGTTTAAAGAATATTCGGGTAAACGTTACCAAAATTGTGTTCGTCAAGTGAATGATTTAAAAAAAAATGTTTGATGTTTTCTTTACGAGATTTTCCTCTTTTGTCAAATAATAGCTTCAAGCAAACCAATGTAGACATTGGAAAAAATCATAATAAATTTAAATACTAATTTTTGAAAAAATCACAGAATTTCATTAAAAATTCCAGTATTTCATCAAAATATTAAATTTTGTTAAAATTCCAACAATTTTCCTTTTGGCTCAATGTGAAAATAAGCAAACAAATAACAGCATTTTAACAATTTTATTTTCCTTTTTTCTCTTCCTCCATCACATAACGTCTCTCTTGTACTAAACTTACTTTCCGTCCAAAATATGTCGTTCTATCTAAAAACTCTCCATTAATGTTCTTAACTTGTGCGTCTCTTCCTCCTTTCATTTGGGTATACGTATATAATTACATATTTGTCACGTTCGTGTCAACTATATGTGTTATGACATTCACTAAGAGTCTGATTTGATGACCATAACCGAATTCGTCGCTCCCTCTTTCTGTTCACTTAATTAACTTTGCCCCTCTCTCTCTCTCTCTCTCTTATTATGCTTATTGACATAACAGCTTTCTTTCTTTATCAGGAACGATCTCTTCAACTACACCTTTCTCCTTCCCTATCTCTCCATCTCTGTCTTTCTGTCTCTTGGTCTCTCTGTCTGTCTCAATTCCTCTCAAACGCTGTCTACCTATTTGAATCTGGTCTTGAGTAGAAAGTTCTGCCGATCATAAATCTCCCTGCTTATGTTACATAACATAACAACTTTCTTTCTTTATTAGGAACGATCTCTTCAACTACATCTTTCTCCCTACCTATCTCTCCATCGCTCCATCTCTGTCCATCTGTCTGTCTGTCTGTCTGTCTGTCTCAATTCCTCTCAAACGCTGTTTACCTATTTGAATCTGGTCTTCAGTAGAAAGTTCTGCCAATCATAAAATTCCCTGTATATGTCACAGTTAAAAACTACTGACATGATGGCTGACAAAAAAACTTCCGAAGATGGGAAATTGTCATCTTGTCTCTTTGCACATTTTCAACTTTTTTTCCAAAAAACACTTATTTATATTTGAAAAATCGATTATCGTGGCACATCAATAGAGTGCTTGCCCATGATTCAATAGACACAGTTCAATTCACCACCGAATCATAGCAAAGACTTTAAAAATGGTACACAATGAATCTCTGCTTAGAACTCAGCAAAAGGACTTTGATCGAAGGACCCATCTCCGGGGCGAAGGGATTACAGCTTACTCGCGTTTGATGAACTGGTTCCCATTAGATCACATAGTTAAGCAACGTTGAGCCTGGTGAGTATCTAGATGGTGACTAGGGCCGTAAGCAGAACTTTGATAGGCCTGGTAGGCAAGGCTGGAATCGCTGAGAACTTATTCTAAACACGTGATACCCTTGATGATGGGGAAATGATGATACTTACTCAAGGTCAGTTGCTAATCTAGCTCTTTGGGGGCTAAATTTAGCGCATTTTTCGTTTAGGCATAAAACTTCAATATTTTGCCATAATTTTTAGCCCTTTTTCAGACCTTTTTCTGTAATCATAGCGATTGGAGCTACTTTTGGCCATTTCTGATGAGTACAAAATAAAAGGATTAACTGTGTTGTTCCGGCGCTTTTAGACCTTTTCTCGAATTCGATTTCGTGAAAATAACATTTTCGAGTTGGCAATGGTGCCTGAAGTGTGGTTATTAGTCGAAGGGGTGTGGCATTCACTATCGTCCTTCCTTGTCCAGTCAACTTTATTTTATTTAAGTAAACTACCCATATCCACTTCCAGCTTGCCACGCCCATAGAAGGGACATAGACACACACCGTTCCCAAAGTAAAGAGACATTTTAAGTGTGCGTGACTGAACAGTTAAATGCATGTGGAGTGGAATGGGCGAATAGAGTTTAAGCGGAGGCTGAGACAGATTGCACTTAATTTGCGTTGATGCCCTTGGGAAATACTTGATTCCACTTACCTGTTGATATATCAATGGTCCAGTTCTGCCAATCTAAGTGTTTTTGTTTGGCTTTTACGAATTTGTGAGTCCAGAGTTAACAATATTTGGATGTCTTTGCTTGATTATATAATTTGTGGGCCAGTGTTGCCGAAGTGAATTTAATTCGTTTTGTTTTTGGGGTTTAAAAAAAAAAAATTACTTCCAGAATCGAAGCATTGGGAAATCACATATAAATTGGCATGGGCCAGCGTGGCCGGGTAAGGTCCACCACTTCCCCATATCTCAAGCCAGACTAAAATGAATTATATAAAAGAATATTTCCTCTCACAAACTTCAAACACCAGAGTGTTTATATCTCTACGTCCTGTTACTATTACCTTTCTTTGGAAGAGAAACTGACCAAAATCGGTTGACAGTTCCTCTTATGACCCCAGGAAAATTGCCTTTGAAGGACAACTCCTGTTTGGAGACATCCCCCAAGTACAATGCCCCTCATCCCAACCTTTCGAAGATATATGCCCCTTAAGTCAACTGCAAAGGATATTATAAAGTTTTGCGTTTATAAATACAAAACTAGCATATACCGGTGAAAAATGATCGGTCCATTCATACATCGATCGTCACTAAAAAGCCTTTGGCTATCTTATCGGATAATTTATTTCTAATAAGTATTTAAGTATTTTCTACCCAACTCAACATTAACCATTCTTTCCGTCACTTTATTTTGTTTTGTTTTTTTTTCATTTTACTTTCAAATATCCAAAATTCCGTGTCGCATTGTCACATCAAAACATAATATCACCTTTCATAATAACTCTTTGATTATATTTATAACTTATGTTAAACTATTTCACATGGACCGATCCATTATAAGTTTGACGTTATAACAGGATTCTGTCAGGATATACAGCAATATAATTGTACAGTAAAGTATACTAATTTGAATATTATATACGCATTGATTTTATAAGGATTTCCATAAAACCATGACCTTAAAACTCTTGAATATTTTTGGTGATTTTTTTCTCTAAGGATAGTGTCTCCTGCTGGAATTGTTCATGGTAGGAAAGTGTCCTTGGGGACAATTGTCCGAGATTCCTTTTCTCCATTACTTTATTTTCTTTGTTTTGGATACCCTACCCTATACTTTTTTTATGTTTCAGCGAGACATTTCCACATTTCAGGTCATCTGGTACGAAGTACTATTAATAATGATCTTGAAAAGTGCTTTTAGCTCTGGAATGGAATAAATATCTATAACACGCATCAATGTATCTCCATAGATCAGAACTAGTTATCAGACAATTATCTAAAATCATATAAAAAAAGATCTTTCATCTAAAATTATCTTCAACAAATAGCAGCCCAATATATGGTTCTCAACTTGACGAGCGCATAAATGAAATTGGATTGATTTGTGCACAAGAGATCGCTGACATGAAATACCGTTGTATATAATATCTGCATCCAAAAGTAGAATAAGTCATTCAATCGAAACCATCACAAAACCGACGTCTTTTGGTAGTCTATAGTGTTGGGGATGATCAATTACAAAAGTGGAAGAATAGGTAAACAATGAATCGGTTACTTTTTTGCCTAGTGTTTAGTTGCTAAAATGTTTGATTTTTCAGAGGAAAAAGCGGGTATCAACTAACGACAATTTAGCATGAATTTCTATTGTAAATTTGATCAAGGGGAGCTTTTACCACTGAGCAAAACAGCTGCCGATAATGCAAAGGCCAAAACTGCTTTCAAACCGGAATCTCAACCCACCCACTGTCGATTTATTCGTCTCTTCCAACGCAACATTTATGTATCCAAAGCGACCGGTTTTTTAAATCCCCAAAACAGTTACATGTTGAATAACTGATGATCCTAACAACAGAAAATGTATACATAGTTCCACGTTAACAAAGTATATGTGAAACAGGAGAAAAACCTTGGAAAAAATTACATAAATTGTATTGACAGATATTGAAAAACAGGTGACTGAGGTGAGACAGAGAAGGAGAGTAATTGAAAAACTTTTTCCAATGTGTAATGTGTACAGCTGTAAAGCCTTCTAGACTAAATACATACATATATATATATATATATATATATATATATATATATATATATATATATATATATATGTTTGTGTGTGTGTGTGAGTGTGTGAATATATATATATATATATATGAGAGAGAGAGAACGATGTTGTCATTCATGTATGCACCACAAAGTCTAGAGCTATTTCATTACGTCATTATTTTTCTTTAAATCTATGTATTGTGATTGTACCTTTTTTTCCAAATCCCAACTCATGTTGTTTCAATGAAGGACCGGACATAAAGTCTCAATAGCTTTTATGACGTAATTTTAATTTTCATGTATGCAGGAAAAATCACCAAATGAGATCAATGTGCAACCAAATAGAAGAAATTTCAATATATTCAAACATTATATATATATATATATATATATATATATATATATATATATATATATATATATATATAATTCATATATATGTATATATATATATATATGATTCATATATATATATATATAATTCATATATATATATATATATATATATAATTGTGTCACCCACAGACAGCTCTTTCGATGTATTACATCTCTTCAGTGTGGCTATAGACAGTATCCCATCCATTACCGCAAGGCAGAATCGAAGCCCTCAAATCGGACCTGGAGGCCGATATCCTACCTCTGGACTACGGAACTGGGTGGTCAGTAAGGCTGAATTTAAGCGGTATATTCATTTTTACGCAGAAACTCCTCATCCGCCTGAGTGCTTTATCCTTATATATCATAGAAATGATGAATACAATAAAATATATGATACAATGCAATTTCCAATATACATATGTATATATCAGCTGTTGCAGTAGTCACGTCACCCTAATTCCACTGCTGGACAAAGACCCTCCAATCTCCTCTCATGACAACCTTGATGTTACTAACCTCTATCACTTTTTCTTGGCATACTTTTCCATCTCACCCTTCTATCTAGTGTCTGGACATTTTATAGCTTTTTTCTCCAAAAAATCATCTCATAAAAATCATATGTATCATGAATGTTTTTACGGATGATAACTAGTATGTATGTATATTTCCTTATACACACACACAAACACCTGCATATATATATATATATATATATATATATATATATATATATATATATATATATATATTTATATGTATATATATATATGTATATAAATTTATATGTATATATATATATATACATATGAATTTATATGTATATATATATATAAATTTATATGTATATATATATGTATATATATATATATATATATATATATAAATTTATATATATATATTTATATATATATATATATATATATATATATATATATATATATATATATATATATATATATACTTAATATGCTGAAAGATAACACCAAAATAAACATAAAAAAGTGATGGCATTTCTCAGGATGGAAGACATTTTTTACAACGTCAACTATGACATTTACGCCTTATCTGTCTGAGAGCTTTACATTAAGAAGTATCGAGAGATGAGGCAAAACCAATCTTTGATAATCAAATGTCTCAAAGACGGACAGAAGGCAGCCGTGAATGCAAAGCTTTCACTTGCGATGAATCGGAAAGATATCTGTCAGTTTGGAAAATTCCAACTCTATCGTCATAAAAAGATAAATTGAAAAAAAAATGTATATATAAACACAAGATGAAATGGAGAGATATATTATTTATTCGTCCGGGTTAAAAAGTACACAAAATTATAGTCGACAGTCTGCATCAAGACGAAGAGAAAATGTAGATTTTTTCCCCTACTTTTTTTATAAGTGAGGATAGGCCAAACCTTTTTTATATTCTCATTACTGGTAAGTTAGTTTCTCTTGATTCAGTCGTTAAATCACTGACATAATTTCTAAAATTTGTAAAAAAAGATACCCAAGCCCGAAAAAAAATTAGAAAAAAGGTTCAGTCAGTCACTCTAAAGGAACTGTCACGTAACTAACATTTTTTGGCAACATTTTAGGTATGATCAATTAACCAAAAGGGTTATCAATAAATAAGTTGCTTCTCTCGCCTTTTGTTGGGTCAGTATTAAATCCAAATTCCCCCCAAAAACAAGCGTGACCCTCATTGGACCCTAACCCTGGTACCAGTTTAACATGGATTTACATTGTAAATTGAGTATCCTCTCAACACTTCAGGGAGGTATTTTTAAATAATAAAATACATTTTTCTTGAAATTAGTTGGCGTGTTTCCCATGTACACATGGATTAATAGCCAACAAAGTATAATCATTTAAAAACTAAAGAAGCCTATATTGGCAGTCTAGCTGTCTATTACCAATTGTGAAGCACCCAGAGAGCCCATACTTTTGCTTACGCTCTTACCATGACTACTGAATGCAAATCAAAGCATATATAGTTGCATTGAAGACAGAATGACTATGAATGATTTCTGGATCAGCACTAAAATGTAATCACTTTCCCTGCAGCCAATTTTCTACCTTTCCACAAACTATACCGACATTAATCAATAACTTTTGAAGGTGTTGTCTGTTGTTGACATATAGCTACGATGCAAGGTTATAACACTACTGATGCAACTACCACGAAAACTGAATGAGGATTAGAGCAGAACAGGTGCAATGCAGGAAGGATAACTTTAGATAATCCCTGGATCCGTCCCAAAATTCAATAGAATTTTCGGCAGACTATTTTCTACCTTCCAACAAACTGTCATATTGAAACATATCCTGAGAGAACTTTTACAGATATTATCAGTCATGGACATATAGCTACGATTCAAGGGTTATAACTGCATATATATCCGTCTGATATTTTCCTTTAACCCTTCCATAATTTTCATTGTGATTCATAGGGAACTTTCAGGAAAATTATATTTTATGAAACAAAGGTAAATCAAACGTTGATTGGCTCCAGGATGTCATCACTTCTTCCTCGGTTCATGGCTCACTCTTCCGTAAGATTTCATTGAAATTCATCGAGGAATTCCCAACCAACAAACAAACAAACAAACCGACATCCAGATTTTGGATGTATATCCAGACCATATCTGATCAGACGGACGCAGATGTGGAACCATAATCAACAGGATTTTATCTCATTAGGCATTGTATTGCACTGTGTGGTCAAGTCAACGGGGCTCAGGATACGTCATTGAAGCAAAAGCCAAGAGCTCTTAAGTCATTGTGACAATAGTTACAAAGATTAGGAGAGCTTTTTGGAGTGTTTCTTTCCATGCATCCACGTGTGTGATAACCTCACATTAAACTAATCCTGTGTCACATTCTGTCCCGCAGGGTTTCAGATGAAAAAGGATAGACAGACACGCATGATTAAATACATATATCCCCCCAAATTCTCTCGCTGAGCTAGAATTACAAACAGTCCGTCTTTGCTCCCGTTAAATTAAGAAATCGTAAATAATAACAAATATCTGTATCTTGCATACATGAATCACCATAGCCAGCACGTTTACCAGGGGTATTTATCTGACGAGTTATCGAGAAACATCTAAAAAAATCATCTTTAATCTAACTGTATCTAAAAAAATACCAAGACAAGATTTGGACATTTTTGGTCCATAATAATTATTAAGACCAAAAGGAGCGCTTTGAAAGAAAAAAAAGAGTTTTTCGATGATGCTTGGTTGAGTACTCACGGGGAGTTTTAACGTTGTAGATCCAGGAGTACACACGAACACACACATAGATGAATAGACACAACAATCGAAAGTAGAAGAATTGGTAGCCCTCTTGGCTGGTTGGACGGGCCATATGTGTAACTCATCATCATCTTTATCATCATTATCATCATCATCAGTCCATTATCATCCGTCTTTGGACATAGACCTTCCCCAGAATCTGTTACATTTCTCTATCATGGGTAATGCAGAACCAGTATTTTCACAATTTGTCTAGTTCATTTTCCATCTTGTGTTCTGTCAGCCTCAGTTTCGGATGTTATCTCTGCGGATCCGTGTTGTGAGTCATGATGTCCATCGGTTGTCTTTCATTCTTGCCATTCTTGCTACTCTGATTCAATTGAGAGGATTATGAAGTGGGGAGCAAAACTACAAACACAGCAAAAATGGATTTATGATCATAACAAAAAAAAGTCATTTTCAATTTCTTTTTCGTTTTATCTATGTACAACAGTTGCCGAAGTTCGGCCTCATTCATGAAGAAAAATGAACATCATCTTTTAAAAATGTATATTTCAATGATACTAGGGTATGCCTGTTCAAAAAGTTAATATTCAGAAGGGGGTAGACTTCATGGTGTTCAATGCAGCACACCATGATTTTCAAGTGAAAATAATTCTCGTTTGGTTTACGAAATAACGGCTTTGGAGTATTTGGTTACTTCCCTTCAGTGTTGTTAATTTAGATATTTCATAACAAAATTTGGATCTATTGATAAAAAGTGAGAAAAGATACTCCATTCTAAATATCATTCCACATTGATGGAAAAATTATTTCTCGTACATGAATGAATAAAATAATCGAATCGATAACTCACCTCCTTTATCGATGTAAAAGATATTCAAGGGAGGTTTTGAATTTGAAATAATTAATACCAACAATTTTGATAGCAAAATCTTTTTTCTCTGATGTTGTCACGTTATCATGATTTAATCGTCAAACTCTCAGAGTTGACTTTATTATTGCATTATCATTCATATCTGGAATTTAAGGTGGGTTTATTTCAGTCACGAATAACATTGAGCGAGAAGAGGAAAAAGTGATACAATGACGACATTTTGTGTCAACTCACATTTCCAAGTTCTTGAGATTCGATATATATTTATTCGGGGGTAGGGGGCGAGCATTGAATATCTATCATGAAAGATCCGATCCGGTGAGAAATACCTTGCTGCTAAGGATGTCATTAGAACAATTTATAAAATAAACTATTAAACATTAGAAAAAAGCAACAAAAAAAACCCAAAACAGATGGACTTTTGAGGGGCTGTAGATAATCGTCGGTGACGATTTGAGGTTTTTGTCCGATCAAGTTATTCATGATTACAAATTTCTCAGTGACCCAGGGCGTTCTGCTAGACAGTAATTTTAGGGAACGAATCCAGCTGATAACGTTTTATTATTATTTTTTCTGTTGTTTTTCTTTGCCTTCAATGTCAGTGGCATATTGACCATTAGGTTGAGTATGCGTCTCCTTTCTCTCTCGCTTTTGATCAACCATTAGCCTGAGAATGCGTTTCCTTTTTCTCTTGCTTACAAAGCTTGTGGTTGATTAACCATTAGCCTGAGTAGGCTTTATTCTTTTTTTTCTGTCAAACTCTTACTATTGAAAGTTGACTTTAATCTCGAATGGAACAATGACGGATGACAATGACCTGTAGCAAAACAAGTGACGTCAAGCACAAGAAACACAGTGACGTACGCAAAAACTATTTACTTTTTAGATTTTAATGATACAAAGTATCATCACCCTAGCAAAGAAAACCTTATTCGATTTAATTCCGTTCTACAAAAATATTCAGCAGGGAAAAAAACAAAAACTTATTCACTTCTGTCTGTCTGTCTGTCTGTCTGTCTGTCTGTCTGTCTGTCTGTCTCTCTCTCTCTCTCTCTCTCTCTATATATATATATATATATATATATATATATATATATATATATATATATATATAGTATCCAAGCATTTCAGATCTATTATTTCACGCTCATGAATGCTGGTGTCGGAGTATGTGCCAGTTAAAAAAACTGTACTCATTTCAAAATGATTTTTTCCTCTATAAATTGAACAACCAATGATACTGAGAACCGTAATTCCATACGACTCCAAACCTGACACTGCAATGTCAAGCGCACAGAAGTCCATATCTGGTAAATATCAACTTTGCACAACGGATAGTAGTCAAGTTATCTCGGTCTCCCATCCCCACATACGGTTTCTAAATCATAGTGAGATATCACATACATGTGAGTTTTTAAAGTATTAGTACTCGAAAATACCCGCCTTTGCAAAAACACTTTGAATGCCTCCGGGCACTGAGTCATAAGATTTTCAAAGTGCTCATTTGGAATTCTTGACCACCTCCTTCGATGATTCAAATAATGATCGGTTATAGTGGTTCTTCTCTGGTTTCTGATAGATATTTTGGTTTTCAGAGTAGTCCCCCAACAATTTCCAATGCAGAATGAGTCAGACATATAGACAGGCCATCCCTCTAGCAACGGGAGAGGCTAAGTAGAAATCTTTTCTTTCACTTTAGTACGATAGAATCAGGCACTATCTTGTTGCAGTATAGCAGTCTCAAATATTTCTATAAAATGAAAATGTTTATTCTTTAGCACCTGGAAATATGTTTTGTCATTGATGGTGGGAACTCTTGGTGTTAGCAATAAACCAGCTCTCTAATTATTGGTTACTGGTTCCAATGTCTTAACCTTTAATAAAGTGGTGTGCTTCATGCTTGCTGTTGTGCAACGAGGTTCATATCGTGTATTCACCGAACGCCCCACTTAAGAATTGAAGTTGCTAAATTGTAATGTGTGGCTTGTAATTCAGAACTAACAACCACAAGAAGTACTTCCAAATAGGAAAAAAGAAAACATACATGTAAATAAAGAAAGATTTGTCGCTTAACTTTGTCAACAATCTAAAATGATCTGAAATATTTCCTGCTTCCGTCAAAAAGGTGTAGGATACAGACCTATTGAACAATGGTGATTGGCAAAGATAACTTATTTTATTGAATATGGTTGCTTGAAATCTAAAGTCCTTCCTGTTTTATAATCGCTCATGTGCATGAATGTTTCCATGCCCCTTTATTAACTTGTTCATGTTAGGAAAGGGGTTACTGGCTTTCGAGGGCTAAATATTACTTTCTGTAAACATCGAGTTTGCTGTCACTATCTGAATGGTACCTGTAGTTCAGAATTAAAAAAAAAGAATATTGAACTGGTTGGTTTTGCTCTGTTGGAATTTATAGTAATTCCTGTTTTATAGAAGCCCATGCGTCGGCAAAATTTCGGTAGAGGAATCTCGACTTTCAAGATCACAAAAATCTGACTCGTCCTAAAAAAATAGCGTATACAACCAATGCATCCAATCGATATTCACCTATGGAGCTGAAACATGGAACCCAACCAAAAGATTGATACTCAAAACTGACAACAATACAACGTGCATATAATAGAATCATGCTCAACCTAACAATGGATGATCTTAAGACAGCGCAGTATACTAGAGAAAAGATTGAGGACAAAGGTATCACAGAAAAAGTTAGGAATCTCAAATTACAATGGGCTGGATATGTAGCGTGAATGTCAGACAACTGTTACACATCACGAATCATAACTCCCTAAAGATAATATGCATAGTTGTGGCCATCAGAAAGAAAGATGGCGCGACGTGCTGGATTAATTCAGAAAGCACTGGCTCAATGATATCCATAATATACGTTAGGGGAATCTTGGAAAATGTCTATATCCAACGATGGATACTAAAAGGATGATGATGATGATGATGAACACTTAATTTGTGGAAAATCTAACCCTAATATTTATGCAACTCATGTATGCACGAATACATTTTTCGAAAAATTTCAAAAAGCACTGGGACTGCGATGTCCATGATAGACTGGTCCGGTGAATCTCGGGAGGGATCCAAAGATTGATGCTAAGAGGCTGATAATAAGGATGGATGTGCAGTTTTCATCATTTCTGAACATTAGTCACCTCCCTATAGCCAAGTCTTCGTACATTTTTATTAAATATAAGAGGTGGCATATATACATATATATATATATATATATATATATATATATATATATATATATATATATATATATATATATATATATATATATATATATATAATAGGATGTTGATTTGCTACACAAAAAAGTTTATGTTTAGGCCCTCTCTGGTCCTCATCAGGCAAATGATTGTATGTATTTTAGGATTCTAATTTGGATTATTTGGACAGAGTCTTGTGGGGTTATTCATTTTCTTTTATTGTTCTTAGTCGTGCGAATATTTTTGTTCATGGTTGTAAGATACACGTCAAAGAGTGTGAGCTACGTATAGCAATTCCTCATCCGATTATATATTTCCAGCTCTACTCAAAAACAACTGGACTTTCGAAGTGTAGAGTTGAATCTATCGAGCACTCCGTGAAATAAATCCATTGCAAATCAGACATTGCACTATATCATGCTCCATTGCTAACCTTATCTGTACTATATATATATATATATATATATATATATATATATATATATATATATATATATATACAGGGATTTCGGAGATTTTCAGGTGATTAATGCATAATGCTTATTGACTCAAGCCCCACTCACATTAAAAGTATTATTGCAAAATACGGACCCATTACTAGAGACTAGTTCTTTAAAAACCCATAAGTATGCTATATATGATAGATATATACCTTGAGTGTGTGTTTGTGTGTGTCCGCTATAAGGTTCAATTTATGATTTTTCCCTTCCCTGGGCTTTTTTCTGATTATTGCCTGATTTCTACGCCCTGCCTTTCAACCCCTCTCTTTTTACCCGTCTCTCTTTCATATATATATATATATATATATATATATATATATATATATATATATGTATATATATATATATATATATATATATATATAAATGGATGTATATGATCCAACAGAATGATAGTAAATTGTGTTATAATATATAGAAACTATGTGAAGAACAATCATCCGTCGTTGTACGTTTATTGTATCAATTGGCCGAGACAACCTTTATACATATACATAGAGAGAGAGAGTGAGATGTATACATAAAAAGAGAAGAAGAGACATGTGTGTGTGTGTGTGTGTGTGGTCATTATCTACACTGTAAGCCATTCTAAGTCCGTGATTAGAAAAGGCCTTCCCCATCTCCTGCTAAATCGACGGCAGCTGAGTTGAACTCTGCCATGTGCAAATCTCTCTATCTCAGCCCTCCATTTTCTGTCTTATCTTTTTCTACTGCCTTTACTGTCCCATGGACACTAATCGGTTAACCAATTTGCTTATTTGTCATATCTGCTTGCCAAGTGCCCAACACATCTCCAATTAGTAACCTGGATATTTAAATAATATCTTTCACTCTAGCCACTCCCTGGGAAACTGATCTTTAGCGATTCCAAACATCGCTCTTTCCGTGGCTCTCCATGGGTCCAAAATTGATTCTCAGTTAATTTTCGTGTTTGGCATCAGTAAGTCATAGCTGGTAATATGCATTGATTGAATACTTAACATTTTAAGCACATCTATGATTTGCCTCGCAATATGTCTCTATTCATACAAAGTGCCTTCCAGTTGATCTCTGTGCATTGTTTTATTTCGATATCATGGTCTTTGTCAACCTTTATCAGCTAACCTAGCTAAACCTATTCGTTATTCTCTAAACAAAAACCACACCCTCTATTCTGATGGTATTGGTAACTGTGTGTGCGTGCATATATAAATATATATATATATATATATATATATATATATATATATATATATATATATATATATATATATATATAGAGTAAACATTATTAAACAAACTGATTAAAAATTATATATATGTATACTAAAATAAAAGTAGTTCAGTGAATATTCACCATTGAGTATACGTATACGTCTTGTTAAAAACCATATTTATGAGATTTATGCAAATATAAGCATGCAAGTATTTATATACATACATACATACATACACACACACACACATTATATATATATATAGATTATTTCACAAATATGCAGATGTCGGCTTTATATATATATATATATATACATATATATATATATATATATATATATATATATATATATGTATATAAATATATATATATACATATATTTACATATATTTGTGTGTGTATGCCTGTGCGTATGTGCACCTCTCTCTTTCTCTCTGTCACTGCATACTGTTTATATTTAATCTTATGTACGTACCACTCGCTCTTTCTCTTTCCCTCTCTCTTTATATATATATATATATATATATATATATATATATATATATATATATATATATATATATATATATTTACCTTTTTTATTAATACAACCATGTGTATGCATTGAATATATTCATATTGAAACATACATATGCATGTGCCATTTTTTACACTTTTTAATATCATATAATAAAATGAGTACATATATATTTATATCCTTTGTTAAAAGATGCAATATATATATATATATGTGTGTGTGTGTGTGTGTGTGTGTGTGTGTGTGTGTGCATGCGTGCGTGTGTGTATATATATATATATAGTTCCTGGCAAAATGTACCTCTCGGCAACTTTCCAGTACTTAAATCCATTTTTCCTTGTTCGTCTGGAAAATACTTTTTGTTCAGTTTTCATTTTTATTTTTATAAAGAAACGAATTTGTATATTTTTAACTTTGTTCTTTCATTAAAAATATTCGTCTTACATTTTTTATTGTTTACAACAAATATTTTTTCTCCATCTTTCCTTTCTCTGTCGCCTCAGGGAGGCTGGTGTCTATCGAGACAATGAAAAATATTTTTGTTCTGAAGGGCTGAAAATTAGCACCTGGTGTGGTTTTGAACAGATGACATTTCACCAAATAAAATGATAAATTATTAATAATTTTTGAGTACATTAAGTACCGTCTACACCGGGTAAGAGGTAGATTGACAGGGTTGGGGTTTCGATTCTCACCAGGGAACATTCTTTATTTCGAATCGCCCTGTCATCTTTTTACTTGCTGCCTGAGCGAGACTGGTCTCTGGTTTGTTGCAATGATAAACAAAAAGGATTACGAAGGCAAATATTCGCAAAGATTAATAATTATTGAAAAGTATGAGAAATTATTCGCAATTTCACTCTTGTTCTTTTATAAGTTCCTGTGTAGGCTGGGTTATTGGTCATAACATCGGATTTCGTGGACCTGGTGCTACGCTGCCCGGGAGGTAACAGTACATGGACCAGTACCGTAATTAGATCCCCTCCTCTACTGAACATGGTATGGCATTCTACTCAACAAAATTTTAAATCATTTTTAATTTAACTTTTGATGAAGAACCAGTCTACAGCAGGTGAGAGGGCAACACACGCATATTGTTACGATGTAGGGAAGGTAACCGTTAATGAACCTGCCAAAAAATTGGATCACTCCTTCCATAAAGCCTGCTATAATTGTTGGATGGATGACATTTCATCAATAATAGTTTAGAGTTAGATGAAGTATCATTATACGTCGGGTAAGAGGTCATGACATAGTGAATCCACCCTACAAAATGCTGAATTGTTCATAATCATACATTATATTACATCGGGCAAGAGGGAAAGACATAATTTTTCTCTCGGCATATGGTTATGACCCTTGGTAGGGGACTAAACACAGATAACATTCCACAAAAGAAAAAAATATAGTAGCCATGGAAAATGAAGAAATTTTAAAGTTATTTTTGCATAAATGTACTTATCTATTTAATCAACTCTTGTTCTATTCAATGTGGGTGTAATATTTCTTTTTCAACTCTCTTTTAAGACTGAAATTCGGGCTTTTTCTTGCGAGCAAAGCCAAAAATATATTCAAAATTTCAGTTTATTTTGATAACAATCTCAAACACATAGTCTAGTTCCTGGCTACATATTTATATACATATATATATATATACGTGTATGTGTATACGTTTATGTATGTGTGTGTGTGTGTGTGTATATATTTTGTATGTGTGTGTGTGAATACATATATAAAAGACAGATAGAGAGAATATACACAAAAATGGGTTACTGTCTTCATACGGCTTTAAATTTGACAAAATTTAGACCAAAGATCAAGGAATACAGGAAAATCAATACTTGTTATATATATATATATGTGTGTGTATATATATATATATATATATATATATATATATATATATAGAGAGAGAGAGAGAGAGAGAGACTGAGACAGATAGAGAGACAGAGAGAGACAGAGAGACAGAGACAGAGAGACGGACAGAGAAAAAGGTTTCAGCTTCCTGAAACTGTTATCATAAAATCGAAAAATCGAGAGAGACAGAGAGACAGACAGAGAGACGGAGAGACTGACAGAGAGAAAGGTTTCAGCTTCCTGAAACTGTTATCATAAAATCGAAAAATATCTATAGATATACACAATCATATATATATATATATATGTATATATATATATATATATATATAAATATATATATATATGATGTACGTGTGTATTCTCTTGTTATTTTCCCACGAGAATCAAATTGACCTCAGAATCAATAAAGCGGCCAATCTATAAAAAAACAACCACCATTGAGGAATTTGCCAAAATCAGTGCGAAAAATAAAATGGAACCACTCGAGGATGTGGAAAATGAAACCAATAAATAAACGGCCCCACCCCTCATACTGAATAAGAGAAGACACACCCTGAGGCTACGTAAATGCTGCTTATTACCAACAGAGCTGAACGGTTTGACCATTTCCCTTGCCAAGCTATATATAAAAACACACGCACACATTCACACACACCCTTTCATACACACATTCACACACTCTTTCATACACACACACACGGACAGAGTTGCATATATATGTATATATACATATATATATATATATATATATATATATATATATATATATATATATATATATGCGTGTATTGTTTTGAAAGCTTTGAACATATGATATTTAAAGAATATATCCTTCAAAAATTTATGACGTTTAACTCCATTATATCCCGGTATATGATCATGTGATTGCAAAATTCATTTTTTCTGTGAGTGTTATGCTTTACACGGGATGAGAGATTATGTTACTCTATGTGAATTTTTTTCGATGGGGTCATATATGTATACATATACTATTCGAATCAAAACAGAGTA